>JALIGW010000006.1:35228762-35643762 GCA_023053685.1 Diadophis punctatus similis | reverse complement strand
TGACCTGTAATCCAGCGGTGGGTCGCTACCGGTACAGTCCGGTTCTATGAACCGGTAGCGGCTGTGGCAGGAGGCTCCGCCCACCCACCCCAGACGCTTCTGTGCATGCACAGAAGCTTCTGCACAAGCATGCACGTGAACTGGTAGCGATGGGATTTAGAGCCCATCACTGGTGTAATCCCTTAATTTGGGGTAGAGTCAGACCACTGGATGGAGCTGAACATTTACTGGCTGGATGCCCCTCCTAATGCCTATGTGGAATTTGCAGATTATTTTTCCCTTTGCACCAGTAGTGGGTTCCTACCGGTGCGCTCTCCGCCTTTCTTCGCCGCCGAGCCGAAGACGCTGGCGGCGTTTGCGGCGGGGGCTTCCCCCGCCCGCTTTCCCGGGACACTGGGATGCCGCCATTTGCGTTCTTCTGCACTCTGCTTGCGCAGAGTGCAGAAGAACGCAAATGGCGGCATCCCGGCGTCCCAGGAAAGCGGGCGGGGGAAGCCCCCGCCGCAAACACCGCCAGCGTCTTCGGCTCGGCGGCGAAGAAAGGCGGAGAGCGCACCGGTAGGAACCCACTACTGCTTTGCACCCTAGGAGAGAAACATTGATTGAACTCTCAATTTTTCAAGTGGGAGGCAAGATATTTACCATTAGGTCACCACACCACACCACACCACTCTCAAATCTCAAATCCATTAATATTATTATGTTTTAAGGACTTGCTGCCATAAATTGAGGGCAGATGCTATCAGACATGCAAATTATTTATTCTGGTTTATTATAGCCAGTAATATCTCTTTTAAAATACTCTTGAACTTTTGGTAAAGCTATATTGTGGGTTTTACTTCTAGCATAGATTCATGCTATCAAATTAGAAAACATCTCAGGTAACTTTAAAGCAGCAAAGTTACTTTATCTATGTGGAACTGTCAAAACATGCTTAAGCTGAAGTTACTGCCATTGATATGAAATAAGAAAGATGTATTTAATTTGGAGTTGGGAAAAACCCTTAAAATTATCACTCCATAGAAGTTGCTATCTCTCTTTCACTCTTCCTTACTACATATTTCTAAAGTAGATTTTTTTCCCCAGAGTGTTAAATGCTTAGAATCTCAAAATCAAAATCCACTCTAGGATACAATAAGGGCAAGACATATTTTGCAGCAAAACATTTGGAAATAAAACATATTTTCTACTGTATCTAGACATGACCATAATGGGAATAAATAATAACTTTCCAAAGAAACCCATGATATAACAATAAGCCTTCATTGCACACATATTTAAAGCTGATAAAATGTAAGTCCAGTGATTTTTGTGTAAATCCTATAAATTAAAGCCACTTCATCAAATGGTAATCCTAATTTAGCCAATCAGTTCTTAGATGGTCTATTATACCAGTAGTATCTGGAATACTTTTAGTTTTACAGTATTGTTTTAAGTGCTGGTAAAACATAGCACTAATAAGTCTGGTCAAATAAACTCCAAGTACTGTATATGATCATGAACAAATTTCTCGACTCTAAAAATAAACAATTGTTGGTGCAATTTAGATATCCATCTAAAATACAATAATTTTCCCTACAATTTTTAAATGAAAGCTGCCCCAATAGACTATTGGTGCCACCATGTTTAATTGGCACTCACTAGAGAAATATTTCATTCTCTTTCTCTTCTTATAAAGAACCTCAGCTGTGTTGCCTAAACGTAATTAGCTTCTACAAACCTGAGTTCTGTTTGTTAAATATTTTGCATTGATCTATATAATTCAGCTCTTCAGTGGCTTTAATTGCTAACAGCATTGTTCAGGAAATGTCAGTGAAAGTGAAGCTGACCAGAAATAAACACTCTCAGAGCTGTTTTGTTTTCAAGTGGTAGGTGAATTAATCTAGTCAAAACAAACACTCACGAAATAGTATCAACCATGGAGAAAAAGGAACCACTACAGCACAATGGCCATGTCACCCCAATTAAAAAATGTGAAGTTTTTTAATGTATAAAACATGCACATTTTTGTTTAATACATAGGTCTCTTTCTTGAACAGTTAACACTGTCACATGAGCCGCGGTGGTGCAATAGTTAGAATGCAGTACTGCAGGCTACTTCTGCTGACTGCCGGTTGCCTGCAATTTGGCAGCTCCAATCTCACCAGGCTTAAGGTTGATTCAGCCTTCCATCCTTCTGAGGTCGGTAAAATGAAGACCCAGATTGTTGAGGGAAATATGCTGACTCTGTAAACCGCTTAAAGAGGGCTGTAAAGCACTGTGAAGCGGTATATAAGTATATTGTTACTCCTTTGAGTTGTACAGAAATGGTAGTATAAACATCTTGGCTTTGTTCTATTTTCTCTGTATTTTTTTTTCTATCTGTACCACCTAACCAGAAGAACACTAAAAATAAAAGAAAATATTGAATTCCAAATTAAACATGTATATAAGCCAGTCTAATTTCCTTTGGAGTAGGTTATTGTTTCATTCAAAAGGCACATCATCACAAATGTTCATTTCCTGCCCATGGATAGAGCTTCCAAAGATTAACATCATGAACCCCAAAACCATTTTTTTAGTTAAGTGGAGGTCCTTCCAATATGTAAAATCAGTGTGTCTATTCTCTCCCCCCTCTCTCTCCACACTTTTTAATGTCTTTTAAAAGCCTGTGCACTCACCTTGATACTTCTCCAATAAAGTAACATTAATACACTCAGTTTGGAAGGAAATAAGGATGGTGGGTGAATCCAAATATGATCCAACTATTTGATAAATGTCTTCCCCACATTAAAGGATTAACTATTTAACCAGCTGCAGGGAGACTAAAGCAAAGTGGAAGATAGATAGATATAATATTTTCTTCCAAGTAAATAAGCAAGTAAATACAAACATTTAGCTCTTTCCTTCTTATCGCAAAAAAGATGAGCAGTGATCCTTATCATCACATACCATATTTTTGGAGTATAAGACACATCAGAGTATAAGATGCACCTTAGTTTTGGGGGAGGAAAATAGGGGGAAAAAATCTACCTACCAGGTATTCATCTGACTAGCGTCCTTAGTCTGGTCAGCTTTAGCACATTATTTTATCCCCTGGTTAGGGCTGAAAAAAATCTTCTTTTGAGGGAGTAGCAATGAAAACAAGCCTGCAAAGATTTAGGGCTGGAAAAAACTTCTTCGGAGGGAGTAGGAATGAAAAAATCCTGTAAACCGGGAAGATCGTTAGCACCTCGTTAGGGCTGGAAAAAAAAAGCTTCGGAAAAGCTACATTCGGAGTATAAGATGCACCCAAATTTTCAGCCACTTTTAGGGGGGGGGAGGTATACTCCGAAAAATACGGTACCTTTCTTCCATTCTGATGGATATTATCAGGATTTTAGGCTAGTATCATTACTAAAATTTGAAAAAAATGTGTTTTTCCTTCTTTCTAAAGCTCTTAAAGCACAAACTGGCACTAAAAGAATGTTATTTGACAGGAACCTCAGAGGCAATAAAAAGAATGCAAAGTAGCATGGTTTTCATTTCTCACTTGAAGATCAACGTATGCAGTTGTACCTGTACTCACTTATGAGTCAGTCAATAACCAGGAACTTTCACATAGATACTTAATAAAAACCACCTGTGTGCCCTCTATCCATGTCCTTAAAATTAATTTTAATTTTTTTATGTGGTCAATGTGTCTTGGCTGTTAGAACTGAAGTCTACTTGAAATTCAGTACAACACTAGCTAAAATTCAGCATTACAATAAAAAAGCAGCCTTCACATAGGAGACATCGAAACAGATGAACTGAACAAACATTATGAATATTTGTCAGGAATGATAAGTGCATACATTGGCAATCCAAACAAGAATTCAAGGCATGTGCCACTTCTTTTCTGCTAGAAGGGCATTTGAAACTAAAGCACATCTGAATATTAGAACTGGATTGTAAGAATTCTCACTAACAGAGATGAAATGATAGAAGGTGTTGAAGCTACAGGAACCTTGGGGGCAAGTGATCATGCAATATTGGAATTCAACATTATGCAAACACAAGCAGTAGAACAAAGTCAAACTAGAGTCTTGGACTTTAAGAGAGCTAATTTCAATAAACTTAGAGAAAGTTTGGGAAGGATTCCATGGACAAGAATCCTCAAGGGGAAAACAACTCAAGAAGCTTGGGAAATTTTGAAAAGTGAGATTATAAAAGCCCAGTCTAGCACAATACCAATGAAGAAGAAAAATAATAGGTCTCAAAAGAAACCAGCATGGCTGCATAAAGAACTCTCTGACAAATTGAAAGTCAAAAAGGACAAGTATAAAAAGTGGAAAGAGGGGCAAATAACAAAGGCAGAATACCAGAAAATAGCCCAAGCCTGTAAAGATGAAGTGAGGAAAGCTAAGGCTCACAATGAACAAAGGCTTGCGACAAAAGTAAAAAGCAACAAAAAAGCAACAAAAGCAACAAAAAAATCTTGTCAGATGAGAACTTTAGTATTTGCATTTACAGTACACTTTGTGAACTATTAGGGAAGGGCTGTCTTCATCCTCTTTCTCTTAAATCAGGGGTGTCAAACTCGTGGCATCATGGCATCATGTGACGTATCGTAGCTTTCCCCCCCTTTGCTAAAATGGGGGTGGGTGTGCCAGTGCATGACGCATCCAGCCCCGGGCACGAGTTTGACACCCCTGTCTTAAGAGCTGAAGTGGTGCAGTGGTTAAATGCTGCAACTGCAGGCTGACTGGTAGTTCAGCAGTTCAGCTGTTCAAATCTCACTAGGCTCAAGGTTGACTCAGTCTTCCATCCTTCCGAGGTCGGTAAAATGAGGACCCAGATTGTTGGGGCAATATGCTGAACTCTGTAAACCGCTTAGAGAGGGCTGTAAAGCACTATGAAGCGGTATATAAGTAAAGTGCTATTGCTATTAAATGTAACATCTGAACTGAATTGCTTCTTACTCCTGTGGAACATAACCCCTCCCTCCTGAGAATCCAGCTTCTTACACTATCATCCATTCTGAGGTTAATTCCTGGTCATTATGCAAATTCTTCAATCAACAGGTAAGGTGAACTGCTGCATACATGCTTTTCAAAGCAGCCACAGCTTATACAAAAACTGTGAAATCAACGAAGCAAAAATAGACATATTTTAGGAATGTTCATGCCTTCTCCATTATCCCATGTAATCTGAATGTGAATGTTTTATCTCTCTTGAATCTGATTTATACATCCAGTAATTCTCATTCTATGTACTGTTGAAAACTGGATTGCAAATTCTTGGGCATTATATTACTAGCATATGATATAAATGCAACTTTAGCACCATAAGAGGCGCTCTGCTGCACCATTTTAAACAGTTCTGCTAGTATTTCATCAACTTCTGAAATTCTATTGTTAGTAACTTTTTGTACAGCCCATGTAACAGGGGTGGGTTCCTCCCAGTTCGGACCAGTACGTGTGTACCAGTAGCGGCCCGCTGGTGATGTAATTTTGGCATCACAGTTCCGGTACTGTCTGTGCCGGTCTATGCACGCCGCCATCTTTTTTTCAGAATTTTTGGTGATTTTTTTCGGGTTTGGATGGCTTCTCCTCATCCTCTGCTTTGGAAAAAAGCCCTCCCACCAGCCCCCGGGTTAATACCGACCTTTATTTCTTCGTCTGAAACACAGCTGTGTAGCTGAGCGATGCGCACCGGTAGCAAAGGTAACTGGAACCCACCCCTGCCATGTAACTTTGCTTTCTGGAATGTCTGCATCTTATTTGGTGATTAAGCCTTTATAAATACGATCTACTTGGGGATCTTTCTAAAGAGTTCTTTACATTTCCACTTGAGTTTTGTAACTCTCTTAAATTAATACATTATCTTTCTCATCCAATTACTATCCTTCACAATATATCTATATATTGTTTATTTAGCTTGCCTTTTCTTTTTCTTTGAAACTCATAATTTAGTTGTCCAAATTTTCCACTTCTCCATTTCTTTTTACTTTTCTTCACCCCCCCCCCCACCAAGATTAAGAAGCTATGTTACATCCTTTAGTATTTTGGAATAATTTTGTTTTGGAGCATAAAAAAGCACATACATAGAATCTGTCTATGTCATACTTATAACGACTTTGCTTTTTTCCAGTATCAAGCAGCTGTAATAAGTAGCTATGGCACAATCCAAGGAAAAGATGTGCTTACTTTAGGTGGTATCAACAGATATGTGCTCATCCATGAATGATGCAAAGATTATTTTAATGTATGGCAAAGAATTTAAAGTAGCATATATTTTATAGTTGATATAATCATAGAATGTGTTTCAAATACACCAGTGGTTCTCAACCTTCCTAATGCCACGACACGCGCCCCGCCCCCGTGCCCCCACCATGACCCATCGCACCCCCACTCCCACTCCCACTCCCATCCCCACAACCCCCACCCTGCCACCACCATTTGGGTTCTTTTACCCTCTGCGCATGCGCAGAGGGTAAAAGAACCCAAATGGCAGCGTCCGAGCCAAGTCTCCCAACCCCTGTGAAAGGGTCGTTCAACCCCCAAAGGGGTCGCGACCCCCAGGTTGAGAACCACTGAAATACACTAAGGTTTTCTCATTCCACACTAATTTGCTTATAATTAATGACAACCATTGGATACAACACTACAGGGCCTAGCATCTTAAAAAGCTAGATTGCAGTATTCAGTCACCATATCCAGATGAAGAATTCTCCCTAGCCTGCTCTTTAAAAATACTGTTGTTTTTCTAAAGAATAATATTGCTTCATGGAATTCTTAATGGTTTTAATCTTTGCCAATACTACAGTGATATATGCTCTAGCTTCTGTTTTTATCTCATTGTTATGATCATATTAGTTTTCTTTACTGCCGCCTTTATTTGAATGTTGTATACTACCCTAGATAGACAGTGGATAATTTATAAATAGTTCTAATAATAAATAAAGCCTCCCATTGGAAAATTCCTACCCAGTCTTAGGCGGTAAGAGACGGAAACATTTGTTAATTCCCAGCAGAGAAAATAAATAGCAGTCTTAATCTCTCAAGCAGGAAAGGAAAATAATGAAGTGCCAGTATGGGAGGTGGGAACAGAAGAATAATATAGCTCTTGCATCAGCCCAGAGCAAAATGCTTTCACAGATGATTTTCAGTTTCCAAGCATAGATCTGTTTAATACCATGAGGAAATTGTACAGCACTCTCAACCACCAGGCATTGCAATACATGGTCTGGAATACTTATTGAAAAAAGAATGATGGATTTAATCCAAGGTTCAGCTTCATATTGCTTCATAAAAGTTTTAAAAATCACAAAGGGTGGATTAAAAGGAATGCACTGTGTTGTTATAGCTGAGTGTTAGGTTTTCCCTAAGTATGATTTTTTTCCTAAATGACCTGTGCATACGTTTCCCCAGAAACACATGACTGATGACTCTAAAAATGGGATGTGGGGGATATATGGATCTTTCACCTGGTCTGACTTAGAAGGCTTCTGAAGGAGTAGCCTACATCGTAATTTATAGAAAAATAAGAATAGCCTTCTTGGACTACAAATTTATCTTATGCACAAGAATTATTGCTTACATGGATTATGTATCTCATAACGTACAGAGATCAGCATCAGCCATCCAAATCTTTTATTTCATCAAAACAACACAGTATATTCCTGCTGCAATTAAATTGTTTTCAACTAAAGCCTGAACACAATTGCCAAATGGGGTTCAACTAGGACAGGGGTCTGCAACCTTAAACACTCAAAGAGCCATTTGGACCCATTTCCCACAGAAAAGAAAACACCGGGAGCCACAAAACCTGGGTGGGCGTGGCCAACTCGATGTCACTCACTCCCACCCAGTTACATGACCTCCCTAGCCACGCCTACCCATCCGGTCATTAGGGCAGACAACTGGTTGTTAAAAAACACTGGGAGCCACAAAACCCTTTAACCCCCTTCCCTCCCTCTCCCTCTCTCCCCTCTCTCTGTATCTCTCTGTATCTCTCTCTCACTCTCCCCAACTCTCCTCCCCCCCCTCTCTCTCTCTGTGTGTGTGTGTGTGTGTGTGTGTATCTCCCTCTCATCCCCCGCCATTGCCCTTACCTTCTCAGGCTAAGCAAAGAGTGACTGGGAGGGGAGGGGAAGGGCCAGTCAGTGATGGGATCACCCAACAGGGAGCCACAGCACAGGGCCCAAAGAGCCACATGTGGCTCCGGAGCCGCAGGTTGCAGACCCCTGAACTAGGACGATATAACAACACGGCTACCTTGAAGTTGGGTTTAGTTGTGTCCAAACCAAATTTTTAAGAAGCATCTTCCAAGTTACCACTCTGTCCCAATAAATACTTTACTGGGAAAAGAATTCGAACTGGAACCTAGTCTTTAGATAAATATATTTACTTGCTCATTTAAATACTTACTTACTCAACTCTGTTGGATTGGTTCACTTAATAATGGCAGACAACTTGAAATCCTCCTGGGAAAAAGCTATCCAAATTAAGCAATTACAGCTTTTCCAGTAATGATATTTTACCACAAGGACCAGATCAAGCTAAAGTAGCCTTAAGACAAAAGATTTTAGATATAAAAGGTCAAATAGAACCTGATGCTCACCAATGGGATATATATTATAAATAAGTGAATTTTACCTCTCAAACCAGCTTCATATAGATAATAATTTTACCTCTAAATTCAGGAGAATATAACATTTAACCCAGGGGTGAAATTCAAAATTTTTCCCTACCTGTTCTGTGGGTGTGGCTTGATGGGCGTGGCAGGGGAAGGATACTGCAAAATGTCCATTCCCACCCCACTTCAGGGGAAGGCTACTGCAAAATCCCCATTCCCTCCCCACTCCAGGGGAAGGATACTGCAAAACCTCCATTCCCTCCCCACTTCTGGGGGAAGGGTATTGCAAAATCTCCATTCGCACCCCACTCTGAGGCCAGCCAGAGGTGGTATTTGCCAGTTCTCCGAACTACTGAAAATTTCCGCTACCGGTTATCCAGAACCTGTCAGAACCTGCTGAATTTCACCCCTGATTTAATCTCTTTTAATGCCCTTCCCACAGCTGTTTTGGGAGAGAAACTGAAGAGAAGAACAATAGCATCACTGGAATCAGAAGAGTTACTCTTCTTTTAAATATCAGGTTTGCAATAACTTCTATCTGTCAAATGATTGTGAGATTGTTATATGATTGAAACAACTCTTATCTCTTGATACTTCCTGAAGAAAGCCATGGCGAATGGATGCCTTGCTGGATTTGTCAGAGGAATTGTTGCTGGATGTTGATCTGAGTCTGGGTAACCTCTGACAACAGAGAGATTGAATTCAGGCAGTTGTTTATCATGAGTAGATTGCAGAAACTTACAATTTTTATGGTCAGTTTATGAGTGGAGTGGCGCATAGTCAGGATTTATGTAGACTCAAACTTTCAAAGCAGACATTATGGACATCAACCAAGCCTCATATCTTAGTCATATTTTTGGATTTTTTGGATTTTTTGAATGTTGGAGAGATTAAGACAAGGTTTGGTAACATTTTGGGTTTTTTTAAATATGTTTGAAAGTTAGAGAGATTAAGACAAGGTTTCACCGTATTCAATTCTGAAGGATTTTTACTTTAAAACACAGATGATCAGCAAATTATGTCTAGGATCTTTTTTGAAGTGTTTAAAGAATATATTTTTTAAAATGATGGAAGATTGATAAGATTTACTGTTTTGATCAGTGTTAAAAGAAGAAAACAGTTATATATGGTTGCCCTTGCTAGACTT
This sequence comes from Diadophis punctatus similis, assembly GCA_023053685.1. Lineage (NCBI taxonomy): Eukaryota > Metazoa > Chordata > Lepidosauria > Squamata > Dipsadidae > Diadophis > Diadophis punctatus. The sequence goes on along the minus strand of JALIGW010000006.1, from coordinate 35,634,035 downwards.
TTACTGACAAAAACTGACGGATGTAGGCTAGCTGAGCTATGGGGAGAGGAGATAATATATTTTATTTAGAGATGGTGATAAACCATTAAAATTGTTTATACCTGCTGGGATGAAGCGGGGAGTTACTTCGTTTCTCTCTTTCCTTTTTTTCTTTCTTTCCCATTTTTTTCACACTGCTGATTTTTCTTTTTTTTCTGTTTGCATTTTTTGTAGTTTGTATAGACTTTTATTCTTTTCATGTATAATTCTCAATAAAAATTATTTGGAAAACTAAGAAATAACATTATCTCTTCAAAATTTTGTTGCATTATGTGTGCTCCACTCACACATGGCTAATAACTATGTTATGCACATAGTTAGGTGCTAATTTTTATTTTCTTTTTAAATGTTATTTTAGTCAATGACTCTAATAAAGTAAGTTTAGGTAATAAATTTAAAGCATCATTGTAGATACCGTTTTCCCCAAAATAAGACATCCCCTGATAATAAGCCCAATCGGGCTTTTGAGTGCATGGCAATAAGGCAAGCGCTTATTTTAGGATTCAAAAAATATAAGATAGGGTTTTATTTTGGGGGAAACACGGTATCAGGGTGACAATATAAGCCCTAGTTCCTGCAGAGTGGCCTAATGTCATTGTGAGAAGAAGCAATCTGAAATAATACACAAATTGTATGCATTGACTTGCTACTTACTTATTTGAAAGAGTGATTCTGTATTTGTCTTCAAAATTATTTAGTCTAACTTTTTTCATGTCAGGATTCAACATTCTTTTACGTAAGTAATTCAGTACGAGTTAAACAATTATAGCTACGTGCATCATTCCATTCCTAAGCTTACCAAATTAGAAATTCATACAGAGGGCTCAGAAATGATATCTAAACTTTGGGACAATGATGTTTTTTTAATGTCTGACAGCTGCTCCATGGCCTGCATTTGAAAATTGCAGACTGCTGCCATATTTTTTTTTATAATGATAGTCCTATGTATACATGCAGAGTGAGTCATTATATCATGATGAAGAGGTTTTGATGGCAATGATATAAGCCAGTGGCATTGCCAAACTACTCTACAATAACTTCATAGACAACCCTAGTTTTATAAATCAGTGTACTGTAGATCACACATAAGCAGCATATCCGTGTGCTCCAGAGATTTTAACATTAGCACCATCTAGTAGAGCTGGTGGCAAGCAATTGTGTGTGTTGTTCAAAGCATCTGGAAAGTATCAGGTTGCCTATCTCTGCTCTATGTTAGCATTCAGTCTCAACAAGAGACATTGTGGGAAAGAGATGTCAGTTTGGAAAGCACAATTTGCATTTTTAATTAGAAAACAATTCTAGTATGCCTTACTTCGATTGCTTTCTCAAGCTTCTGCTGTTGTAGGTTGTTCAGGAAAAAAGAAATCAGTGCAATACAGTGCCAAACAAACAAACAAACTCAGAATTGAAAAATGAATTAAAAAAAACGTTAATTTTTTTGGTCATATTTCATTGAACTTCTGCATAGTTTCCTACCTGTCCCAAGTTTCAAATTTCAATACCAAGATAGGAATTCTGTAAGGCTTTTAAAAGGTTTTAGGACTAGGTATGCCTAGACAGACATCTGCAAGAAAAGTTTACCTAACAATTTTCAGATAATAAACACGATTCTATTGATACCTGTTCTCCCCAAAGTATAGTTTTTTGTCCAAAGTATATTCAAAAGAAGTGAGCACTGCTCACATGGCTGCTTTTCATAATTTCCACATAAAATATTGGCAGAACTAGAAAGTCCAGGTGTAGGGGTAGGGGATAAAAACATAATATGTGGGCTTGTTTGAGTGACTTTTCAAGAAAAGATTACATAAAAGTGAGGTATGACATTTTTATATTAACATAAATATAAATCTAATATATTTATAATATACACCACTCACTATCTATGGAATAACAAAAGAAAACAAGAAGTAATTTTATGTCAGAAAAATCACATTTAAAACAGAACTTTTAGAATTTAGTCAGATGAAAAAAATGTTCTTTTTGAGCTCATTTAAGCACTCCAATGATTACCACTTCTTAAGGTCCTCATTTAAGCACTGGTCTTTGCATAATAACTGCCAATCTTTATATGAGGTTGCTATGGAAATTGTGCTTGCCTTTAATGTGGCTCTACAAAAATAGTACATTCTGATATTGAATGTGTATATGTGTGTATTCAATATAAGAATGTAATTGGATAGACGAAGAATCAGAAGTATATAAGCTTATATATATGCACATACGTAAGTATCAAAGCCTAAGCATATATGCAATCATTTTGTACATCATCTGTCATAGATAATGAATTCTGAACTTTGCAAGAAAAAAAGTATTTTTTCTGTGAAATCATAAGCTATAAGCTCTAGAGGCATGATGTGACTAAGATTTGGACACAGAGAGCAGATTTTTGTGAAAACTTCAGTTATTGTATTTAGAATATGAACATTTCCATGACCCGTATAAATCGAACAAGGGTCCCTAACTGAATAGTTACTGTGACACTGTCTATACATCGAAGAAACATCATTATACTGGCTTCACTTTTCTCATTATGAATTCTTTGCTTACTGTGTTTTTTCCTGATGTCTATCACTTTTGTATGTGATCAACTAAAACCTCTGTGCAATTTTCCAATTTCCACAATTCTCTGCACTAAATAGATTTCTAAATGTATTTCAAAGTATATGAATTGCCAACAGACATGACACCGCATTTAATAAGTAGAATATCTGATGTATAATTGATTTTCCATTCATTAATCTAAGAAGCATGGATCATTCAGTTTATGTAAGAACCTGCAAATATTTAATTTCTTGATATCTCTCTTCTTAAATAGTTAGGATTAAGGAATTTTGCTGCCAATCCAAAATGAATAAAGGGGCTCTTTAAGAAATAGCTATTTCAGTTATCTCATAATGGCAAGTTAATGGATATTATTCATTAAGATAGCCTAACTTGGTTTAAATTCCTCGATGAGGTAGAAAAAATGGTGTTGCTGCTTTAAGAGTCACCATACCTTTAGAACAGGGGTGGCAAACTTATGACAACATGTTGTTGTCATGTGACGTATCACAAATTTTCCCCCCTTCACTAAATTGGAGGTGGGCATGGCCAGCACGTGATGCATCCGGCCCGCAGGCCATGAGTTTGACACAGGAGTGAAATGCTCCCAGTTCGGGTGGGCCAGTCAGTTGTCGCAGAGCCGACAAAGCCGGTGGGCGGTCATGGCGTGGGGCTTCCCCTGCCCACTTTCCCCGCCAGCCTGGACACCGCCATTTGAGTTCTTTTGCCCCCTGCGCATGTGCAGAACGCTTTGCGCAAAGCCCATATTTTTGAAGTTTTTGAAGAAAAATTCTCAACCAGCAACAAATTTTTGTTAGGCAAAGAACAGGAAGAGAAAAATAGCACTCCCTATATTAACGGAGCTGTCAAAACTGCATTTTCTAACCTGTGCATTAAGCTAGATTTCTCTGATCAAAAGTGATATTCTATGACTGAAATAGCATTCTATACTTAGTATTTGTTAGTATAATGTGGGCTTTTTAGACAAAGAAACAAACAAACAAACAGAGGAAACCTGATGAATCATCAAAATTCATAATAATGATATAATCCAATTAATTTGCAGCCACTTTCAATCATCGGATAAGTTCAGGAGCATACATTGATTTTGTTGGTAAAATAATAAACCGAATCATCTTATCCACACTAGGCTTAATATTCAGACAGATGCAGAGTTCAGAAAAATGAATAACAAACTTTTAATGTCATAATGAGCCACGGTGGCGCAGTGGTTGGACCGCAGTACTGCAGGCTACTTCTGCTGACTGCTGGCTGCCTGCAATTTGGCAATTCAAATCTCACCAGGCTCAAGGTTGACTCAGCCTTCCATCCTTCTGAGGTGGGTAAAATGAGGACACAGATTGTTGAGGGCAATATGCTGTCACTCTATAAACCGCTTATAGAGGGCTATAAAGCACTGTAATGTGGTATATAAGTCTAAGTGCTATTGCTATAACTCTCCAGGTTGATATTTATTTTACAAAAAGAAAACCCACTCTTTGTCTCTTTGTTCCTTTAGAAAAACTAATTGATGACCTGAAAACTATTCAGTTTAGGCTGATTTCATTTTGTTAATATAATGGGCAGTGTGATGGCTCAGGGGCAGTGTGATGGCTCAGGGGTAAAGATGCTGGGCTTGTCAGTTGGAAAGCTGAGAGCTCGGATTCAAGACCTGAGCACCACGTAATGGGGTGAGCTTCCATTCTCACCCCTAATTCCTGAAAGCATGCAAATGTGAGTAGATAAATAGGTACCACTTTGGTGAGAAAGTTGTAGCATTCCTTACTTTCATGCTGGTCACTTGATGACGGAAAAATCTCTCAGACAATGCTGGCTCCCTGGGCTGAGAATTGGAGATGAGCACCGCCCCTTGAGTTGGTCATGCCTGGACAGGGAAAACCTTTAAAACTTTAACCATAGCAAATATATCTAGACTAATTAATATGAGCAGTTTTCTACAAAAGCCTTCTTCCCTACGGCAAGACAGCTGTTTTAGAAAGAAACTCTGCTTATATTTGTGTTTGTTTCCACATTATATAAAATTGAAAAGCTCATGTGCATATTATCCCTTTATTTTCCAATGCACAATTCTTTTAAATCAAGTTTTGTGGCTTAGCTTCGTGGCACATACTGCTGCAATTTCATAAATTCCAAACTATTCAGGATGAAACTATGTAGTAAGGCATAAACTTGATTGAAGGGCTGCACACTCATGGATGCCAGGGGGGTAGAGACAAGAGGGACCAAGACCTATCAATGCATCATGACAGCACTGTGCAAATGATGGTAATTATGTGTAGATCATTTGCATCATGATGTGACTGACACAAATTACAGTATTTTCATCATTTACATCATGCTGTTATTGTGTCTTCTCTGGACACCTATATCAACACTCATTAATAAAAGGGTTTTTTTTCCTGCTAAGCATGCCACATGAAAGTAGCTTCTATGTTGAGTAGAAGCACCAATCTGTCTAATTACTAGAGAAACTGTAGTTTTTCATCTAATCCATTGCTTATCCTATCAATTTTAGAAGAGTCATAGGTAGAGTACAGAATGGTGCAAGTTCCCAATAACTCAGGACCATTTACACATACTTATATTTATTTATACATAAAAAAACCTACTAATTATCAGAGAGCCTTTCAACTATTCCCCGTTTCTTAAAAAGTATAACACTTGCATCATATCCATGCCTTATTTCAGAAGTTGAACTGTAAGCTCATTCTCCATAGTGGGTGGAGCTAGCCTCCAAGATTGGGATGACACATTCTACAGCCAATTAGGACTGAGTCTGGAAACCTATAAAAGCTGAAATCCCCTGATACTCCCCCTCTTTCGACTCAGTCTTAGTCAAGGACTTGTGTCTCCCTATTTCTGTATCGTTCTTCAAATTCTTCTACTCTACTCAACTGTACACGTGAGTGCTTGTCCCACACGACTGTCAACCAGGGTGTGGGGAACTGGTGTGGAAAACTTTCCTCAACGCCTGCTAATCTGACACCGGGTGTGCTTGGCATTTTCCTCCTTTTGCGGCCTGGCCTTCTGTGGAGTGAGGATATTGTCGCAGAAGCCTAGCGCTTGAGCGACTAGGCCAGGGTGGCCTGTGCCACGCCCGCGCATGAGAGAGAGAGCCGCTGACGAAATCGCCAGGTCACAGCGCAGAAGCCCGGCGCTTGAGTGCTTCCCGTCTCTCTCTCTCCCTCCGGCCATAGTGGGCTCAGTGATCGTCCCGGGGCCGAACTGAAGGAGGCGTCTGCCGGCCTGAACGCCGGCCTCCAAGGCGGTTTTTCGTGGGGCGGCAAAGGCTAGCGCGAACTTCTTGTGGCCTGCTGTTTATTTTCGGCGCCAAAAGCCTGCGAGCCCAACTGTCACCGACCGGCTCGAATTGGTGCCCCACCCTCAGGGAACCTCCGCGCAGCCGCAGTACTCACCTGACGTCATCAGCGACCAGAGCCCGGAGCTCCGCCTCTTGCTTGCCGCCCTTCCTCGCGCAGCCGCAGTCCGGATTTCAGCCGCTACACGGCGCTTCGTCAGCCTCAGCGACTGCCACGGAAGCCCGGAGGACTGCGAAACTCGCTCTCAGCGGCCCATCCGAATCTCGGCCACTCTTGCCGGCCATCCCATTCGGCAGCCAAGCACTCGGCCTGAACTGAACTGCCGGTCGGCACACGTTGCTCGCGCAGCCTCAGTCGGAGTGCCTAACACCCTCCCGGGCTCCTCGTTAACACAAGCACTAATTCCGTCCGCATTAGCCCAATGGCCGACAAGCAGGCCAAGGCCAGCAAGGGCAGCTCCAAGCCTTCCAAGGACGGCAAGGACAAACAAAGCCGTTCCAAGGGGTCTTCCAGCAGAGACCGCTCTCCCAGGGGGTCGAGCAGGGGCCGTTCACCCCCCCACCAGTCAGCCTCTGATAAAGGCAAACGCATACCTAGGCAAGGGGGGGAGGACCGGCATAAGACCCCAGAGGGCTCCAGGGACCGCACACCACCTGCACCTGTACCAGCGCCCTCATCTTCCGGCGGCACAGGAGCCGCAGCGGCCAGGCCCTCTGCACCCCAGCCCCTTGGACGATCCAGGCAATCATCTGGGGCTCTGTCCCTGGATAACCCCGACCTTTGCTTGGGGGATGGGGATGTCTGGGAGGACCCCAGGCCCGGATCCAGCGTGGAGCAATGCCCTCCATCTGCTGCTGCCTTAGCTCAGTTTCAGAGTCCAGAGGTCCAGGCCTTAATTCAGTTTGCCATACAGAGGGGGATCGAGGCGGGCCTCAAGCGGGCCACCTCCTCTTCCTCGTCCCTCACCACCCCCAGGGCTCCTTCGCGGGCTTCTTCATTGGCTCGCCCCATGGAGACCGACCAGCTAGACGGGGGGGAGGAAGCCTTGCTGGGGAACCCGGAATCGCTCCGGGATCCGGAGGACATGGAGCAAGAGCTGGACCTCTCAGCTGATGAGGACATGGCACCTGAGACACCGGTTTCGACTGGCCTGTTCAACCCAGGCCTCTTTAAGTCTCTCCTCCATAAGGCCAAGGCCACGGCCAAGGTCTCCTCGGCCGCAGCCAAACAGACCGAGGAGGAGGAGGTGGACCCTCTGTTTGAGGAGACCACCTCCCAGGCCGAGGTTATACCAACTCCTCGCCTGTTTGTCGATTCCGTCTTAAAGCAGTGGCAGGCCCCTTCGGCCGGAGCGGTGCCCACCACGGTGGACAAGCGCTATTATAATGTGGACCAGGCCCTGGCTCAACACCTCCCGATTCCCCCGGTTGATCCACCGATCAAGGCCCTCTACACGACCGCCCAGATGCCCGGGGACTCGGAGGAACTCTTGCGGCCCGAGGACCGGCGTACGGAGCAGGCTCTGCAGCGGGCCCATCAGTCTGCAGCCTGGTCCATCAGAGCCTCGTCTACGGCATCGTTCTTCTGCCGGACATCGATCCGCTGGCTGAAGAGCCTGCAGGAACGCCTACCTGATGCAGACACCAGGACCAGGCAAGATATCAACAAGCTGATCGCGGCCAGCCAGTTCACCTCCGACCCCACCCTCCAGGCCTCCAGATTTGCGGCCCGGGCAATGGGGTCCACCGTCGTGGCTCGCCGGATGCACTGGCTACGCAGCTGGCCGGCAGACTGCCGCCACAAGTGGCGGCTGGCGGTGGCTCCGGTGAAGGGTCAGTCCTTGTTTGGTGATGCCTTGGATCCTTACCTGGTGGAGTCCAAGGATAAAAGGAAGGTGCTCCCTAACACCACATGCAAGGCGCAGAATAAGGCCTCCTCATCTGCCCCTTCCACCCCGTCCACCTTTCCGAGGTGCCCCTACCGCCAGCCCTCCTATAATCAGGGCAGGCACCAGTACGGGGGTCGCCAGAATCAGGGCGAAGATAGGCGTCGGGCCGATAATGCTCCCAAGCGCCCTTTTCGGAGCAGCGGCGGTCGCCCCTACCGCCGCTACAAATAGGCAATAACGGTCCTCCCATTGGGGGCCGCCTACGGTATTTCGCCAGGCAGTGGGAGGCCATTACGACCGACCAATGGGTCCGCGACACCGTGGCTGCCGGCCTCGCACTGGACCTGATTTCCACCCCCCGGGGTTCTTCTTGAGATGTCCCCGATCCTCCAACCCCAGGAAGAGGTCGCTCATGTTGACCGCCATACAGCACCTCCTCGACATCAATGCAATCGCTCGGGTGCCTGAGGATCAGCGGGGCCGGGGTTTTTACTCGATCTTATTCCTCGTCCAGAAGTCCTCGGGAGGGTGGAGAGCGGTCCTTGACCTTAAACGGTTAAATAAATACTTGATTTACAAAAAATTTAAGATGACTACGTTGCAGTCTATTCTTACCAGCGTCCGGCAGGGGGATCTTATGACATCTATCGACTTAACGGAGACCTACCTCCATGTCCCGATTCTTCCCGCCCATCAGCAATATCTCCGCTTTTGCTACCTGGACGAGCACTACCAGTATACGGCCCTGCCATTCGGCCTTTCTTCGGCTCCCAGGGTCTTTACGAAGGTTCTAGCAACCCTAGCGGCTCACCTGAGAACCGCTCCCATCCGGCTTCAGTGCTACTTGGATGACATTCTCATCCAGTCATCCTCCCGGGAGCAGGCCTTGCTTGATGTCCAACAGACTCTGGAGGCTCTCCGCTCACATGGCTTCTCAGTAAACCTCGAGAAGAGCCAACTAGACCCCTCATATAGGATCACGCACCTAGGCACCATCATTGACTCCCTGGAGGGCAGGGTATATCTTTCCCCGGAGCGTCAGGCTAGTCTGTCCGACCTCGCAGGGCAGGTGCTCAGGCTGGACAGGGTCCCCCTGAGCACCTTGTCCTCGCTCCTGGGCAAAATGATATCCGCCATCCACGTCACCCCATGGGCACAACTGCACTCCAGGGAGCTCCAATGGTTTCTCTTGCCGTTTCAGCGCACGAACCAGAGTGCCTCCTCGTCGAGGGTCCATCTGCCTCAATCGGTCCGCAGCTCCCTCCACTGGTGGCGATCCACGGCAATGACCAAGGGAACCGAGTTCAACGAGCCTCGACACACGACAGTCACCACCGATGCCAGTCTGCATGGGTGGGGGGGCGCATTCCGGCCGTCACGTTGCCCAGGGCACCTGGACCACGGCGGAAGCATCCCTCAGTATCAACTTCCTGGAGTTGCAAGCAGCCTTCCTGGCCCTCCGACAGTTCCTGCCTCTCTTGTCCGACCGTCATGTGCTCCTGCTGACAGACAATGTGACGGCAAAGGCGCACATCAACTGGCAGGGGGGCACGGTTTCTCAACGGCTAATGTCGGAAGCCAGAGCCCTCGGGCTCTGGGCCGAACATCATCTAGCATCCCTCAGAGCGGAACACATATCGGGGGTGTCCAACCGCACGGCGGATTGGCTCAGCAGGCACGAGGTGGACTCCACAGAGTGGAGCCTCGACCCGACGCTGTTCCGCGATGTGACCCACCAATTCAGGCAACCCCTTGTTGATCTCTTTGCGACGCCGCAGAATGCGAAGTTGCCACGCTACTTCAGCCGGTATCACACGTACGGTGCGGAAGGGGTGGACGCCCTTCGTTGCCCTTGGCCGAAGGGCTTGTTGTACGCCTTCCCACCCTTGTCAGTCATTACACGGGTGATCCCCAAGATTCTGCAGGAGAGGGCGGAAGTCATACTACTAGCCCCACACTGGCCACGGAGGACCTGGTTCGCGGACCTCAGATCCCTCTCCGTGGAACCACCCTGGCGGATCCCTCCGACAGAGTCGTCGCTCTCCCAGGGGTCAGTGCGGCACCCGGACCCGCACTGGTACCAGCTGACCGCCTGGCGCTTGAGCGGCGCACTCTAACGGTCCGAGGAGTGCCGGAGGAGGTCATCCGGACCCTCCTGCTATCTCGCCGGGCGTCCACGGTGCATATTTACAACTCCACCTGGCGGACGTTCTGCGAGTGGTGCACCGAGGCGGCCGTGTCTCCAGTGGATCTCTCAATCATGCAGGTTCTGCTATTTCTCCAGTCCGGTCTGAATAAGGGACTCGCACCTAACACCCTGAGGCATCAGGTGGCCGCCCTCTCCACGGTGCTCTCTGGACTAGGATCGGGACCGTTGTCGCACCACCAGCTGATACGCCATTTTCTGCGTGCGGCATCCAACGTATCGCGTCCGGTGGTCCACCGTTATCCATCGTGGGACCTCCACAGGGTGCTTATGTCATTAATCAAGCCACCGTACGAACCGTTATCGACGGCGTCCCTCCTGCACTTGATGGAGAAACTGGTGTTCTTGGTGGCCATTACCTCAGCTCGCCGCATATCAGAATTGGCGGCCCTTTCGGTCCGCCCGGACCTCTGCTGCCTCGACCAGGACAGGGTCGTTCTCCGCTTGGACCCGGCTTTCATTCCCAAGGTGAACACTCATTTCCACCGCGCCCAGGAGCTCGTATTACCCGCCTTCAGCCCGGGGCCTTCGGACGACCCGGAGAGCGACCTGTCATTGCTCGACGTCAAACGGGCTCTAGAGATATACCTCCAACGAACTGCGCTTTTCCGCCGGTCTGAGGCACTTTTCGTCGGGGTTTCAACGACCTCCATGGGACGCAAGGCCTCGTCAGCCATGGTGGGACGCTGGATACGATCCGTCATAGCGTTCGCATATCTTGGGCAGGGCCTACGCTGTCCGGAATGGATAACGGCCCATTCCACGCGGAGTGCGGCAACCACGGCAGCGTGATCAGCTTCTGCGTCCCTTGAGGAGGTGTGCTGAGCAGCGACATGGGCATCTCCGACACCCTTTATAAGACACTATAGGCTGGACAGGTTTGCCTCTGCAGAGGCGAATTTTGGCCGTCGCGTTTTGTTGGCGGTGGTTCAGCCAGGGGTCTCCGACTTGGACTCACAGGGCCCCCCCTAGGGACAAACGGCTTTGGCATGTCCCAATCTTGGAGGCTAGCTCCACCCACTATGGAGAATGAGACGTTGTCTTCTTCCTGAACGTCCATTCTCGTAGGGTGGAGCTAGCCTCCAAGTCCCGCCCTTCCTGAGGATGAGGAGGCTGTGTAGGGAGTACACGGGAGTCTGGTCTGGTACTTCGTCTCAAGAGGGGGAGTATCAGGGGATTTCAGCTTTTATAGGTTTCCAGACTCAGTCCTAATTGGCTGTAGAATGTGTCATCCCAATCTTGGAGGCTAGCTCCACCCTACGAGAATGGACGTTCAGGAAGAAGACAACGTCTCATTCTCCTTAATTTTACCAAGTTCAGTAAGCTTAAGGTTGTTTACTAAAAGATTGCTAACATGTTATTTTATATTCAACAGAGGAACTTGCATCTTCAGATATTATATACCAGGCACGTTGTTAATGGAACATCAGTCCAAGCTTTTTTTTAAAAAAAAAATGGGTTTCAGTTCTTATCATCTCTGTTTTTACACCTTTAATCCAAATAGAATTTAGTCTGCTCTCTTCTTTGGAGTCTGGCTGAGCTACAGATAAGCAGACACCATTACAGAACGCTGCAGGGATGAAACAGAGACTAGTTTTTTCAATAAACTAATCTTACTTGTGGCAGCATAAATAACAATTATTCAATTTGCTCCTGGAATTTAACCCCAACTGCCACCTCTTCCTCTTCCTCTTTCCAAATTCTAATCATGACCTGTGTTTTAACTCTAGTATTCTGACTAAAAGGCGACGAGCGTGGAATTATGTCAAGGAATATTTGAAATCTTCAGAAAGTCTCATATATTGATTTGAAACACTCTATAAATGTTATACACCAGATAGGACACGAACGAAGCTTAATTCAGACAAACTGAATCCTAATGGGCAAGTTTGATTAGTGTCAGGGTAAAAAAAAAAAGAGCAATCAGAAAATGTTACACCTGGGATTTATCTAATGATAACAGATCAACCTGTACATAATTAAGTTATAGTATGAAAAAGAAAAACTACAAGAGAGCACACTGCTTAACTTCATTAGATTAAAAAAGTCACTCAAAAGATGCAATCATGACATACATTTTCCAGACAGAAAATTGCATTTGCCCTAATTACCTAGTGGTTTCTTGCCATATTCTAATTATGTGAATAAAACAGTCATTCTGTTAAATCAAATCAGGTCTACACCTTGTTACGTGCATCAACTTTGCATATATCAAATGTTAATTCACATTTCCAGTTCTGGTTCAGAACTCTTAGATCAAACTAGAAAAATTTTACACTTCAGGACATTTCCCCCCAAAGTAATACATAGTATGGTAAAACTACTCCCAGAAATTGTTTAAGAGCCGCGGTGGTGCAGTGGTTAGAATGCAGTACTGCAGGCTACTTCTGCTGACTGCTAGCTGCCTGCAATTTGGCAGTTCGAATCTCACCAGTCTCAAGGTTGACTCAGACTTCCATCCTTCCAAGATTGATAAAATGGGGACCCAGATTGTTGGGGGCAATATGCTGACTCTGTAAACCACTTAGCTAGGACTGTAAAGGACTGTGAAGGGGTATATAAGTCTAAGTGCTATTGCTATCAAGTTAATGAAAAAAATTACCGGGTTAGACTGTATTTTTTAAATATAACAATATTCTTGTAGGTGCAAAACTATCAAAGAAGATCAAACCCATGATCTGGGTTTGATCAACCTTGGCAACTTTCAGAGGTATGAATGCCAACTCCCAGAATTCTCAGCAATAGCCATGCTAGCTGGGGAATTCTGGATACTGAAGGTCATGTACTAAAAAAGTTGCCAAAGTTGGGAAACACGGATCTAGATTATATTCATATTTATTGCTACCAGAACAACTGTGCTATTTTGGAAATGATTTTTCCAGCTGATTTGGGTAAAACAAATTGTCATCATAAAAACTGTCAAACAATTGTAAAGACCTATATCTGACATATTCTCCCCGAGTGCCTGAGAATTTTTTTTGTTCTTCCAAGATTACTTTAGACCACTAGGTTAGGTGGTTCACAATTCCTATAATGGAAAAAGCTGAATATATTGAATGTACTTATTTATATCAGATGGATAAGGCCACCAACTCAAACAATGTCAGTCTGAATGGTGTATAGCATAAAAAAGAATAAAGAAACAAACCCCACCATATGACAATAAATTGAATACAATATATATATTCTAATTTTGAAATTTTGTTAGGCTTTCACTTTGGCAAGGTTGGATGCATTACCCTCTGCAGTTCTGTGTGGCTGATATAAAAACATCCCGTTTATGTCCATTTATTTTATTTTATTTTAGAGTTCTTATATGCCGCCCTACTCCCTGGGGACTCATGTGGAGATGACTTTGTGGAATCCCTAAGCCAGATGGTCCTTGGCAACTTGAGACTTGTGGACTTCAACTCCCAATTCCCATGGCTGGCTGGCAAATTCTGGAAGTTGAAATCTACAAATTTTAAAGTTGCTAAGGTTGGGCACCCTGCTCTATAGAGAATCAAGGAAGATATATATGTATTCCATTTTAAAGAACTATCCTGGTAGAAAGTACAATATATGTCCCTGCTTCTATCTGACCAGAAACTTGACATATCTTTCCAGGTTGCCCAACTCTGTGCTATCATTTATTGCATCAATAAAAGGTCAATCAAAAGGTCACTCCTTTGAAAACAGCAAAGTCTACATTATGGACAGAGAGGACCACTGGTTTGAAAGAGGGCTAAAAGGCCATCTATGTTAAAATTGAACAGCCTTTTCTCAACAGAGGGGGAAGGAATACAAGTCCTCTCATTCCCCACCATTCAGTCAAAAACATTTTCAAGGGAAGAAAAAAACAAAGTCAAGTAGCCTTTTGAATAGTACCTTTGGGACAACCCTGAACTGGGATGATTGAGAATCTCCATAGACAATACAGTACCTCCTATCAGTTCCTTCACTTTCCATTTTTCTACAACATTCTCTTGTCTCAAGGGAAACTTTATAAACCTCACAGAATTCTTCATTTCTTTTTGTGAATGCTGCTTTCAAAAAAACATTTCTTCCTTTTAAAGGAAGCACCCCCTCAAAGAAATCCAGCTTCTGCCTTTCTTAGACTAGAAAAAACTTTCATAATATCAATATATTTTTCCTCCTCGTTTTAGAATTCAATCATGAGGCCCATGAGGGGCAACAAAACAAGTTGGCACCAGGCTGCTGTAAGATTTGTCCTTCTCCAGTAAATGCATATACTTAGTGCAGAAAAGAGATTAACGTGTTTTTAAAAGCTGCTCACAAAGGTGAGCACTAGATTGAAAAATGGTGGAAGCGGGACAAAAAGGATATTTCAGATAGAAATAAAATGGCGTGTTCACAAACAGCAACATGAAGTAAGGCTATAAATTTGCTTTCCTGCAGAGCTATTACTTTAAAAGCCTGACATAAGCATATTTCAATTTGCATTTCTACATGTAGTGACATGGTCTTCTGCATTTGAAAAGATGTTCAAAGCTATCAAAATTCCTGCCTATCTATTCTTCCATGTCAAAGTACAACTCAAGAAAGCTATTTGATTTTGGAGCTACAATATGAACAAAAAGGACCTTTTTTGTTTACTTAAAGTATTCCTCATACATTTTCCTGACCTAAACTGAGAATTCCAAGGCTGTTTCTAACAGAAAGAAAAGGATACCAGATATTCATTCAAATACCACTGCCGTTCTGCCTAATTATGTAAAATTCCCTGTTATTGCACAATAACAGATTATAGAACTAAGGAAGGAATACAATCTTTCCAGGACAATTGTCAAAGAAGACAGTTCAGATCCTCTCATTGTTATATGTGATTTTTATTGCAGAAACATGCTTCCAAATATCAGATACCTAACTTTATTTGGGTCACAGAGCAGCAGGGGAAGCTAAAGAGAAATCAAATAAGAAAGAAGCAGCACTTAACAGGTTCTTTTACCCTGTTGAGTTCAAACATCATGCTAAGCTACAGCTTTTAAAATCACGCTAAACCATAAGCCATGGACTAAAATTGCCATAGCCGGATTCTCTCCATTCCCTTTGGGAGAAGGTGTTTTAATTTGGAGCCATCGATTGTTGTATGCCTGTTTTTTACACGTGTTTTCGGATTACTATTTCTTCTCACTGTAGTTAAAAAATGAAAATTGTTTGCCATTCGGCCAGCTCCAATTGATTCTAACTGAATCATCCATTTCTGCCCCTTTTTACTGCTCCTTTATATGGCTGTGTGGGGTCAAAAACCAATCTGGTTATTTATTTTATTTATTTTATTTATTTATTTATTTTGGTATTCTTATATGCCGCCCAACTCCCGAAGGACTCAGGGTGGCGTACAACAGAGAAAAATACAAGAATGACCAAATATTAAATATTAATTAAAAACAAATATAAAAATTTAAAAAACACAGTATAAAAGAACATCGAACAACCATTCAACAACCATACATACTTGGGGGTGAGCTCGAATGGATTAAGCTCTACCCCCAGCCTGCAGGAAAAGCCATGTCTTAACGGCTTTTTGGAAGGCCAGCAGAGTGGGGATAGTTCGGGTCTCTGGGGGAAGTTGGTTCCAGAGCGCGGGGCCAGCCACAGAGAAGGCTCTCCCCCTAGGGCCCGCCAGCCGGCATTGCTTGGCCGACGGGACCTGGAGGAGGCCAACTCTGTGGGCCCTAACCGGTCGAAGGGAAGTATGAGGCAGAATGCGGTCCCGGAGATAGACTGGTCCTAAGCCATGAAGGGCTTTAAAGATGGTGATCAACACCTTGAATTGGACCCAGAGACCGATGGGCAACCAATGCAGCTGGCGGAGTATAGGTGTCACGTGGGTGTACCTTGGCACACCCACCACAGCACACGCAGCCGCATTTTGCACCAACTGAAGTCTCCGGATACTCTTCAAGGGTAGCCCCATGTAGAGCACATTGCAGTAGTCCAAGCGGGAGGTAACAAGGGCATGAGTGACCGTGAGTAGAGCCTCCTTCTCCAAGTATGGCCGCAACTGGTGCACCAGGCAAACCTGTGCAAAGCCCCCCCTAGCCACAGCAGAAAGATGATGATCCAATTTTAGCTGTGGATCTAGGAGGACCCCCAAGTTGCGGACCTGCTCCGAGGGAGTCAGTTTCGCTCCCTCGAAGACCAAGGAGGGACAGTTGTCATAGTCCTTAGGAGGCAGTATCCACAGCCACTCAGTCTTGTCAGGATTAAGTCTGAGTCTGTTCCTCCCCATCCAGATCTTAACATCGTTCAGGCACTGGCACATTAATCAACTGCCTCACTGAAGTCAGACGGGGTGGTGATGTACAGCTGGGTGTCATCAGCGTACTGGTGGAAACACACCCCATGTCTGCGAATGATCTCCCCCAGCGGTTTCATGTAAATATTAAACAGGATGGGCGAGAGAACCGACCCCTGAGGCACCCCACATGATAGGGGCCTAGGGGACGATCTCTGCTCTCCTGCTAACACCGACTGCATCCTATCGGCGAGATAAGAGGAGAACCATCGCAAAATGGTGCCTCCCACTCCCAACTCACCGAGACGATGCAGAAGGATACCATGGTCGATGGTATCGAAAGCCGCTGAGAGGTAAAGTAGCACCAGGATGGAGGAATTCCCCCCATCCCGGGCCCACCAGAGATCATCCATCAGGGCGACCAAGGCAGTTTCTGTACTGTAGCCGCGCCTGAAGCCCGACTGATAAGGATCTAGATGATCTGTTTCATCCAGGAGCTGCAGAAGCTGAGTAACCACCACCTTCTCCAGAACTTTCCCTAGAAAAGGTAAGTTGGAGACCGGACGATAGTTCTTCAAATCAGCTGGATCCAGGGAAGGCTTCTTCAGGAGGGGTCTCACCACCGCAGCTTTTAACAACTGCGGTACGGATCCCTCCCTCAAAGAAGTGGTGACCACCGCCTGGATCCAGCCGCGTGCCACCTCCCTGCTGGCTGAGACCAGCCAGGAGGGGCACGGGTCCAATAAACCGGTGGAGGTACCCATCGCTCCCACAGCCCTGTCCACATCCTCAGGAGAAACAGGCCCAAACTCTTCCCATAATGGTGGACTAAGACTTGCCCCTGTCAACTCTATGGACTCTGCCCTGCCAGAGTCCAGGTTCGACCGAATCTGAGTGACTTTATCCGACAGAAACTCAGCGAATTCCTCAGCTCTGCCTTGTAAGTGTTCCTCGCTCCCCCCTTTTGCAAGGAGGGAGCGAGTCACCCTAAACAAGGCGGCTGGGTGAGAATCTGCGGACGCAATAAGAGCGGAAAAATAAATAATTAATTAAAAATAAAGGAGATCTAGGCATTCCATACCTATAATTCCATTATAGGTATGGAATGCCTAGATCTCCTTTATTTTTATAATCTACATCAGAAAGAGTACTGCAGGAGGACAGCTACATTAGTCTACAGTACCCAAAAAAACCAGAAGGTGTCTCATGGCATGTTTTCAGACTAACAAAAGGATTCTGTAGTTTATTCAATCAGATGTAAAGAGTGTTTTAATTAATGTAGGATTTAAATAGGGATGAGGAATGAAAAAGTTAATTCAACCCCTCCTTTAAAAAAGAAAAAGGAAAAACCCCACTTTTTGTGGGGAAGAAGGTGTTTGGGATTAAGTCTTGATTCATCTGGGTTAATTAAGCAGGTCATAATTATTGTTGTTATGTTTATTTGGGGAGTGCGGTGGCTCAGTGGTTAAGATGCTGGGCTTGTTGGCTGGAAAGCTGGCAGATCAGGTTTGAGACCTGAGCTCCATGAAACGGGGTGAGCTCCCATCCTTATCCCAGCTCCAGCCAGCCTAGCAATTTGAAAGCATGCAAGTGCAAATAGATAAATAGGTACCACTTCAGTGAGAAGATAACAGCACTCTGTGATGTCATGCTGGTCACATGATCATGGAAATGTCTTTGGACAGCACTGCTTCAATGGCTTTGAAATGGAGATGAGCACTGCTCCCTATAGTGAGCAATGACTAGTGGAGTAAAATCCGCAGAGATTCCTTTATCTTTTATATGTCTATGGAGATTTTCAGTCACCCATGTCATGGCTGTCCCAAAGGTGCTTTTTCAAGAGGCAACTGGGCTTTCTGGTTTTTCTTTAAAGATGTTTCGCTTCTCACCAGGGGCGGGTTCCTAATTTTTTTACTACCACTCTGTGGGTGTGGCTTATTTTGTGGGTGTGGCTTGCCAGCCATGTGACCGGGTGGGTGTGGCTTCTCAGACTGCTGAAGGGAGGGAAACTGAGATAGGTCCTGCCGCCCATTCCCCCTCCCCTCAGCAGCTCGAGAAGCCTCGAACGTGCAAAAATGCCTAGGATTGTCACCGCGCATTCATGGCTTCTCGGACTGCTGAAGGGAGGGGAATGGAAATAGCTCCTGCCGCCCGTTCTTTCAGCGTCTCACATTCTCCCTCAGTCATCCTCCCCTGCTTGGACTCACTGTGGGGTAGGAAGGCAGCACATGCGCAGTGCCAGAAGCTCAGCTTCTGGGCATGCGCAGAAGAAATTTCTTTTAAAAATTTTAAAAAAAATATTTAATGGCGGCGCCCAGGCCCCGGCAACCGACCGCACCGGTACTGTGATGTCACCAGCGGGCCGCTACCGGTGCTATAGAGTGAACCGCACCTGTAGGAACCCACCACTGCTTCTCACCCAAGGAGCTTCTTGGATGAGAAGGGAAGTATCTTCAAAGAAAAACAAGAAAGTCCAGTTGCGTCTTGAAAAAGCACCTTTAGGATTACCTTTTACATCTTAGATCAGGGAATTTCAATTTCTTTCAGGCTGCTAAGAAAATCAATTTTTTTTAACACAGCTTCATTTTTTTTAAATAAAACAAGGATTAAAAACTAACAAAAGCAAATGACCAAAGAGAGAAAAAGACAAGAGAGATATAAAAGTACAAAAGGGAAACAATTATAAAAGGAAAAATGTAATATTTTTTTAAAAAGTAAATTTTGTCTTTATTTATAGAAGATATTGTTAAAACCTAAATTCAGCCCTTAGTTTAGCACCAAACTATAGCTTCCATTTTTCCAGACAATCACTAAGGTTTACTAGTCATTGAATCTATATGATAATTTGAGTTTTTCCTTTTTCTTGAAAAAAGTCCACAAAAGACTTCCAATTAATTTTTTTCTGAAGTACTTTCTCTAATGGGGTTATCACTTTCAATGGTTAGTTTTATCCTAAAGAATTCCCAGTACTCATGATCAATAGGCAAAACTGTTGTAATAGAAAATCAGCTGAGTTTGAGTGAACATTTTTGGTGGTTGCCCTTAGTTCCTCACAGAATTTGATCAAGTTATTGCAGACCCATAGGTTTCTGTGGATTAGTTGGAAAAGCCCAGTGAAGTTTAATTCTCCTTGACTAAAGTGGGTGAAAATTTGATGTGCTAATATGTGCACATAAACTGGATTAAACTGTAATTCTGCTGCAGCTAATGATTCTTTGTTGCTGATAAGTACAGTTGCTGAAGAGCAAAGCAATTTCTTTATAATACTGATTGTGGGTTTTCTTTTTCCTTTCCTCTATTGAGAGAGGGGGGAGGGAGCAGGAGGGAAGAGGGAGGGAGGGAGGGAGAGAGAGAGAGAGAGAGAGAGAGAGAGAGAGAGAGAGAAAGAGAGAAAGAGGGAGGGAGAGGGAGAGGGAGAGGGAGAGAGAGAGAGAGAGAGATCTGTATAATCCAATGTTTCTGAGATTTGGCAATTTTAAGATGTATGGACTTCCCAGAATTCCTCAGTCAACACTGGCAATTGAAGTCCACACATTTTAAGCTTTTACACTTTCTATGGTTGAGAAACATTTTATGTTCTGGAAATTTCTAGGAAAGGTCTATAGGGCTGATGTTGGAGAGAACAGGTGTTATTCTCGTAAATCTGTCTCTTGCAACGGGAAGATGTGCTAGTGTTCTTGAATTATTTTCATCTATTTCTCCTGTAAATCCTGCTGTTCACTATGAAGCCACATCAAAGAGGCAATGAATCATAATTTAAAGCTGCATGGATAAAGTGTATATATGTTGGCTTGCAGAGGATCCTAAAAGTTGATTACCTCCTAAAATGCAAAAACAGTATGTGTATAGGCTTAGGCATTGCAGACAGATGGAAATCTTGTTTGATTGCAGTCACTTGAGGAAAGTGAGGTTGTTCCTCACTGAATTAGTAATGAGATATAACATCTGAGCAATGCTTTCATTCAAATAATTCTGAGTAAGTTTTAAGCCTTTTGTTTTTTCTTCCTACTCTGTTTTTCTTCCTTCATCCCATTCCATTTACTTTTGTCCTCTGTTGATCTTCAAAACAGGCAACTAAAAAAATGAGACATGTTTTGCAAAGTCAGATAGAAAAAATGTTTAGTCTTCTTGATAACTGTTGGGGAATAGAACTGAGCAGATGTTGACATTAATATTTAAGCAAATATGAAATAGTAAAATCATACAAACTCTGCAATAAACATTATCAAGACAAACATACACACTCTTTGATTTTATTACTAGAAAAGATAAATGGTTTTCCATTACACTATTGAAGCTACATTAAGCAACTGCTGAGGACCAAATCCTTAGGACTTAAAAAGATTATTAATTCTTCATTTTTGTTTCAATATTGAGATTCAGTTCTCATTTTTGTAAATGGACTCTTGGCAACTTTAATTCACTGGCAGAGCAATCTGTGATTTTTCTCCTGGTTTTATTCAACAACTGTGAGGACTTTTCTGAAGCTCTGGGACTCCGTATTCATTTGAATCTACACCAGAATGTTCTTCATTTCAGTCCTTACCTCAGAACTAGCATTTACTATGATACAAGAAAAAGTCTTTGCCAGATTCAGTGCTTTTATGAAACCTGACTAGTCCAGGGGCTTCATATCTTTGCCAGTACTAAAGTTATGAGTGGCAATCTAGGGACAGAAAGCCCATGATTTCTACATTCCAATTTCAACCATATGTTGCCTATTTCATGGCATGGTCTGGGATCAGCCTTCGACAAAGCCACACAATTCTGTTTCCTTAGTTGCAATTTAGTGCAGCATTTGAATTCTGCCATTGTGGTTTATGGCAGTGCGTTACTATGAACAAGGTCAAAATGGGGTAGCCAATAATATATTGTAAGACAAGCTGCATTGTAGTAAAACAGCCTTGAAATTCTGTTATTGAAACAAGTTAGACTTCATTTTCAATATTTTAATTTAATGCTGTAATTATATATATATATATATATATATATATATATATATATATATATATATATATATATATATATATATATATATATATATATATATATATATATATATATATATATATATATATGGAAAATGTTGGACTGCAGAAATATATTTGATCCATTCATCCATGAAAAACTTACGATTTACAAACTTAATCCCACTTTTAAAATATGTAGGAGATGGGAGTGGTAAATTATGTTTTTTAAACATTTAGTACTTAGGATTAACTCAATTCTGCAGAAGCTATTTTAAAAATGTTTGTAAAATTAAAAACTAGCATTTTTTGATTTATCCAGAATTACTTTTGGCAATATATAATATTTCGTTATCATCATCATTAGGTCCTGTGCAGAACACATTGGGCAGCAAATCTTTTCCAGCAGTTTTACTCATTCTTGCAGCAATTTTGGCATAGTCCCAAGGGACATTAATAATCTTAAAATCTTCCTTTAGTGTTTGACACTAAGTTTTCCAAAATAGAATGTAATAAATAATATAATATAATAAGTTTTTTCTAAATATAATATTTAGGCATTTATTATTTGGTTTCCTTGGTAAGATACAATTGCTGCTTCTAAAGTTCCTCAATGATAATTTATTTGCACAATTTATAAGAGGTTATAAAAGTAAACAAAAGAGCAGATATGATACTGTAGAGTGCAAAGAGACGTCCTTGACACAGACAGAAGAGATCCATTAACAAGCAACAAAGAGCTAAACATGGCTTGAGTCCAAAACAAGAAGGAATATGTAAACATCTCAGACAGATATCCCCCCTTTCCACGGGATTATAAGAAATCACATTCAGACTTGCAAGATACTGTTATATTAATTCATTTTAATGAAAACAATTTTAGGCTTTCCTATTTCATATTCTGGTCCTGTATTATAGAATTAGTAGACACTAATTCAAATAGCATAACACTATAAAATAAGCACTATCAAACCAATCACTATTGGTACCAGCACCAATAGAAATATTACTAAACAGCATTTGACAGCTTTCCAAACAGCCAAATTTTAGGAAATTTGGGGGAAGAGATGAGTATTATGTGAGGCTTCCAACCCATCTTTTCAGGAAATTGAAGAAACTGATATATTTATTTACATGATCTAATTATGAGTTTAAATATTCTGCCTTGGTAAATTAATGAAAAGTTGTATTAGGCGTTGTGAAATTACTTTCCAATGCTCTTAAAATAAAACCAATCCATTAAAAAAATTATTCAAGTGTACTGGATATTTCACCTTATAACTTCTTATTTATAATCCTGTGGAAAAGGGGAGTGGGTGTCTGTCAGAACATGTTTAGTAAGGGGTTCTTTTAGAGGTGTAACTCAGGAAATGGAACATTAATGTAGATTATATGGTTTGGTCTCGTCCTTTTACTGTTGAGTTTGTGGCTGACATCAATAGGATTGTTAATACAAATCTGTATCAAATGTTCAACTTAATAGAACAGTGGTTCCCAACCTGTGGTACGTGTACTACTAGTGGTACGCGAGGGCCTTCCAGGTGGTACGCGAACACTTTCGGGGTCATGAACGATTTTTAGTTAGTTATTTTTTACTTCACAAAAATGTTTACTGCCTAACACAACTGTTGCCACACGCCACCCACCTGGTCCCAGCGGCCCGAGAATCCAGTTGCTGGATGCGCGGGGCCAAAAAAGGAACGGTACAATTATGGAAATAAAGTGATATCTGATCGAATTTAGTTTCTCTGGAACCAGGTGGTACGCGGCGACTGTACGGGACCTCCAAGTGGTACTCGATCACAAAAAGGTTGGGAACCACTGTAATAGAAGCATATGTTCGTCCAGGATAATTTCAAAATATTTGAAATCAATCAAAATATCAACTATGTGGATTTTTCAGGTATAGGATTGTCTAAAAGACATCATATAACATTGGAAAGAGAACTCTTTATTTACAGCCATGGATTATTGTTATACAGTATATTGTTTCTCAACATTCATATTAGTTTTTGTTCAAGAAAGAGGCAAGAAAGAATTTAAAATAATGCAGTCAAAGATTTGGGTATTTTCCTATTCATAAGGTAACTTTCAGAACCCTTCCCTTCTTTTTCCTACTGTTTCTCAAATCTGAGGTTTGTTGGTCTTGTAAATCTGTTATATGTGCATTTTTCTTCTGTCAAATACTTGACTATAATAATAGAAAATTAGAAAACTTTGCTACATGAAGATGTTCTGCTTCTAGCAAAGATGCACAATATCCCTATGCAGATACCTAATTTTTTAATCACTTCCAATCATTTTGGAGCATTTCATTGATTCAATATGTCAATCTAAATCAAATGTGCCCAAATCAGGCTAGATCAATTGTTGTACATAAATCTAACTCTAATTGAATGAAATGTAATTTGGAGATTCTACCTGAACCATTTATAGATCCAAATATATTGAACTTATTTTTCAAATTTAAGTTAAATTGATACAATTTACACATCCGGAGCACCTAATGGAAACTAAATATGGCTCCTAAATTAAGAAATTCCAGGCAACTGTTTGGCTCTATGATAGTTAAAAAGCCATAATAAAGAATAGCTAACAACTAATTGTTTATAACATCATACAGTTCTACTACTGAAGATATCTGTTTCACTCTGTTTAATATTAGGCCCTGCATTATATTTCATTCAGAGAAGATGATAAAAGTGTAAAACTCATTTCTTTTACAAGAAGAAAAAAAGTTACTACTGGTTCAATCAGTATCATAATTCCATTGAGCAAACTTATAAATTGTCCAGAAAGAATTATCTCAATGGTTGCATTGTTAGACTCATTCTCAGTGGTAAAAAAAAACCATACATACTCATATACTGCATACTCAAATATTCAGACAGAAAGAAACTAATGTATGCTTGGAATATCAGTTTTTTAAATACATCAATTTTATCACCTTCCTAATTATATTTTATATATGCTATAAAACAAATCACTTTGTGCAAATCCGTGTTACAGTGCTGTAAAAGTTAAGTGAAATTATTGCATGTATCCGTTGAGATTTAAACACAATGAGGCATGATTATGGATGAAATGATTCCAGAAAGTCCTATTTGTGAAAGTAGTCTTGATTGTGTTTAATAATGGAGATTATTTCATTTGCATAATTGAAATTATTCTATTTTGGGACAGCTAACATGCTGAATTCAAACAATTAAGAGAACAATTTGTATTATTGGCAAAAATCATCCATTCACGTAGACTGATCCAGTGGGAGGAAATTATATACAAACTATACTGGAACATTTATTGCTTTTTGTTAGTATATCTAGAAAGGGAAACTTTAAAATGTGCCACTCACACAAATCATCATGAGTTATTCTTTTAAAGGCTGGGGGAAAAACCAGTTTGACTTTGCACTTGATATAAAACTACATGAACTGATGATAAAATAATTGACCTGTACCTAAAAATATGAATACTGGAAATCCAGATATGTAATAGGATAAACTCATCAATACACTTAATGGATAATTGGAAATATGTATTGATAACTTTAGGTTGTATGAATGTGGTTGTAAATTATTCCTAGAAAGCTAATTATTATTTCATTTCTATGAACAGGGTAGTTGTTCCTGTTATCTTATGCATTTGCCAGGATTCTTTTATAAATGTATAATAATGCATTATACATTATGTATAATAAACTTCTGCTCTCCAAGTTTGCAGTTATACACTTAATCTGTGACAAGTGACACATAACACATCAGACTAGTATGATCTGTTTAATTAATATCACTCTCACTGCATCATATTGAGCAAATGAAAATTTTGTTCAATAGATGTTCTCATCCCAGCCAATAATTGAAGCTCTACATCAGGAGTGTCAAACTATTTCATTGAGGGCAGCATCAGGGTTCTGTTTGACCTTGGGGGTGGTGGTAAGGGGGCGTGGCCAGGTCAATGTCATTCATCAAGGCTCCGTTTTCAGCTGCGATGGCCTCCTGCAACCCTCTGCCAGCGAAAATGGAGCTTGGAAGGACAGTGTGCGTCCTTCCTGAATTCTGTTTTTTTCTGGCAGAGGCAACATGGGCCAGTCCTTCACTGTATCCAGGGTGGGCCCGTGGGCCATTAAAGCAACCTGCAGGCTAGATCTGGGCCCAGGGCCTTGAGTTTGACACCCCTGCTCTACATCATGAAGCTTTACCACCACCTGCCTACCAGGAATCTGAAGTCTGAATAAGAATAACAGCATAACAGAGTTGCAAAGGACCTTAGAGATCTTCTAATCCAACTTTCTGCTCAAGCAAATGGTTGTCTAATCTCTTCTTTAAAACCTCCAGTGATTGAGCACCCACGATCTCTAGGGCCAGCTGTTCCACTAATAAATTGTTCCCATTGTCAGGAAATTTCTTCTTAGTTCTAGGTTGTCTCTGTTCTTGATAAGTTCCCATTGGTTACTTCTAATCCTGCCTTCTGGTGGAGAATAGGTTGACTGCCTCTTCTTTGTGACAGGCCCTTAAATATTAAAAGACTTCTATCATGTCACCTCTAGTCTTCCTCATCACTATACTAGACATATCTGCATAAAGCCCCTTGAAAAAGTAGAGGGTATTTAGCTCAGGATTGGAACCAGTAGCCGGCCAATGGTTTGAGGAACAACAAGAGCACAGAGCCTGTGTCTTCTTCCAGAATCAGGAAGGTAATGGGGCAGTTAGACTGTCCAAAGTGAAAGACTGGATAGCAACATTAATCATTCTGTAGGTATGAGCTGGGCAAATAGATGGATGCAAGAAATTGGGAGTAGGTGAGACCTTCATATAAACAGTCCATAGATATACAGAGCTAGAAACAGAGAGGAAGGAGAAGCTATAGCTAAGTAAGCTGAACTAGCAGACCAGCAGGATTTGCTATGATTGATTTTAAGGTTGAAAAATGGATATGGAATATTTATTTATTATGTATTTATTTTATGTATATATCAAATTCAGAAACTGCCATCTACCACATAGAGGGACTTCCCTCTTTTAGTATCTTAGTTTTGTTCATGTTTTTCTGGGTCAGCCTTGCTTCTCTTCCCCAATTTATGCTACACTTCTGAGACCCAGGGAAAGATATCTGTGTTCTGGGTGTGTTTGTCTTATCTTTCTCAAGTAGGAACTCCATTAGTGGCATAGGAAAGAAGGCAGATTGCTGAAAAGGAGCATTGTTATTAATGATGGCTTAAAAATGTTTTGCAGTCATTTATCAATGAAGGAACAGAAGAGTTAAACATCAGGGAAAATTGCATTTATGTAAAGATAATTAAAAATAGATATAAAGACATTGATCTGGTTAAGGCTGCTTGAAATGTTTCATGTCTAAAGAAAGGAAATAGACAATGCAATATAATCACAAGTACTTTATGATCATAATCTCACCAGCATTATATATCACTTTAGCCAAAGAAAATTAATCATTGTTTCTTATAAGAGCAAATTTACAAGAATATAATGAATAGCAGAACAGATGAAGAGTAACTAAAAATGAACAATAAAGATCAAGTGGAAATCATTCTTTAACAAAACAGTAAAATTTTAATGGCATGGCAGCCTCTCCAAATTACGCCTTAAAGATAGAACTGGAACCTGTGGGAATTTCTACTTAATCTGTAGAATCCAACTATTTTATTTTATATAGCTGGTTTTGTCTAACCCTGTCAAGACATGGTTTCTACCAGGGGTGGGTTCCTCCCGGTTCAGACCGATTCGCCCGAACTGCTAGCGACCCGCTGGTGACATCACGATGATGTCACTGACCCGGTTCAGTCAGTGCCGGTCCGTGGGCTCTGCCATCTTTTTATTTTTTATTTTTTTATAATATTTTTTTTCTACTAAGCATGCACAGAAGCCAAGTTTCCAGCACTGTGCATGTGGTTGCCATCTTGTTTTCGGCTCCCCCCCCCCCAATTTTTTGGCACTGCACATGAGGCTTGCCCACGCGGCTTGGGAGGAAGCGAACCGGCAGCGAGGAAAGTTAGAACTCACCCCTGGTTTCTACTTATCATGCTTGTTGGACACTTTGACATGTTACCATTGCAAAGGTAGGAGAAAGAAGAGGCACCGAAATTCTGTTGTATTTTTTCCAAAAAAATTTAATAGAATATGGTTCATTGTGGGTGGTTAATGTAACCCATTGTTGAATAGATTTTATAATAAGACACTTTTCCTAGACATATCCCCCAATCATAGGTTCTCTACTATAGACTGTGAAAAACCTGAGCTCCAAAACATTATCAGGGTCTACTTTGGTCTATATCCCATGAACATATTATTCACACACACACACACACTAGAAGTCACTATTTCATCTGCAATCAAAGCCTAGCAAATTATTTTAAGCACAGCTGGTGAATTTGTGCAACTAAGAATTAAGGAGATAAGAACACCAAAAACGGATGGGAAAATATGAAAATAATCTTTTACTGAACAAAATCTAATATGAAAGAGGCCCTATGGTTCAATGGATACAGTGTATGTGTGCGTGGGTATGTGTGTGTGTTTATTACAATAATTTGATAGCCTGTGTTTTTATACATCTGGAAAGATAGCTGATGATTTATTTATAGGTATTGCTGCAGTATTCATTATCAGGAAGCTTCAATGTCTAAATTTTGAATATTTTTTAAACATAATTTGAAAGTAGAGGGACATCCGTTAATGAATAATTAGTCCTTCTGTAGGAGAATATTAAAAGAAATAAAGCATCCCGATGATTAAAGAAACAGCAATCAGCAGAACTCAAAACAATTGACAAGTGTTCATTGCCTGAACATCTTATGTAATGCTTCATAAATATGTAAACAAATGGCTTAGCAGAATTCTGCTTCAATAGAGGGCTTCCTTAATAGAAACATTTTAAAGTTAAAAATGCAGAGTTAGAATAAAGAAAGAAAGCACAGCATGTGGGATGCTTTTCAAGAATCAGGTGGAATTTAGGAAACATGGAAAATGATGGCCATATAGGGGGAAAAAAGATTCATAGAAATAAAAGCAATTGAAAAAGCTAATAACAGTATGCTATGTACTCAGCCATGTTTCCTTTTGGTTAGTGGCATAGTAACAGACATGAATATTTTATTTATTTATTAGTGACATTTATATACCGCCTCACAGTGCAAGCACTCTCTAAGCGGTTTACACCAGTAACCAATGTATATTTATATTGCCCCCAACAATCTGGGTCCTCATTTTACCTACCTCGGAAGGATGGAAGGCTGAGTCAACCTTGAGCCGGTGAGATTTGAACTGCTGACCTGCGGATCACAGTCAGCTAAAGTGACCTGCAGTACTGCCTCTAACCGCTGGGCCACCTCGGCTCTTTATAATATAATTCCTTTCAAGCAGAGGAGTGCCTAATTTTAATCTTCACTTTGAACCTAAAAGTGCAGCCACAAAACTCTATTTTTGGTCCCAGAAAAGAGAACAAAATCAGAAGAACAATATACCTCATTGAGTTATGTGTGCTCCTAAATTTCATTCTGCCAACCCCCAAATTAGCATCCAATGTTAACAGCTATCTGATTCTCATAGACTTGAGAACAGAAAAATAACTGGTGAGAGAATGTAATCTTGAAATACCGGTTGACCATGTTTCTAGTATTTGCCTGTTCGTCTTCCATAGTCAATAATAGGGTGGGCCGAAGATCACCATTTCTCTAGTAGAATGGAGCAAGTGTCATTTGAACTGACAAGGAAGGGAAGTGGGAAGGGGACTGATAAAGTGGTTAATTGGTTTCAATTGTACTCTGCCACCATGACTCTGTCAAGGTAATGTCTATTCTATAATGGATTGGTTGGCATATCTAACCACCCTCAAAGCCTTTCTAGCACATAGTTGGCAATGTTATTTCAATAATGCTCATTCTGCTGCTATAGTTCATTTGGGGGTGGAAAAACTCTTAGCAGCATATATACTTAATTTAAAAATCTTGAAGAGGGGAAGGATTCAATGTATTACCGTGGTATTCAGTAGTGGGTTCCTACCGGTGCGCTCTTGGCTGTTCTTCGCCGCCGAGCCAAAGACGCTGGCGGCGTTTGCGGCACGGGGCTTCCCCCGCCCGCTTTCCCGGGATGCCGGGATGCCGCCATTTGCGTTCTTCTGACCTCTGCGCAAGTGCTGCTTGCGCAGAGGGCAGAAGAACGCAAATGGCAGCATCCCGGTGTCCCGGGAAAGCGGGTGGGGGAAGCCCCACGCCGCAAACGCCGCCAGCTTCTTCGGCTCGGGGGCGAAGAACAGCCAAGAGCGCACCGGTAGGAACCCACTACTGGTGATATTCAAATATTATAATACATAAAACAAACTATTGGCTATGGAGGAGACAAAAAAAGGACCAGGCAGAGTAGAGCTGAAGATTAATTTTATCATAAAACCATACATATTTATGCTTGGTTTTATCATGAAAAGACAGTCTCAAGTCTTACATTATCATGGATTGATCTCAACTTGATTTTTTTGTGCTGTAGATGTTTTGGACTCAATATTACATTCTTGTGTTTTGAAGTAACGATTAATGTTTTATTTTATTTAAATAATTAATGCCATATTTTATTTTAAATGAATAAAACCATTCATGGAAGTGGGCAGGAACTTTCTTACACTCTTATTTCACTCTTATTTTAAAGTAACAATATGACTGTACCAGCAGAGGGTTCCGGTTATTTTTGCTACCAGTGCGCATCGCGAGCATGCGCAGAAGTGAACTCGAGTTCCATTGGGCGATTTCACTTCTGCGCATGCTTAGGACGACATTACAAGCCGAAACACAGCTAAGGAGGTTCTCAGCTGTGCTTCGGAGGAAGAATAAAGGTCGGTATTGAAACAAGGACAGGTGGGAGGGCTTTTTTCCAACAGTTCAGAAAAAAGCATCTAAAAATGACATCATCGCCGGGCTCCTACCGGTGCGGCGTCCTGCACAGCACCAGTAGGAACCCACCACTGGACTGTACATGTCCTATGTCTCTTCTTTTCTATCTTGTTCAGGGAGTTGTTTCAGTGTTTCAACAGACAATGTGTTCCCATCTTACTCTCCCTCCTTTTGTTCATAATTTAATCCTTT
Organism: Diadophis punctatus similis; assembly: GCA_023053685.1. NCBI lineage: Eukaryota > Metazoa > Chordata > Lepidosauria > Squamata > Dipsadidae > Diadophis > Diadophis punctatus. The sequence continues at coordinate 35,603,724 of JALIGW010000006.1, read as the reverse complement.
TTTCCCTCTCAGTTCTTTTGTTAACCATAATTCACATTCATTGTTATGCCAATCTTATATACTTTGATTTTATTGTCCAATTTCTAGTTTTCAAGATCTGTTCATTGACTGTCACTTACTTCCTTTATCTTCTGATCTTTCATGTAATATACTTTCAAAAGTATTCCTGCTACTGTTCTCGTTCCTTTTTCTGTCTATCTTAGCTGCATCTGAAAGTGATAGCCAGCCATGAATGTATGTTTAAACATAAATTAGACTGGGGTTATTATCTGTAGATTTATCTCTCTGCTTTTTAAAATTAAAGCTGCCTTATTACAATATTTGTTGCAAGTCTGCTGCATAATTTTATTTGATAATGTTGCAAAATCCCATAAAAGTTTTGTACTTCATAACTCTTATTAAACAGAGAGCGGTGGTGCCCAGACCAGCTTGATTTACCTTGAAGATTTTTTCTTCTTCAAATTACTGTGACCTACTTCTAGTGCTAAAAGCAGCATGTCAGGTTATTTGCATATCAAATATTTTATAAATATTTTCTAGACCTTCAATTAGGAAATTCACATATCAGTAACAAGAGAAGTTAAACAGAACCTCCCAGTCCTTTAGAAATAGGTGTGCCTTTTTCCAAACAATATCCAGTTGTTTACTTCTTCATTCTTTCAATTCCAGTTGTAAATATATTTTGTCTATGAAATGTTCAATCAACACATACAAAATGCTCACAAAAACTCAAATTAATATACAAATTAAAAACCAAGTTAAAAACATCTAAACAACAGCTTATGTTATCATGAGTCAAAATGAAAAATTCTGGCTGAACAAGAAGGTCTTAAGATCTTTAGCAAAGGCAATTGGGTCTCTGCCACCAGGTGAAATGTAGGAGTTTGGATTGTATAACCTAGGAGTAATACAGGACTTTTGGTCTTAGGAGATACTATTTATAACTCATAACACGGGGATGCTTTTTAATCCTGAGTTCCTCTTTACTTGTCTCCCATAATTTGCCAGTATTGGCTCATTTGGTTGTCTTAACCTATCAGTTTTACCAATGACAGAAATGTGGACTAAAGAGAAGGAATGGCATACCCCATAACAAAGCATAAACATTGTGTTACATATAATAATAAGCCTAAACTTGAAAGGTATATTGGAAATAATTGGTTCTTGTTTTCTAACATGTTGAGAATGATTTTCATCCTAAAATGTTAGGAACAGATTAGAGAATTCAGCAATAGCATGGGTGCTGAAGGCAAAGTATATTTATTTATTGATTTATTTAATCAATTTATATGGATGTGCATCTCACATACAGTATAGTACTTTATTATGGGTGACTCACAGAGTTAAAACACACACACACACACACACACACACACACACACACACACACACACACACACAGAGAGAGAGAGAGAGAGAGAGAGAGAGAGAGAGAGAGAGAGAGCATAGACCAAAATCATACAACAAAAACCACTCTAACAATAATTTAAAAATTACAACCGTAAAAAATAAATTGTGAGACTGCAATCAAACTTACTAACAATATAGCCATTTAGCAGGCTCCATACCACCATTACCAGATCCCCAGACCAGATGGCAAAACCAAGATTTCAGACCCTTCCAGAAGGCCAACAAGAAGAGGGTGAAACATGATTCCAAAAGGTGAGTGGCAATCCTGGGTGCTGTCAAATGACATCCCTTAATCAGCATAAGATGTCCTTTCTGTCATAAGATGTCCTTTCTGTCACATTTCTGGGGATGGGTAGATGCACCTGGAGAAAGGTGGTACCTCAACAACCCAGCCCATGTCTTGAAGGACTTTATAAGTTATTACCAGGCCTTGAACTGAATCTGGAGGTGAATTGGTAACCAATGAAGCTTGTGGAGCAGAGGTATAATAAACACTGATCTAGATGAACACATAACTATAGTGTTGCAATTTGCCAATTCGCCTCCAGCTGAAGAGTACAGAGGGTATCTTTATACAGAGTTCATTACAGTAAGCCATTTAAAAGATGAGCAGGACATGAAAAACTGAGAGTAGATCCTCATTATCCAGGACTGAGTGCAACTGGCACACAATCCTGAAGTTGAATAAAGGCAGACTCAAATCAGAATTGCCATCTGTTCATGGTACAGGAGTGATGAGTCCAAAAGGACCTCAGACGGAGATGGCCACATGGTGTTCCTCTCCCTCTTTAGAATGCTTATAATGTGCATGTAAGCATGCTTTTCATATGTTTCAGCCAAAATGGTCACTCATGCAAGATGGTAGAATAGTTTAGCTACTTAATTTACTATTACAATATCTATAAAGTATACTAAAAATCATGAATGCAAAGTCTGTAAAGCTGGTGAAGATATTCCTTACACATCCCTATGAACTATTTTCTCTATTGGCATATATGTCAGATGTGTTAGATTTAACATTTGACCTGTCTCATATTCAGAACATTACATTTTCATCTTCAGATTTGGGTCCAGCATTTAACATTCCCCATTCTCCTATCTAATTATTAGGCAAGGGAATTTTAGTTAATCAATTAACAAACAATATTTATTAGCTGTCCATTTTCATGTTCTTAAAGGAGAACACAGCACTGAGAGAATGAAAGAAATGCTTCTTAAATGTACCTTCACAAACATATTTAAGCAGAACACTTCATATTAGAAATATCATTTTTGTTATTTTTGTGCCTTATCAGAAAAAAATATTTTGCATTTTTTCTAAATGATCTTGCTATTCATTCTGAAAGCAAATGACATGAAAAGTGAAGAGATATCAGACCATTTATACAATTGTACAGACAAACTGAAACTAAAGCTCATGAATACAGAGCTCAAAATAGATGGCAGTTGTTTTTATTTCCCTGTTTCTAACCTCATTGTTATGGAAGAATCATATACTATAACTATGTCTGAGCTAACACTTGCTTCAGTGTTATCTACTATTCTTCTTCAATTGAATGGAAAAAGAAACTGCTGTCAAATTGTTTTTCAAAGAACAAGGATATGTGGATAAAATTCTCTTAGCTGGAATTGAGAATTTGTGATTTTCTCTTAGAGAAAATCTTGTGAGGTGGCCGAGTACTATCTTGCCTAGCCTTGTAGAATATTTTCTCCAGTAACCTGCTGTCTTGCTGGCATCATTTAAATTCTAAGGGAAGACATGTGAGAACTCCTCCCATTTCACATTGAGAAATGAGTAGTTTTAACAAAGAAGGGGAACATCCCACCATTAACTAACATCCATTAAATCGACTCACATTCTTTACCCCAAATCCATTAGAAAACATCCTAAAATGAGATACAAAACAGAAGTTTCTTTCACGGCAAAGAAAACTTTCAGACAATCTAAATAAAGATTTTGGCAGAGTTACCGGTAATTATAATATCCTTCTTCAATTTCACACATCCCCAGAATTCCAGCCAAAGGATTCCTCTAAATCAAGTCTGTTCAACCTGGGCAACTTTAGAGATCTATGGACTTCAACTCCCAGAAATCTCTAACCAGCTTTCGGGAATTCTGGGAGTTGATATCCACAAGTCTTAAAGTTGCTAATGTTGAACTCCCCTGTCCTAAATTATCTGGAAGGTACCACATCAACAGAAGATTCAATCAATAAAGTCCCTGATTTCAAACAAACTATTCTCTCCTACCCCTCCTCTTCCTCCTCCTTCTTTCAGGAGACTGATTTTAAAAAGCACCCCTAACAATGACATATGCTGTACTTTATTGGAATAATAATACTGCCCATGGCCCCTCTTTATATATTCCATTAAATTTCAAATGGCTCTCTCGTTGGGATGTTAGATATTTGAAAGTGCTATCATTTCTGTTACTGGAATAGCTTTTTTTATCCCTATAAATATGGTAATGTAATTATGTTTCCCTTTCTGATAATTTTCAGGGCACAAGGGCATTCTTTGGATTTTCTCTATAGTTCTTTCAGCTGGTAGCTTTAGCATGAAAACAAGGTTATGCAAGCAGTAGGCTGAACCAGAGCAGCATTATCAGCGGCACGCACTTCCAGGCAAATATTTATAGGGGGACCTTGTTTACCAACTGTAGGTGGGACTGGAAACTCCATTGGTTGTAAGGCAGGATGTCATGTGACCGCAAATACATTTTATGGCAGTTCTGGCAGTTCCCATTGCTGTTGTTAGTGAGAGTTTCCTGAGGTCACATGATCACCATATGCAACCGCCTTCTGGCTTCCTCATTGACTTTGTTTCTTGGAAGCCAGCAGTCAATAGTGATCATGTGACCATGGGATGCTGCAACATTGCAATTGTAAGCCCTTTGCCAAGCACCTGAATCTTAATCAATGATCATGAGGACATTATGATAGCCACAACTAAAAGGGGTTGTAAAGCTCCCTTTTTCCAGAGCTGTCATAACTTCAGAAGGTCGCTGTATAAGTGGATGTTAAGTAAGGACTACCTGTACCAAATTACACCACTAGGAACAAATCTTGTCTAAGTCATTTAGTTGTCTTTAGATTTATTCCACATATTAGATGATTACCGAATTACAAATAAAATGTCATTTTCGTATTAACAAAAGGAAGATGTTCCTTCTATCTATTTCAGTTCTTCCTCCTGTTTCAAGTAACAATCACCAGATATACACTGTGTGCAGACTTATTAGGCAAGCTGTATTTTTGAGGATTAATTTTATTATTGAACAACTACAGTACTTTCGGTCAATCCAAAATGTTAATAAACCTCAAACCTGAATATTTAAATAAGTAAAAGTGAGGGTATGGCTTTATTAGGAGAATATCTATGTGTGCACAATTATTGGGCAATTATATTTAGTGTGCAGAATTATTATGCAACTAAATGAAAAATGAAAATTTTCCCATCTCACTCATTTATTTTCATCTGTTAAAGTGAGAATACTAAACAAACAACTCAAAATTGACAAATAACCATTTCTGACAGTTCAAAAAAATACCAGTGACCAATATAGCCACCCTTCTTTTCAGTAACAGTCATAAGCCTTCCATTCATGGAGTCTGTCAGTTTCTTGATCTGTTGACGATCAACTTTTGGTGCAGCAGCAACCACACTTTCCCAGACATTGTTCAGAGACGTGTACTGTTTTCCTTCACAGCAAATCTCCCATTTAAGAAGGGCCCACAAGTTCTCAATAGGGTTTAGGTCAGGTGAGGAAGGGCCCCATGTCATTATTCTTTCATCTTTAAGGCCTTTACTGGCTAGCCACACAGTGGAGTACTTTGGTGCATGCGATGGAGCATTGTCCTGCATAAAAATCATGGTCTTCTTGAAAGATTCAGACTTTTTCCTGTACCGCTGCTTGAAGAAAGTGTCTTCTAAAAACTAGTGGTAGGTTTGGGAGTTGATTTTGAGTCCATCTTCGACCCAAAAAGGTCCAACTAGCTCATCTGTAATAATACCAGCCCATATCAGTCCCCCTCCTCCACCTTGCTGACGCCTGAGTCAAAGTGGAGCTCTGTGCCCATTACTGATCCAGCCACAGGCCCATCCATCTGGTCTGTCAAAAGTCACTCTCATCTCATCAGTCCATAAAACCCTTGAAAAATCTGTCCTCAGATATTTCTTGGCCCAGTCTTGCCATTTCAACTTATGTGTCTTGTTCAGTGGTGGTCAGGTTTCAGGTTTCCTTACCTTGGCCATGTCTCTGAGCACTGGACAATGTGTACTTCTGGGCACTCTAGGTAGGTTGCAGTTCTGGAATATGACAGCACTGGAGGATAATGGATTCCTGGTTGCTTCATGTTTGATTCTTCTCAGATCTTGGCAGTTAATGTGTGTCTTTTTTTCTCAACATGTTTCTTGCGACCTTGTTGACTATTTGCAACAAAATGTTTGATGGTTCTGTGATTATGCCCCAATATCTTAGCAATTTCAAGAGTGCTGCGTCCCTCTGAAATACTTTTTACAATTTTTGACTTTTAAGAGTCAGTTAAATCTGTTTTTTGGCCCATTTTGCCTGTAGAAAAGAAGCTGCCTAATAATTATGCACACCTTGATATAGGGTGTTGATCTCCTTAGGCCACACCCTCCCTCATTACACAAAGACACATAACCTGATATGCTTATATCCAATAAGCATTCAAGTTTATACAGCTTGGAGGTGCCAAATATGCATAAAAATGATGATATGGTCAAAATACTCACTTGTCTAATAATTGTGCACCCAATGTATATGTCTTCTGATTGCAAACATTTTCTGACATAAATTGAAAAGCTCTTAAATAATGTGTTTGTCAGGGTTCCAAATAGCATCCAAAATTAAATCAGAGTCCAAAACAAAGTATTCCTCAAAGTTCCAATTTATTAATAGAGCCATGTTGGCACATCTGGGTGAAACCCGAATCTGAAGCTTCCCAGGTTTCACCATCCAGTTGAAAGTTCAAATCCTTGCCCCCACACCCACAAGTCCATCATGTTGCCCAATCTTCTATTGCCATGCTGGCAGAGCCCACCCATCTCTTTCCATGCAGGTGCAGAGACACAGGATGACCTTGACTTTCTAGAAAGAATTTGTTATGGCTACATACTAACAACCTCATACAATCCCCCCTCCCATTTTCCCACAATAGAAAATGCATAGTAGAATATTATAAAGTGTGTGCAGGCCTATGATCCCAAATAAAATGCTTCGGCCTGACAGTGTTATTGTTGTCATGACTTTTTGTTATTAACTCTTGAATTAATCATTTTTCATCTGCTTTTTAACTTTTGAGATATTTGATAAAATAAAGATACTGTATAATTCAATACATGCTCATCAGAAGCATGCTCTGAAAATTCCAGTGAGGATTGTTGACTCAACCTGTTACTTTTATTGAATATTGGAAGGACAGATGAATAATAAATGGCACACAAAATAATGTACCTGGGACCCATTTATGTTATAGGGCATGCATATATATCTTTGTATACTGTATTGCACTTTAGCAGTTCCTGCTATTTCTGCAGATTGCCTCAAATTTAATATTTAGGTAGACCTAGGGGGGTGGGGAATTGCTGCTTGTCAGAATAAACAATCTCAGGCTAGACTGACTCTTATTCAGTAAGTCATTCCTACTAAAAAGACCACAAAATAATATATAGAGTAAAAGTCAATATTTCCAATATTTGTATGTAGTATGGATGTGTACACAAAAACACAAGTAATTTTATTTGGAAGTGAGAAGAAGAAAAAGGAAATTTCCCAAAATGTCATATTACAATATCTATTTCATCTCTTTTCTTATCTCCAGACCATTTATCATCCCAAATAATCTAGAGATCTTGTAGTTAATTTTCATTATTGCCACCTATGAGTTCTTTAACAAATCCATGCATTTTACAAATGCATAGTTAGTTATTTTCTATTGTAGTTCAATTTCAGCTGTTTTCCTACAAGACTTTACATTGGAACTGATTTTATCTTCTCTATTATCAGTTTGATCAATGTAAAACAACAGAGTCTAATCTAAATTGAAAGTAGTCCCTAACAGAAGACAGAATACTTTATGAGTATACTATGAGTAGTCACTCTGTGCAGTAAAATAAATGTGAAACTTTTTTTAATTGTACATAAAAATAAAATGGATTATGAAGCAATGAAATTGATGGAAATATTATGAAAGACAGAGGTGACAAAAGTATCAAGTGTTCTCTTATACTCAGAAGCTAATGAGAGGCTAAATATATTTTTCTCTTTTTCTTTCTCCCGGATATAAAGTTTCAAAAGACAGTTCAAAAAAATCTAAAAAAAATAGAAGCATCAGATTAAATGCTTCTCAAATATTAATAATTGTATGATCATAATTTAACAAATGACTACATACTTAATGTTAAATACATAATTTAAAATAAAAGCTTATATTGAAATGTATAAAGTTCTCAAGACTATTTCACCACATTTAAATAAAATTCTGTTTTCACTTCTGATAGAAAGAAAAATTTCAAGCATCAAACTGAATATTGAATTCCTTATTGCAACTGAGGTATAAATCTTTAATTCCATTTGAAAATTTTCTGATTACTAGAACAATACAGAGTTTCAGCTACATGCTACAAAACACTTAAGCTTTAATTCATTAATCAAAGTAGTGAATTGCTACAAAGTATTGTACCAAATCAGTTAGCTTCAAAACATTCTGTCATTTAGACAATGGCGTTTGGAGATTCAATGGTTTTGAGATTGTTGTAGATAATATGCAATATGGCAACTTCACTATTCATCACTTGGTGCCTTTAGAATGAGGCAGTTTATAATTCTTACAAACTGACCAACCAATCATGAACCTGGATGGAGGGATCATGCATACTGTACCTTCTAACATTAACATAAGTATTTATTTATTTATTTATTTATTTAGACGCTCTTATAGGCCGCCCAATCCCATGGGACTCAGGGCGGCGTACAACATGAATAAGAAACGTGCATTTTAAAAACAATAATCATAATTTAAGTTAAAAATGTAATTAAAAATATAATTAAAGAAAAAGAATATAATAAACGCAACATTCAGGGGGAATCTGATTATCCTATTCACCCCATCTGCCGGAAGAGCCATGTTTTTAAGGCTTTACGGAAGGCCAGCAGGGTGGGGATAGTCCGGATCTCTGGTGGAAGTTGGTTCCAGAGGGACGCGGCTCCCACAGAGAAGGCCCTCCCCCTAGGTCCCGCCAACCGACATTGTTTGGCCGATGGGACCCGGAGGAGGCCCTCTCTGTGGGACCTAACCGGTCTTAGGAAGGTATGTGGTAGGATGCGATCCCGTAGGTAACCTGGCCCTGAGCCATGTAGGGCTTTAAAGGTCAAAACCAACACCTTGAATTGCAACCGGAGACTAATTGGCAACCAATGCAGCTGGCGGAGGATAGGTGTTACGTGGGTGTATCTCGGTACACTCACTACAGCACGCGCAGCTGCATTCTGTACCAATTGCAGTCTCCGGATGCTCTTCAAGGGTAGCCCCATGCACGAGACGGATCTGTGCAAAGGTCCCCCTAGCCACAGCTGAAAGATGTTGATCCAATTTTAGCTGTGGGTCTAGGAGGACACCCAAATTGGGAACCTGTTCTGAGGGAGTCAATTTTTCTCCCCCAAGAACCAAGGAGGGACAGTCGACATAGTCCTTGGGAGGCAATATCCAGAGCCACTCAGTCTTGTCTGGGTTGAGCCTGAGTCTGTTCACTCCCATCCAGACCCTCACATCGTCCAGGCAGCGGCACATTACATCAACTGCTTCACTGAACTGACACGGGGTGGAGATTTACAACTGGGTATCATCAGCATACTGCTGATACCTCACCCCATGCCGTCGGATGATCTCACCCAGCGGTTTCATGTAAATGTTAAACAGGATGGGAGAGAGGACCGAGCCCTGTGGCACCCCGCAAACCAGGGGCCTAGGGGCCGACCTCTGTCCTCCTGTCAACACCGACTGCATCCTGTCAGAGAGGTAGGAGGAGAACCACCGTAAAACAGTGCCTCCCACTCCCATCTCCCCAAGACGACGCAGAAGGATACCATGGTCAATGGTATCGAAGGCCGCTGAGAGGTCAAGTAGCACCAGGATGGAGGAATAACCCCCATCCCGGGCTCGCCAGAGATCATCCATCAGCGCGACCAAAGCAGTCTCCGTACTGTAGCCGCGCCTGAAACCCGATTGAAAGGGATCCAGATAATCAGTATCCTCCAATAGCCGCAGGAGTTGGCGCGACACCACCTTCTCAACAACTTTACCCAAAAAGGGTAAGTTGGAGACTGGACGGAAGTTTTTTAAATCCGCTGCATCCAGGGAAGGCTTCTTGAGGAGGGGCCTCACCACCGCAGCTTTTAAAGGCTGCGGGATGGATCCCTCTCTCAAAGAAGCGATCACAACCTCCTGGAGCCAGCCGCGTGACACCTCCCTGCTGGCAGAGACCAGCCAGGAGGGGCACGGGTCCAATAAACAGGTGGAGGCGCTCATCGCTCCTATGGCCTTGTCCACATCCTCAGGAGTGACAGGCTCAAACTCGTCCCATATAACAGGACTAAGACTAAGCTGCCCAAATGAGATATATTATTTAAATTATGGTTCATTGCTCAGTCACCCAGATGTTTACACTAGATTTAGCATTCTTATCTACCTATCCAGCCCTTCCCAAAGACCTGGGATAGACAGATCTTTATGTTTGATGATATTAAAGGTATAATCACAGGACATAACAGGTCCCAATTAATGCTGCCTTTTGCAATTGATTGAAAGTGATTTGATCAAAGTTGATGCTGTTCAAGTGATGCTCTAGATCAGGGATGTCAAATTTGATCCCATTGTGGGCCGTATCAGGGTTTTGTTTGGTCTTGGGGGGGGCGGGGTGTGTGGTCTGGTTGTTGCGGCCGAATGGGGTAGGTCGGTGCAACATGGGCTGGTCCCTCGCCATCTCGAGGTCAGCCCCGTGGGTCAACTCTGATCCTATCGCAGGCTGGACCGGTCCATGGGCTGCGTGTTTCACACGTCCGCTCTAGATTGATTTGAGATTGTAGATTGTTTTGGGATTGCATGCAACGCTCCTATTATTGGTACTATCTTTGCTTTTTTTTGCCATAGTCATTACACTTTAATTTGTAGGTCTTTGTATTTGTTTTTCTCCAGTTCTTTCTCTTCAGTTTTGCTGTCTCCAGATACTGCAGTGTGTACTAACAAGACTTTTTTTCCCTTTCTTATTGAGAATTGTTAAGTTTTATTTTACTATTCTGAGCATAATTTACTTGTTTGGCTTCTATAATGTGGCCTGCCACAAGTCTCAACGTCATTGCTTTATATCAGGGGTTTCAAACTCACAGCCCACAGGCTGGATGCGTCATGTGCTGGCCATGCCCATGCCTGGTTTAGCAAAGGGGGAAAAAAAGCTGTGACGTGACGACGCGGTGATGACATGAGTTTGACACCCCTGCTTTACATCAATGCAATAATGTATTATCTTTATCCAATCAACATGATTTGAAAATCAATTCAATTCTACGGATTCTCAGACTGGCTAAGAATCAACCAGTCCAATACATTCAGTACCATGCCAAATAAAAACTAACTTTAAAAAAATATTTTTTAATTTTTTTAAAAAATAAGTTTTTATTTTTAAGTTGTGCTGAATCAAGACATCCTACATTTGTTCAGCAAAATATTTTTATAGATTCTTTGCTGGATGAGTTGAAAGCTGCTGTCATTTCCTCCTTATCTCTGCTTGAAAGTTGTACAGAGAAACTATTTCAAAAATGTATTGCAGTGAGATTCTTGAATGAATTTAAGTAAACCAGGGCAGAGTTAATCTTCAATAAATTGTCTACTACTCCAGTTATTTTTACCCAATTCCATCAAACTACAAAGGAACTGTAGATGTTGATGCTATCTCATTATAGACTAAGAACTGAAATGTGACTGCAGTAAACAAATGTTAGCTTTTTCTAAAACATATTCTACTATGATAGATTATCTCAGAGGGAAAATAATCATATGTAAAAATGTCTACAAAGTTGAGTTTAATTTGATTTGGCAAACATATCTCAGAAGAATGGCTGGCCCAGAAGAATTCATGACATCTTCAAGTCAAACAAACCCAACCGAGAAATATTTGTTCTTTTTAATATGGTATAGTCATGAGTTTATTAATATGAGACAGTCTTCTATATTTACAAACAAATAAATCAACTTTTTATTTTTTTTTAAAACACAGTGCATAAACCAATCAGGGAAACCTTATACATCCTGTATCATTTCAATGTCCAGGACATTAAAAGTTATATATTTCAATTAAAATTAGTAATGCATTTTCTGCAAGCATTAGTGGATTGGTACTAAAGATGAGTTGTGGAGGATAGTTGAGCAAAACATGAAGTTAAGGGATTACAAAGGACTTAAATAGTTTTGGAAGAAATGAAATGGAAGGAAAACTGAAACAATTGGTCAATTGGGTAGTTTAATTATAAGAATCTGGAAAGGAGGCAAGTTGAGAAGGATCATGATTTAAGGATTAGAGATTATTAATAATTATTACTATCATTAAGGATAATAATTTTACAAATTAAAATCTAGCAAATAAAAGCCTCAAAAAGAACTATTGTAATTGAAAAGTGCCTCACTGAGTGGAATAAATCTATTTTCATCTTAAAGGGGGCCAAAAGTTGAATTATAGTAGTAGATAGAGGCCAAATTTGAGAAGAAAACAAAAAGAGGAAGATTTTATCCTTGATGCATTGTAATCTGTACTGAAATACAGATTTCAAAAAAACAATTGAAAAAAAACCCCCAGAATGTAAGAATGCCACAGATAATTTCTTTCCTTCATATTTGCTCTGGCAGAAAATTCCTGACACTTTAAAAATCCAACATCAAAGGCAGGGGTGGTTTCTAACTTACCTCGCTGCTGGTTTGCTTCCTCCCACACTGTGTGGGCGCGCCTCATGGGCAGTGCCCAAAAATCCAGAAAAAAAATAAAAATAAAAAAAGCCAAACACAAGATGGCGACCACACACAGAAGCGGAAACTCAGCTTCTGCACAAAAGAAAAAATAAATAAAAAATAAAATAAAAAAAATTTAAAAATAAAAAAAGAGAAAAGAGAAAAAAAGATGGCAACCGCATGCACAGTGCCAGAAACTCGGCTTCTGCACATGCTCAGAAGAAGAAAAATTCAAAAAAAAATTCAAAAAAAAGATGGTGGCACTGAGAGTTCTCCATATAGGACATCTAAACTAATAACATCGTCCTACAGAGAGTACTTACATAAAACCTGGGTTTAATTTTATTCTGTACCACGGTATGATAACTATTCACACCTATATGGTGGAATAATTTTCAGGAAGGCTTTCTTTTTCAAGGTAAATTGGGAATGGAGAACATTAGGAATATCTTCTGAGCTATATTTTGGTAGTTCAACCAAAACAGGAATAGCAAATTTAAAAAGTATATGAGCGGATAGATTTGATTCATAAGCATAATTAATTATTGAATTATTGCTGTAGAGCACACTTTGCTTATGGTAGAGAGAAGATTGAAAATTACTATATTAGAACATACTTGTTTAATCAAAGAAAATCTAGTAGATTTTTTTTCAGGGGTGCAATTTGATTGCAACAATGATAATGATATTTTAATGATACTATCCTTTAACTTAATGCTAAAGACATCAGAAAGAATGAAACCCATTTTTACATTAAAAGTGGCTAGGCTAAGGTATTTGTTGCAAATGATTCCTGTAACCTCCGATTATGATTATAAATAACATTCTAGGAATTTTTTCTGAGTCTATTTTCTAATTAAGTTTTTCTCCTCCTGAATAAGAATGGTCATGTTTTAATTTCTGCCTACAGATAAAAAGTGAGATATTTCAGGTAAAATGTCAGATATTTTTCAGTACTATTTGTACTGATTTTTGAACTGAATTTCCCATTATTATTGTAGATAACTACTTCTAACTGTGAAAGTCATGTATGCTTCATGATACATTTCTTGTTTTATGGGGAGTTATCAAAAATTGCTAATGTTTCTTATCATGTTAAAGACTCTCCTTTCAGGGATGAGCTAGTGTGATCAGAGAGAACGTTCTAATCAATGATGTTTCCAGACAAAAGATGCAATCTGACAAAAACTACCTCTTTATCTCATGGAAATAAACAATTGTACATTGCAAATAAATAGAATAAATCAGTAGATACATCTTCCTTCTGGATTATATTTCTGAATTCCACGATCAATGAAGCCCATTTTTATATATGCCCATATTTTTTTTAAAAAAATTAAAAGATGCATGCAAATTTTACAAGAAACATTGTTAACCTAAAATGATCTTCCCAGTCCATTTTTTCTGCCCTTACAGGAAATAGACTTTAAAACAGGCCGTTTGAAATTATTCAAATCAATGAACGAAGCTAGCTGTTCTGGGATTGAAATGGGATATTGGGAATGAAAACATTTTAAACTCATACTTTTCTCTCTAGTCATAAATGTTCAATACTCCTTTTGCAAGACATATTTCATTTAAAAATATTTTGTTTTAAATCAAGTTACCAGGCTATATTTACTCTTGCTACAGACAATACATTTTTAAAGAATTTTCATATTTTCTACTCACTGTGGAGAGTATTAATTTAGCATATATGTTGAATGTTTTTGCAATTCCACAAATTTTTGTGTTCTTATTCATGCAGCTGACCAAAATCTTCTTTTCATGATGAACATAAATACCCCTTGGTCTCACCTGTTAAGTGTTATATACAGAAGTTAATATGCACATCTAATTGACTCATTTACAAATTCCTAAGCCATGAATTGGATGTATAGATAAATAAGTATTATTGGACACCTCTAAAAATGTAGCATTTTTTTTCCTACCTTTGGTAAAATTAAGCAGATGTTTCTGTCCTGTATAAAATGAAAAAAAAACCCCACAAAAAAACTAATTAAGAAAATTATAAATTGTAAATTAGCCTCTAAATTAAGTAGTCTATGTGTTTTAATAACTTTTGTGACTTGTCTGTAGTCATCCTTCCTGTCCTAATTTCTATCTATAGGTTCAGAATTATGTGCCCTAAATTCAGTATTATTTATGCATCAGGATTTTTCCTTTTTGTCCTTTTTAATATCTCAGTTTTGCACTAGCAAAAACTTCTGTTCTCTGATGCAGATTGATTTCAGAAGGAATCCATTCTTCTGGTCAATATATGATATTTATAGCTGAATACTATAGCTGGATAAAATCCTTTCTCTGGAATATCTATTTTTGTTTTGCTACAGAATTCCTAAATAAATTTTTGGAGTAGGGCAAAGATTGTGACATTATTATACTATGAGTAAAATATGCAAAACAATAATCTTGAAACACATTTGACTTTTAAGTTGACATTTGACAAGATTGCTATGGATTCAATTAGTTAGCCATTTAATTAGTATTTCATAAGCATAACAATCTTTATGCTTAACTTATTTTATCTGTTCAATCAATGCCTTAATAGCCCATTTATGTTAATTAAGAAACAATTCAGCTTTCAATGAAAGAGTATGATAATTATCATTATTAATTGTTTTGAATGGTAGAGATGTGAATGAATTCTTTATAGCTACTTAAAAAATGAAAGAAAAGCAAGATACACACCAGAAGGAGGGTGATTTATCTGTAGAATTTCTGTGCAATTTAAATGCAAATTTATTCAACTGACATGTGACAAGTATTCTTCTTCTGCAACAGAAAGAAGAATGTACAAATTTCATTGTGTGTCTTAGATTATTGTTTGTTAAAATCAGACCTGCTTGGATGGAGACAATCTTCAGCATGTTTTGGCTATTTAGGACTCTTTTATTTTTGATTACACATTCAAAACATTTTATATTTTGTTCTTTTTGTTGATAAATGCCCTACATGCTCCTTTTGGTACCGGTATTATGGAAGGTCCAGACAATAAAATAAGTCATGAGATAGCTGGAGTGCAAATGATGTATGGACTCATCATAAGGTTGACAAGGTACACTTTGCTACATACAGTGAATGCCATGAAGAATTATTCTATGCACTCCACTCCATCTCCAAGTAGCTCCAGGCAAATATCTAGGACTGCATTAACCTGCATATATCTGCTCTAGAAAACCCAGTGTTGGGGCCCTGGAAGACTTGTGAGGTGTATTAAAATTTAAGATGAAGGTTGCTTTTGATTGAGGAGATAGGGAGGTATGCAGTGCATTAGTTGGTCAATTCTTTCTATGTGTGATTGCTTTCAGTTTTAGAGGCCCGAAAATCTGGAGCAGATTTATTTTATTTATTTTTATTTATTTATTTTCGTCAAGCATGTATTAGATAACAGATATAAGTATAAACATAGCTATAAATACATGAAATGGATACGAATAAAAGGGAACATTAGGACAGGGACGTTAGGCACGCTGGTGCACTTATGCACGCCCCTTAAAGACCGCTTAGGAATGGGGTGAGGTCGACAGTAGACAGTCTAAGGGTAAAGTTTTGGGGGTTTGGGGAAGAAACCACAGAGTCAGGTTTGTATTCCAGGCATTAATGACTCTGTTACTGAAGTCGTATTTTCTGCAATCAAGTTTGGTGTGGTTTACCATAAGTCTGTATCTATTATGTGCTCATGTATTGTTGTAGTTGAAGCTGAAGTATTCATTGACAGATAAGACATTGTAGCAGATAATTTTATGTACTACGCTTAGGTCGGATCGAAGACGGTGAAGTTCTAAGTTGTCTAAGCCCAAAATTTCAAGTCTGGTGGTATAAGGTATTCTGTTGTGAGCAGAGGAGTGGAGGACTCTTCTTGTGTAATATCTCTGGACTAATTCGATTGTATTAATGTCTGATAAGCAGTGCGGGTTCCAGACAGATAAGCTGTATTCAATCATTGGTCTAGCAAACATTTTGTATGCCCTAGTTTGCAGTTCAATATTACCAGAGAAGAAGCTACACAAGATTAGATTAACAACCCTTAATGCCTTTTTTGCAATGCTGTTACAGTGAGCTCTGGCACTTAGGTCATTTGAGATGAGTACTCCAAGGTCCTTGGCAGAGTGAGGGTCGTCTATGAGGTTGTATCCGCCCAGCTTGTATTTTGTGCTTTGATTTTTTTTGCCAATGTGTAAGACAGAGCATTTGTTGGTTGAGATTTGGAATTGCCAATTGTTTGTCCATTCTGACAGATAGTCAAGGTCTTTTTGTAGGGTAGCAGCATTGTCGGTGGTGTTGAATAGTTTTACATAATCAGAGAAGAGAACACAGTTGCTTATAATCTGATTGCAAAAGTCGTTTATGTAAAGTATAAAGTATAAAAGTATAAAAGTATAAAAGTATAAATTATAAAAGTATAAAAGTATAAAAAAAGTATAAAGTATAAAATTAGATGTTGCTAATTATCCAGCCTACCATATGCTATTGATTCCTGCCAATAATCTCAGTCCTTGTCAATCTATGTTCAGATAGATTTTGGGAATAGAATCAGCCTTCATTAAAGTGATTGATGACTTCCTAGAGCAGGGGTCTCCAACCTTGGCAGCTTTAAGACTTGTGGACTTCAATTTCCAGAATTCCTCAGCCAGCTTTGCTGGCTGAGGAATTCTGGGAATTGAAGTCCACAAGTCTTAAAGTTGCCAAGGTTGGAGACGCCTGTCCTAGAAGACAAAGATAGAAGACAGTAGGGGTACTACTTTATTGGTCTTGCTTAATCTCTCATCAGATTTCATTAATAATGATACTTTCTTGGACCATATGTATGAAACTGGGGACATTGTACTAAGGAAATTACACTACCACTTGCAGGGATTGTTTCAGGGAAAATTGGGTAACTATTACTGCACAATGGTAGCTATGTTGTGGATTACTATAAGGCACTATTTAGTTCCAATTGATATTTAGTGTCTATATGAACTTGATGGATAGTCATACAGAGCTTGGGAATGGATGAGTAATAAAGCGGAATTCTTTTTTGTAAAATCTGAATCAGAAGAGGCAGATTCTGAATTAGTTTCCAGATGCAGAAATGAACTAAAAGATAGGCCAAAAAGATTAAGTTAAACCTTTACTTACAGGTAAACAACTTACAGGTGAGTGATTCCTAGATAGAAGATTGATAGAGTCTTACATTCTTTTGGAAAGATCAGTAGTTTTACACATTATTATTTTTGTCAATGACTTTGAAACATTTAAAACTCCACAAGAACCTTATAGCAGTTATGGTTTGTCACATAGTTAGCCAGATGTTTAGACTGGATTTGGCATTTTAATCCACCTATCAGATCATTCTCAAGGATCTGGCAGATGCAGATGTTTAATGGTGTTAAAGGTATTATCACCAATGTAAGTTGTGCCAAGTAAAACTGCATTTTGCAATTGCCTTGACAGTGATTTTATCGATATCAATGTTATTCAAGTGTGTGCCAAATGCTTTGGGATTGCACTCAAAGTATCTATTACTATTGGTACTATCTTTACTTCCTTTTGCCACACTTGTTCTACTTCTGTTTGTATGTCTTTGTCTACTACTTACTTTATGTTATTGATTAGCCCTTGGGCCCTATCAAAGTGCAAAGTTCCAGACACTAATTATTACTAAAATCTGATAAAAACAATTTAAAATGGAATTACGTCTTTGTATTTTGTGATTCTCTACTGCAACATTCACTTCCATTTTTCTTTATATTTCTTATTGAAAGTTGTTAAGTCCAGGGTATTCTAAAGTATTATTAGCAGTAGCTAATAATTAATGCTAATATTAGCAGTAGCAATGGTAGTAGTATATATGATTCTAGTTTCAAGGTTTTACAGAAGCATGGTGTTTATTTTTTATTTATTTTTATTTATTTATTTATTTATTTTTGTCAAGTACGTGTTGGTAATATACATAGATATAACATTGTTTTTATACATAAGATGGGTACTGATAAGAGGGAACATTAGGACAGGGATGGTAGGCACGCTGGTGCACTTATGCACACCTCTTACTGACCTCTTAGGAATCGGGTGAGGTCAACAGTGGACAGTCTTAGGGTAAAGTTTTGGGGGTTTGGTGACGAAACCACAATGTCAGGTAGTGAGTTCCAGGCATTAACCATTCTGTTGCTAAAGTCGTATTTTCTACAGTCAAGTTTGGAGCAGTTCACTTTGAGTTTGTATCTGTTGTGTGCTCGTGTATTGTTGTGGTTGAAGCTGAAGTAGTCATTGACAGGAAGGACGTTGTAGCAGATAATTTTATGAGCTATACTTAGGTCGTGCTGAAGGCGATGTAGTTCTAAGCTTTCTAAGCCCAGGATTTCAAGTCTGGTTGCGTAAGGTATTCTGTTGCGAGTAGAGGAGTTTGTAATCTTAACATGGCTGTTTCTGTTAGATAACAAAGCAAATAGAGCAAGAATAATATAAAGTTTATGTATACAGAATTTCAGTACTTTAGTGAAATTAAAGGCAAAAAGGTAATGATAAATTTCATTATTTCATGGTTTTAAACTTCTATGGTGTAATGTAAACTGTAGTGAACATGGTGGAGAGAACTTGATTCAAATTCTATTTCTCATGAAATTCATTGAAAGTCAATTTAAGGAAATATCATGATTGGTACACAGATCCTTAAAGAGAATTATAGAGCTTCTATAACAGGGTATGTTTCCTGATTAATGCACTTATTTTACTCTGTACTTTGTTCAGCCAAACTCATTTATACAATCCTTTGCGCACATCTGTACTCAATAAGTAAGGATTTAAAAGGTGGTTGGGAGCCAGTTTGGTGTAATTTATAGCAATAGCAATAGCACTTTTCTTATATACCGCTTCATAGTGCTTTACAGCCCTCTCTAAGCGGTTTACAGAGTTCAGCATATTGCCCCCAACAATCTGGGTCCTCATTTTACCGACCTCGGAAGGATGGAAGGCTGAGTCAACCTTGAGCCTAGTGAGATTTGAACAGCTGAACTGTTGAACTAGCAGTCAGCCTGCAATGGCTGCATTTAACCACTGCACCACTTCAGCTCTAAATAATAAATAATAATAATAAATAAATTTATTTATTATTTATTATTTATTTATTTATTATGGTGTTCTTATATGCCGCCCAACTCCCGAAGGACTCAGGGCGGCGTACAACAGAGAAAATACAAGACACCAATTCATAAATATTACATTAAAAAACAGATATAAGAATTGAAAACACAATATTTAAAATCGTCCAATACTCATTCAACAACCGTACATACTTGGGGTGAGCTCGAGTGGATTAAGCTCTACCCCCAGCCTGCAGGAAAAGCCATGTCTTGACAGCTTTTCGGAAGGCCAGCAGAGTGGGGATAGTTCGGGTCTCTGGGGGAAGTTGGTTCCAGAGCGCGGGGCCTGCCACAGAGAAGGCTCTCCCCCTAGGGCCCACCAGGCAGCATTGCTTGGCCGACGGGACCTGGAGGAGGCCAACTCTGTGGGCCCTAACCGGTCGGAGGGAAGTGTGAGACAGAATGCGGTCCCGAAGATAACCTGGTCCTAAGCCATGAAGGGCTTTAAAGATGGTGATCAACACCTTGAATTGGACCTGGAGACCGATGGGCAACCAATGCAGCTGGCGGAGTATAGGTGTCATGTGGGTGTACCTTGGCACACCCACCACAGCACGCGCAGCCGCATTTTGCACCAACTGAAGTCTTCAGCTGAAGTAATGGTTAATGTATGTGGTAGAAACGAGCTGCATTTGTGCAAATTAATTTTATGTATGGTAGAATTCTATATTAGGGCTAAAATAAATAAATAGCTTATATCTCAATTTGCCCTTTTGTATTTAATCATTTTCAAATAAGTGCCTGCTTCCATATACCCCCACACATAAAAACTTACACTGTAGATAGAAGAACATGATTAGATCCATCTAAAACAAACTTCTTGGGGTCAAATTGAACATGTTTTAGAAGCAGTACCATTTAATATTGTGAAGTTTATGATACTTTAATTGCTTCTGAAAATACACAAATGTAACTAGGCAGATGGAAAGTGCTTTTTCCACTGGAAAAGAACCTCAAAAGAATATAATTTACTTTTGCTCTGGCAGATGCAATTAGAAGCTTGCACCTGGCATTGGTGAAAAAAGTAGTGGCTCTAATTAAAGGACCCCTTGATAAAGCTTTTCAAGTGGGAACCCATTTATCACAAAGTAGTTTGTCATTCTTAATCTCTCTTACCTTATTTTCTGTGCTTTCCCTATTGGTATCACATATTCCATTTTCTATGCTATTCTGCCTTCTCCACAGGGTAATTCTAGGCTGATTAACTTTGGGGGGAAAGCGGCAATCCCAATATGCATAATTGCTCAGCTTTCTCCCATGTGGTGTCCTCCTACAATGTGTGTGGGAATGACCTTGGCAGACCTGGGGGAAAAAATGCTGCCTAGGGAATAGTCAGATACGAGAAGGCATAGCTCACAGCTGCAGATGGGGCAGAGAAATACATTAAGAAAAGATCCTCCCTAATTTCTCAGCCCATAAGAAAAATGTAAGACATTTCTACTTTCAGTCTTTCAAGATTGGGGTCAACTCTCCCAGATATAGGAGACAGGAAACAAACCAGATGAGCAACTTTTACTTGATTGTAAAGCTATATTAACAGAATTGTGCAAGTCTGAAAGTACAAATCTCCCAGTTTCTTTACAGCCTGAGAAGTTGGGGAGCATTCTGAAACTCTTTCACCCTCCATTATGCAGCTGTGGGCTATACCCTCTCTTATCTGATCATTCCTTAGGCAGCATCACCTTGTTTCTGAAAGTCTTTCCAATAAGATGGTGACATGCAATTATCTGCATATTGATGATACTGCATCCCAACCAACAGATGGGTTTTAGGAGGATTGTTCAAAGGAAAATTCAATACCATGGGAATTACGTCCAAATAAATTTGCACAATGTTGTATCACAGACTGTCGGTTTTCATTCTGCCCACCCACTTATTAAAGACAAGTGATTAATAATTTTATTGGTGCCTCCAAGCTACCTATTTCAGTGAAATCAAGAACACAATATGACACATCCCTTGCTTGATGACAATGGATCTCTGATTGCCCAAAACAATAGCCAGACTTACACTAATGACCATCAGTTCATCTGTCACTCAGTATCATTCTCAAATGCTGCTTTAGTGTTGTTTTTTAAGTTTTCTTCAAATATATCATTGTACTCATTGAAACACTCCTCTCGCTCTTACTCACTGTAGATCTAAAAGATATTATAAGAAAAGCAGAGGGAAAAGCTAATTCTGAATTTGCGTGTGGCCCTGAGAAAAGTATTGAAGAACGGGATAACTTCAGCCACCACTCAAAGTGTCAGCACGGAGCTAGATATAAATGATTGGTAGGGATGACTGGATGATGTGGCACAGGACAAAAAGCAGCAGAACAAAAAGAGAGAGAAAGTGTAAGTACAGAGAGTTACCTTTGTAACTCCAGCAGCAGAATATATTTTCATGAAAGAATGTACAAAGAGATTGAATCAGTGAAAGGGCAATAATTCATATAGATTGCACAGTGTCATTATTAATAAGGCAAAGATGAAATCCTTTGAGATTTTCTCTACAGTACAGGCAGAATCATCTCATTGCTTTCAATATCTACAATTTGTACAGTCCAAAAGGAATTACCAACACGAAGTGGAATACTGAGAGATTTGCCTGTTTAAAAAAACAACAACTCATCACACAAAATTCACTTTATTGGGGCTTATTGATCAGTTGTTGTTAAAACATGATTCAGAAAGTGAAGAAAGAAAGTCTACAGTGTGGTTTAAATGCATACAGAATTGTATCCAACTGCATTCCCAAAATTGGCATGCAACAGTATGAGAATCAATGAAAGAAAAACATCAAACTCACAGTTAATATTACACTTAAAGCAGACTGGTACAAGATGTTTGCATTGATTGCAAAAATAGACAATTCTTAATTTTAAATTGTCAGAAATGTAAAATCAAGTTGAGTTGTTTTTAAAGCAATATAGAAAATATGTTTTAATGTTTTTTTTAGAATATACACACACATTATGTATGTATGTATGTATGTATGCATGCATGCATGCATGTATGTATGTATGCAAGCAAATGACCATTTATTCTATATAAATTATTTGATTGGTATAATTTTTTATATCTTTGTTATGTGTATTTTGCTACAGGTAGATCAAGGCTTCTGCATCTTAAGTGTTAAATGAAATTTGGGTAGGCTTTGATATCTTCTGTATTTGGCAGTGCAAGCCATATGAAATAAAAACTCATTTCCTGCACAATCATTTGAGGCAGAGGTGCGGTTCCTGCCGGAGCTGTCTAGTGCAGAGCTCCGATAGGGAGCGGCCAATTGTGCAATTTGTGTGTGACCATTCCGGAGCCCTCTCCGCCGGTCCGTCGCACGCGTCTCCATCTTTTTGGGTGAATTTTTGGGCGATTTTGCTTCTGCACATGTGCGGAAGCAAAATCTCACCGAAATATCATGAGGGGACGTGCGCGCGAGAGAGATTTCAGCAAGATTTTGCTTCCGCGCATGCGCAGAAGCAAAATTGCGCCGAAATCTCTCTCGTGCGCGCATTCCCTCGCGAGATTCCGGTGAGATTTTGCTTCCCTGCATGTGCAGAAACAAAATTGTGTGAGGGGGTGCGTGCACATTGCGTGAGGGGGCGCGCACACATTGAGTGAGGGGGCGCGTGCGCGTCCGAAACTTGGAGATGCGCGCGCAGTGCACAGGCACTGGTAAGTAAGCAACCCGCACCTGATTTGAGGTTCAGAAGCCCTTCAGAAGCCATATATGAGCTTTAGTGGTGCAGTGTTAGAATGCAGTATTGCAGGCTAATTCTGTTCACTGCCAGAAATTCAATTCCTTGTTTCAGGAAATGTTTCATGCATTTCTACAAGTATAATTAGGGCATACAATTAGTCTCAGAAGAAACTTCATCATGAAGCTTCAGAAAATGTTAAATTGCTCATTGTCTTAATACTTATTAAATCCTTTATTTTGCAGTTCTTTAGGCTACTGTCTGAAATTTGGGTAGGCTTTGATATCTTCTGTATTTGGCAGTGCAAGCCGTATGAAATAAAAACTCATTTCCTGCACAATCATTTGAGGTTCAGAAGCCCCGCCTTCTTTTTGGACCACCTTACATGCCATTACATGCCTTCACAAAGAAGTACATAGAAGTGGATAAGAGAGTGGGATATTATCTTATTTTTGCAATGTTTTCTTCATATATGAGCTTTAGTGGTGCAGTGTTAGAATGCAGCATTGCAGGCTAATTCTGCTCAGTGCCAGGAATTCGATTCCTTCGATCTTGATCAGCTCAAGGTTGACTCAGCCTTCCATCCTTCCGAGGTCGGTAAAATGAAGACCCAGATTGTTGGGGCAATATGCTGACTCTATAAACACTTAGAGAGGGCTGTAAAGCAATATGAAGTGGTAGATAAGTCTAAGTGCTATTGCTATATATTATTTTGAGATGTAAGACTCCAGAGTTCAGTTGCCATACATGTGAATTATTTGGATTCTCTCATCGGTGTTATGAATTTACAAACAAAAGGATCACTTGCTGCACTTTATCAGTTGTACAGAAAAGTTACATAATGTATAGTAGACAAAAATTGAAAATCCATCTGAGCATTGTTAAGATGATGTCATTTGTCAAGGCTAGCTTTTCTCAACATGTGCTTTCTAGACATGCTGGAATTGTAATGGCCAGAGTGTCAAGCCAACAAGGTTGAGTGTCATCCTAAGTGTTTGTACACATGTGTGCAATCAAATATATAATTGGTCCAGTAAGTGTGAATATTCCCTTCCAAAAGTTTGGAAAGAAAACATTAGGCTAAGCCATATTTGTTTTAACCACAGGGTACCGAAAAGTCAAACTTCTAACACAACAATCTCCATAAAATATGCTTCATAAGCCACAATAGCTGGGTTCATATGAAACATTAATCCCACACCACGCAAACACATTTTGATCTAGACTGACTATTTTAAGCTGGTCACAACCAAGCCATACATTGGGAAAGTGACTTATCTGTTTGTTCACTTCACATCCAATTTATGCAGTGTTAAATATACACCTGAAAAGATCAGATTCATTCTATTTTGCTGGAGTGGATGGCAGAACATGTCCTGTTATATTATTTTTACTTACACACACACACACACACACACACACACACACACACACACCCCAGTGACAATAACAGAGTTAGAAGAGACCTTGGAGATCATCATTCTAGTCCAATCCCTGCTCTCGCAGGAGACCTATACTATTTCTGAGTGTGTGTGTGTGTGTGTGTGTGTGTATGTGTGTGTGTGTGTGTGTGTGTGTGTGTGTGTGTGTGTGTGTGTGGTTTCTGTTTTTGTTTCTGTTTTTTGTTTCAGGAGATGTTTCATGCATTTCTACAAGTATAATTAGGGCATACAATTAATAGTCTCAGAAGAAACTTCATCATGAAGCTTCAGAAAATGTTAAATTGCTCATTGTCTTAATACTTATTAAATCCTTTATTTTGCAGTTCTTTAGGCTACTGTCTGAAATTTGGGTAGGCTTTGATATCTTCTGTATTTGGCAGTGCAAGCCGTATGAAATAAAAACTCATTTCCTGCACAATCATTTGAGGTTCAGAAGCCCCGCCTTCTTTTTGGACCAGCTTGCATGCCATTACATGCCTTCACAAAGAAGTACATAGAAGTGGATAAGAGAGTGGGATATTATCTTATTTTTGCAATGTTTTCTTCATATATGAGCTTTAGTGGTGCAGTGTTAGAATGCAGCATTGCAGGCTAATTCTGCTCAGTGCCAGGAATTCGATTCCTTCGATCTTGACCAGCTCAAGGTTGACTCAGCCTTCCATCCTTCCGAGGTCGGTAAAATGAAGACCCAGATTGTTGGGGCAATATGCTGACTCTATAAACACTTAGAGAGGGCTGTATTTATTTATTTATTATGGTGTTCTTATATGCCGCCCAACTCCCGAAGGACTCAGGGCGGCGTACAACAGAGAAAAATACAAGACACCAATTTAAAAATATTACATTTAAAAAACAGATATAAAAATTAAAAAACACAATATTTAAAATCATCCAATACTCATTCAACAACAGTACATACTTGGGGTGAGCTCGAGTGGATTAAGCTCTACCCCCAGCCTGCAGGAAAAGCCATGTCTTGACAGCTTTCCGGAAGGCCAGCAGAGTGGGGATAGTTCGGGTCTCTGGGGGAAGTTGGTTCCAGAGCGCGGGGCCTGCCACAGAGAAGGCTCTCCCCCTAGGGCCCGCCAGGCAGCATTGCTTGGCCGACGGGACCTGGAGGAGGCCAACTCTGTGGGCCCTAACCGGTCGGAGGGAAGTGTGAGGCAGAATGCGGTCCCGGAGATAACCTGGTCCTAAACCATGAAGGGCTTTAAAGATGGTGATCAACACCTTGAATTGGACCCAGAGACCGATGGGCAGCCAATGCAGCTGGCGGAGTATAGGTGTCACGTGGGTGTACCTTGGCACACCCACCACAGCACGCGCAGCCACATTTTGCACCAGCTGAAGTCTCCGGATACTCTTCAAGGGTAGCCCCATGTAGAGCGCGTTGCAGTAGTCCAAGCGCGAGGTGACAAGGGCATGAGTGACCGTGAGTAGAGCCTCCTTCTCCAAGTATGGCCGCAACTGGTGCACCAGGTGAACCTGTGCAAAGGCCCCCCTAGCCATAGCAGAAAGATGGTGATCCAATTTTAGCTGTGGATCTAGGAGGACCCCCAAGTGGCGGACCTGATCCGAGGGGGTCAGTTTCGCTCCCTTGAACGCCAAGGAGGGACAGTTGTCATAGTCCTTAGGAGGCAGTATCCAAAGCCACTCAGTCTTGTCGGGATTAAGTCTGAGTCTGTTCCTCCCCATCCAGATCTTAATGTCGTCCAGGCATCGGCACATTACATCAACTGCCTCACTGAAGTCAGACGGGGTGGTGATGTACAACTGGGTGTCATCAGCGTACTGGTGGAAACACACCCCATGTCTGCGGATGATCTCCCCCAGCGGTTTCATGTAATTGTTAAACAGGATGGGCGAGAGAACCGACCCCTGAGGCACCCCACATGATAGGGGCCTAGGGGACGATCTCTGTCCTCCTGCTAACACCGACTGCATCCTATCGGCGAGGTAAGAGGAGAACCACAGCAAAACGGTGCCTCCCACCCCCAACTCACCGAGACGATGCAGAAGGATACCATGGTCGATGGTATCAAAAGCCGCTGAGAGGTCAAGTAGCACCAGGATGGAGGAATTTCCCCCATCCCGGGCCTGCCAGAGATCATCCATCAGGGCAACCAAGGCAGTTTCTGTACTGTAACCGCGCCTGAAGCCTGACTGATAAGGATCTAGATGATCTGTTTCATCCAGAAGCTGCAGAAGCTGAGTAACCACCACCTTCTCCACAACTTTCCCCAAGAAGGGTAAGTTGGAGACCGGACGATAGTTCTTCAAATCGGCTGGATCCAGGGAAGGCTTCTTCAGGAGGGGTCTCACCACCGCAGCTTTTAACGACTGCGGTATGGATCCCTCCCTCAAAGAAGCAGTGACCACCGCTTGGATCCAGCCACGTGCCACCACCCTGCTGGCCAAGACCAACCAGGAGGGGCACGGGTCCAATAAACAGGTGGAGGTACCCATCGCCCCCACAGCTCTGTCCACATCTTCGGGAGAAACAGGCCCAAACTCTTCCCATAATGGTGGACTAAGACTTGCCCCTGTCAACTCTATGGACTCTGCCCAGCCAGAGTCCAGGTTCGACCGAATCTGAGCGACTTTATCCAACAGAAACTCTGTGAATTCCTCAGCTCTGCCTTGTAAGTGTTCCTCGCTCCCCCCTTTAGCAAGGAGGGAGCAAGACACCCTAAACAAGGCGGCTGGGCGAGAATCTGCGGACGCAATAAGAGCGGAAAAATAGGATCGTTTTGCCACCCTTATCACCACTAAATAAGATCTGATGTAAATTCTTAATAGTGTTCAGTCAGACTCGGTTTTGCTGGCTCTCCAGCGGCGCTCTAGACGTCTCTTCTGGCGTTTCATCTCCCGGAGCTCCTCGGTAAACCAGGGAGCTTTCCGGGATCCACTGCCATGGAGAGGTCGCTTAGGTGCAATTCGGTCTAACGCCCCTGATGCTGCGGTGTTCCAAGCAGCCACCAGGGAGTCAGCCGAATTGTGTACCATGGTTTCAGGTATTTCCCCAAGTTCCCTCTGGAATCCTTCCGGTTCCATTAGGCGCCTGGGGCGGAACCACCTAGTCGGTCCCGCCTCCCTGCGGGGGAGGAGTGGGGCTGCAAAGTCCAACCGCAGTAGGAAATGATCTGACCATGACAGTGGGGTGATGACTATGTCCCTGATCTTCAGATCATCTCTCCACTGCCCCGAAAGAAACACTAGGTCGAGCGTGTGACCACCCTCATGAGTTGGACCCTGGATTACTTGGGTCAGGTCCATGGTTGTCATGGAATCCATGAACTCATGAGCCACCCCAGAGGTTTCGCCAGCAGATGGCAAGTTGAAGTCCCCCAGAACCATAAGCCTAGGGAACTCAACTGCCAAGCCGGCTACTGCCTCAAGTAGCTCAGGCAGGGCCTTGCTAATGCAGCTGGGAGGCAGGTATGCTAGGCAAAGGCCCACCTGAACCCCTAAGTCCAACTTCAGAAGGAGAGTCTCACACCCAACAATCTCCGGGGCAGGGCTCCTACGAGGATGCAGACTTTGGCGCGTTATCATTGCCACTCCTCCTCCCCTTCCCTGGGGTCGGGAATGGTGCTGCACTGAGAACCCGTCTGGGCAGATCTCCGAGAGAGCTACTCCCCCCTCTTGGCCCATCCAGGTCTCAGTTATACACACCAGGTCTGCCCCCTCTTCTGTGATTAGATCACGTATCAGGGGGGCTTTGTTGGCGATTGACCTGGCATTAAGCAGCAACATCCTGAGCCCAGGGCCCTGAAAACCCTGGTTGCCAGGTACTCGGGTTGAGCAAGATGGAACCACATCAGAGGGGCTGGAACAAGGGATCGCTTGTATACAGCGAGGTCTTATTCCCCGAGAGCGGCCCACCCCTCTGCTCCCGGCATATCTGCCTCTTCCCATTATGACCGAGATTTTCCGGCTCTCATCCCCACCAGAGATCCCCCACCCCACCCCGCTGGTCTCCCTCCCTCCCTGCAGGCCATACATGCCATTCTCACAAGACAGGTTAGCCGAGCCCCCACCCACCCCACTTCTGTTTCTACACTCAGCGGGGGGGACGGGGTCTCAGTCCCCATCTTTTCCATTTTTACACTAATTCTAATACTAATTCTAATACACAAGCACCCATCTCACACTTTCCCATATTCAATCATACCTATAGTGCATCTCGGGCAAATTAACCAAATAATCTAGAACAGTCATGCACACAGACGTATCTTCACACATTCCTTCATGCATACCACTTCCGGGATAGACTTAAAGTAACCGTCAGGAAAATCATCCATATAAGGGGATACTGGGAAACACCCCCCCAAGACTCAGACCACCATAAGTTCGTCCTTTCCTTCCGATAAGTTGGCATGTGGGGGAGCCAGTAATCCAGGGGGCAGGGGTCTTTCCCCTATCAGAGTAGTTTCTGTAGTTCCGGAATCCCCTCCCTTCAGCATGAGATGGTATTATGCCACGGGGGAGGCACCCCCACAGATAGAAAAGACACCGGAACAGGGTAATGTCCTTCGCAACAGTCCAAACAGTATGTAAAGCAATATGAAGTGGTAGATAAGTCTAAGTGCTATTGCTATATATTATTTTGAGATGTAAGACTCCAGAGTTCAGTTGCCATACATGTGAATTATTTGGATTCTCTCATTGGTGTTATGAATTTACAAACAAAAGGATCACTTGCTGCACTTTATCAGTTGTACAGAAAAGTTACATAATGTATAGTAGACAAAAATTGAAAATCCATCTGAGCATTGTTAAGATGATGTCATTTGTCAAGGCTAGCTTTTCTCAACATGTGCTTTCTAGACATGCTGGAATTGTAATGGCCAGAGTGTCAAGCCAACAAGGTTGAGTGTCATCCTAAGTGTTTGTACACATGTGTGCAATCAAATATATAATTGGTCCAGTAAGTGTGAATATTCCCTTCCAAAAGTTTGGAAAGAAAACATTAGGCTAAGCCATATTTGTTTTAACCACAGGGTACCGAAAAGTCAAACTTCTAACACAACAATCTCCATAAAATATGCTTCATAAGCCACAATAGCTGGGTTCATATGAAACATTAATCCCACACCATGCAAACACATTTTGATCTAGACTGACTATTTTAAGCTGGTCACAACCAAGCCATACATTGGGAAAGTGACTTATCTGTTTGTTCACTTCACATCCAATTTATGCAGTGTTAAATATACACCTGAAAAGATCAGATTCATTCTATTTTGCTGGAGTGGATGGCAGAACATGTCCTGTTATATTATTTTTACTTACACACACACACACACACACACACACACACACACACACACACACACACACACACACACCAGTGACAATAACAGAGTTAGAAGAGACCTTGGAGATCATCATTCTAGTCCAATCCCTGCTCTCGCAGGAGACCTATACTATTTCTGAGTGTGTGTGTGTTTGTGTGTGTGTGTGTGTGTGTGTGTGTGTGTGTGTGTGTGTGTGTGTGTGTGTGTGTGTGTGTGTATGATTTCTGTTTTTGTTTCTGTTTTTTTGTTTCAGGAGATGTTTCATGCATTTCTACAAGTATAATTAGGGCATACAATTAATAGTCTCAGAAGAAACTTCATCATGAAGCTTCAGAAAATGTTAAATTGCTCATTGTCTTAATACTTATTAAATCCTTTATTTTGCAGCTCTTTAGGCTACTGTCTCTCCTCCAAAGCTTTTAAAATGAAAATAAAAGCGTACCCTGCTACCATTCTATCAAATCTGCTATTAACCTGCTTTAGATCAGAAATTATTCCAGAGTATTATCAAAATAGGTGGCTCAATTTCAGCAAACTCTTTTATTGCTTCTAATGAGAAGAGAAAGATTAGCATTTGGATTACATTTTTATGGAGACGAAATTTACATAAAGATCAAGTAATCCAGTTGAGAAGGTTGAAATGAAAGTTAATTAGATGTTATTAATGTGGGACAGCATAAAGCAGTAGTGGTCTACCTCTAAATCATTGGAAACATTATGTATCACAATGAGGCTGTTAAACAAAAGATGACAGGTTTTCTCCAAACCTCAGGTATATGAATGAAAGGAACTTTATTTCACCAAAGACTCACCTATGATAGTTGTTACTGTTGTTTTAACCGTTAAAGTAGAAAAAACAGGAAAATTTAGGTAATTTATTCAGTATAGTTAATTTGTTATAGTAACAATAGTTTTGAGAAATTCTCAGCACTGTGCCATCAATGAAACTAATGCCACTGATTCATTGGACGAGTTAGTCATTAATAAATTATGACTTACTGATGGACATTATTGAGTAAGAATATTACAAATGTATTTCTAATTTAGAGATACTGTTTAGGACTCTGATTTCTATTAGGTTATCTAACCTTTTCCCCTCATTGCTCAGATAAGACTTGATCTTAGGGTTCAAGTCAAAAGGTGACATAGCTAGATTGGGGGCAAACAAATGCCTAGGCCAGGGGTGGGCAAACTATGGCTCTTTGAGGACCTGTGGACTTCAACTCCCAGAATTCCTGAGCCAGCCATGCATGTATGGCTGGCTCAGGAATTCTGGGAGTTGAAGTCCACAGGTCCTCAAAGAGCCATAGTTTGCCTACCCCTGGCCTAGGGAAAATAAGGTGTTGAACACAGCAGGAAAGAGGTATCAGTTGAATTCATGTCTGAGGAATTTATGCCACTCAGATGCTCATTCTTTTATTTATTACTTTAAAAGAATCCCCTTTGTAGCAAAATACACCTGGTCCCAATAATATACTTGGCTATTTGAAGAACATTCTTCAAGGTTCTCCATTATCTCCTCCCCGTGTGTTATCCAGAAGAAGTGATCTAGATGATCAGCTAGAAATGGCTGTATAAAAATCCTTGTCTCCATCGACATGCGAAAGAACTAGCTTTTCAATATGTCACAATAATGCCAATAGCAAACCCTCCCAAAAATCAAGCAGTGTTTGATTGCATATCATTTTGAGAATGGCCATTAAATCAACAATAAAATATTATCTGAATGTGCCATTGCTATTCTTGTGTATATTTTTCTGCATTGAATTAGAAGCAGGCTAACATTAAGGATAACATATGCCAAGGTTAATGCCCCATGGTGAGAGGCAGCAATCTTTATCCAGGAGACATAAGACTGAATCGTTCAATCCAACATTATCCTAAAATGGATAATGGAATGGAAAAATATACAGGACTTACAGTTCTGAATGGAAATAGATACATATTTTCACAAGGGTATTTACTTAAGTACTGTATTTTATTTTTCATGGCACTCTAATTTTTTGTTTACGTCACCCTGTGATACTCAGTTGCACAATTAAGTAATGATTGCCATGCACATCCTCCAGGCATCTAGGTGGAAATCAGAAAAATGTAGATGAATGATAGGTATCCCCATTCCTACCCAACTTTTTAAGCAAGTTTCATCAAGTCTTATTTGAATTCGTTCTTTGACATCAGCCTTTGACTTGCTTCTTGTCCTCTGATATAACCCCTCATGTTTCTCATGTGTATACACTCT
This sequence comes from Diadophis punctatus similis, assembly GCA_023053685.1. Lineage (NCBI taxonomy): Eukaryota > Metazoa > Chordata > Lepidosauria > Squamata > Dipsadidae > Diadophis > Diadophis punctatus. Next base: position 35,571,500 of record JALIGW010000006.1, on the reverse strand, counting down.
GCTTGCTGCCTCTGTGACCTGTTTCACACGTCTCTCATTGATTGGGCATGACAGGGCCACTGTGGTACTTGCATTGGTTCATCAATGAACTTCTTTATTTCCACTGTAGTCAGTTTGCACATCAAAGGTGGCTCATATACACTTTCAGATCAGTCAATCAGCTCCAGAAAAGTGGATGCTCTGGCATTGATTAAAGGCATTTTTCTTGCATGTACAGAAAAACCTCCTAGCGCGTCATCATCTGCACCTATCAAGTCAATGATCTTTTGCACACCAGCTCTCCTCTCTTGAATGCCATCTGAACATAGGAGTGTCTGGATTATCATTCCAAGATGGTGCTGACGAAGGCTGCCTTGGTGAAATGCTCCCAAATTGTTTCTTTATTTTCTTGTATCTTTTCTTTTATGTACACTGAGAGCATATGCACCAAAGACAAATTCCTTGTGTGTCCAATCACACTTGGCCAATAAAGAATTCTATTCTATTCTATTCTATTCTATTCTATTCTATTCTATTCTATTCTATTCTATTCTATTCTATTCTATTCTATTCTATTCTATTCTATTCTATTCTATTCTTTTCTATTCTATTCTATTCTATTCTATTCTATTCTATTCTATTCCATTCCATTCCATTCTATTCTATTCTATTCTATTCTATTCTATTCTAATCATTTTACTGAAAGCATACTATGCTGAGCGCTGAATGGTTGCCTACAGAGGTTGTGAGAGCTCCAACACTTGAGACTTTCAAAAAGAGATTGGACTGCCATTTGTCTGAAATGGTGTAGGGACTCCTGCTTGAGTGGGGGGTTGGACTAGATGACCTACAAGGTCCCTTCCAACTCTAGTATTCTGAAATCTGAAATAAGAAATCTGGTTGGCAAAACAGCATCTATTACAGCCTTCTTTTGCAGTCTGACATGCTGCAGCTAGAACAGCACATGACATGAGTCTTCAATCCAGCAATATTTTACTTTGGAACCAGCAAGGGTAGTATACAACAATATATATATTCCACTATCATTCTTAAATTTTTGAAAGTTTTGCCTTTAAAGCCATGCTTTGAAATCCATATTTAACAAAGCCTATTTGCAGTTGTCAACCAGCATGAATGGCTTACGTGGCCAATTTCCAGAAGAGCCAGTTCTTTGGGAAGTTCTCCTGTCCTTATTGCCTGTGTGATTGTATATCCATATGCTTGATCGGCAGAGGGATCCTTTACAACACTGTCACTCAATGAAATGAGAGGAGAGGAGAGAAGGAAGAGAGGAGGTTGGGAGGTGAGAAGAAAGAGGAAGGAGGAGGAGGGGAGGAGAAGAGAGAGGTGAGGAGAGGTTGAGAAAGAGGAGGAGAAAGTCAGATGAAGGAAGAAGAGGGAAGTAGGAAGTAGGAAGAAGGGAGAGAAGGAGAACAAAAGTAGAGGAGAGGAGAGGAGAGGAGAGGAGAGAGGAGAGGAGAGGAGAGGAGAGGAGAGGAGAGGAAAGGAAAGGAAAGGAAAGGAAAGGAAAGGAAAGGAAAGGAAAGGAAGGAGGCGAGAGAGAGAGGGGAGTGAAATGATCTGGTATAGGGGAAACAGAAGAGCAAATTGATAATGATATATGTAAGATGATTTGTTTATTTGATGATAATGTATAAATATAGGTTAATATCTGATAAGATGCTATGGTATATATATTGATGTATATATGAGGAGTTAAAAAAATTGCAAAAAAATGAAATGAGAGGCTCACCAATTGAAACTCTGGTGAATGAAGGATCACTGTCAAGTTCTGTTGCAGTGTTTAGCATGTTGCCAACTTTACCTGCCCATTTATTGTTAGATAAAGTCTTCCCATCCAATTTTGTGATTAAGTGTCATGTGGGTAACTCATTTGTGTGCAGTGCACACATGAACCAGACCAACTTCCGGTCAAGCTTGACTTCCACCCAGTGCAAGGCACCATGTTCCCAGCCAGTATTAATATTTGTAGACTCTCCTCCAGTGGCCTTCAAGCTTTTGTCAATGCATTTCTTCTTCATGAAATACACCAGATTATCTGCAATCACTTGAGCAGGTTTTCCTGTTTTTGAGCCTTTCTCTAGAGTGAAATGATAAAGATATCTTCCACCCAGCTCACTGCACACAGAATAATGTTCTTTTTTGATGGTATTGGGGAATTGCTGGTCTGAATTGTTTGCTTTCAGCATAACTTTAGTTGCATCTATATAGCTGTCAAAGAAGATGCATTCTATTTCACTCTTCTTATACAACTCATCAAATTCTTGATCTAGGGACTTCATACTTTATTTCCTGGGCTCTCTTGACTTTATTGTCAACTACAAGTCTCTTTTCTTTTTTGGTGATCAAGCCAGCATCTATGAAGGCAGCATCTATGAAGGCAGCTGTGGTAATGGCATTGTTATTTCTAATCTATTGTATTCTGTCTTTTCTTTTGAAGTAGAGGGCATGTGTGTTTGGTCTAAGGCCTCTTCATAACTTCCGTCCCATTCCTCTTCCTCTTCATCATCTGTCATCTGTCTTTCATTTTCATCATAAGAGATAATTACTTCATTTGTCAGTATCGAAATGGCTGGAATACTTCTCTGCTTATGTTTAGTGAGCCTTTGTCTCTCATCGTCTTGCCACTTTCGCCTTTTGTCTAGTCGTTTCTGCTCAGGCACAACTGGAAGACCAATCTTGTGCGATCCAAAAGAACCAATCTTGTCTCTCTGACCTTTAATGAAAGCAAGTTCCTTCAATGGTATCTTCGTCTCCTTAGGGCAAGTACAGTTAATGTGAGGTTCTCTTTTACAGCCAGTAGGGCAGCCGAATTCGGCACACAGAACAATTTGACACTTGCAGTTGAGGATGTCAAATAGTTTGTCAAGTTTGACTTCTAGCTTTCCTCTACCAAGAGAAATGTTTTTGGCTTGATCCCGGCTCTCTCGGATCTTCTCCAAGATTGTCACTCATGAATTTACGATGGGGTCACAAAAGTACTGTTCTCTCATTCCCACTTTTCAAGCACTTTTGGATATATGTCTCTTGCAAGACTGGCTGCTGGGTAGTTTCTTGCATCATCACTACTTTGTTCTCTCGAAAGTAGGCTATATAAATAGGAAGTGATCTACCACAAAGCATAGAGTCCATTTAAATTGTGAGAAAAAATTAACTGGATGGAATCAAAATTCTTTCTTCACCTGTGCTACTGCATTCCATCTGGTGGTCATTTTGGTTGCTTTGAAGTAACAAGAAATCAGGAAATGGCCTAGTTAGTCTTTCAAGAGGATGATAAAGCCATCACTAAACTGGCCACCTCAAATTATTGAATGGAAATTAGTGTAATTGATTTGTAGATTAAATGTCTAGAAAAGTTTGTCTAGTAGTTATCTCTTTCATTTCTTAGTAATTGTATGTCTATCTGTCTGACAAGCCAAGAATACATCAGGAAATACTTTCAGAAAAGCATTTGAGAAACAAGCAAACTTCTGGGGGAGAAAAAGGGGGATTTGAATGTATGGGACAGAATCTGCCAGTTGCATAATTAATTTATTCCCTTCTTTTGAAACCTGCACATCAAGACACCAACACCACTTTGTTGAAGATGCTTTGGAGACAAGGTTTGAAGTTTAATAGGAAAATAGAGTAAGAAATATGAAGCAAGACCACAGAACTTGGTGGATTGGAGTTTCATTTGTACTTATGATTGTGTGTGTGTGTGTGTGTGTGTGTGTGTGTGTGTGTGTGTGTGTGTGTGTGTGTGTGTGTGTGTTTCTGCCAGTATATTATCCTCCAACTGTTTAATGGCTTAAATATGGACTATAAAATGTCATTTGTTTCCACTCTAAACTGCATCTGCATCAAACACCTTAACTTGCTGTTCTGGGGACAGAAATTTCACATCTGCTGCATAGAAAAGTTAATATTTTCCAAGACACAATCGAATAATTACTAAAACTGTGTTACCAAGAGGCTTACAAATTTTAATAGGCAGGATCACATGGAAGTGGCACTTATCATACCAAATCAAATGATGACTGCATTTACTTCCTCTTTTGTTACTCTATTTAATAGTGACACACATAAGACGGATACTATGGGATGTACCAATACAAAATGCACATTGCTGCTGTAAAATAATATCAGCAATGTCTTAGCAGAATCAAAGTATAGTTGAGAAGAGAAAGTTTTGGTGTTGTTGTTTTTAAAGCTATCCTGCCATCCGATGTAGTTGTATGCAGTATCTTTCTTGTTAAAAAATATCAATTTCCATAAAAATAATTTCCTTTACACTTTCCTATGAAACACTTTTTTGTCATAACTAAAGTTTTAATCTCATGATGATTGTTTAAAAAAGAAACAAACGAAACCTTCATAAATGTTTAAGGTTGTAGATGAATTGTCATTTGCCCCCCCCCCCCTATTTATATAAGAAGGCCTGCGGTCTCTCAGAACTAAACTAGACCCCACTGTAGATTCCAGCACAAATCACTTCCATTTGGGTGTCTAAAAACAACGAATGTCATGCCACTAAAGTGTACCAACTGTTATTCATCTTCCAAATCTTGACTAGGGACAAATTGATCAGATTCCATGCCATCCTATTTAATTAATTAAGTTAATTCCATCGAATATTCACATATTCTGCACATTTTGAAAAAGTCACATTTATTTGTGCATATTTTCCATAATTTACAAATATTGCACAGTCTTGCCAAATCCAATATATGCTTTTTAATGTAGGGCTTGAGCCAAAAAAAATCCAGAGAGTGGTATATTCAACTAATTGCTGTGTTTCAACCAATCAGCATAGTAATGCAGTTAATGAGAATTACATTCATTCATTTAAAATTGCAGAGCAAATTAAGTGCCCTGATATCCGTTGTGAAAACCTATATCAGATCCCTAAGGATAGACAGGGTAATGCTCCTAAACTGAAGTTAATTATACGATATCAATCTTGCTCAGAAACAGGAGGAATCAAAAATATCAGGAAGAGCACTATATATAACTCAGGCCAAGTCCTAAAGCCTCACCATCTAATTGAAAGTTTCTAGCACAATACCTTTACAGAACTGTTCCTGATTTAGCCATTTTTCTGATCTCTCCTGAAGTCCCAATTGCTGACACTGCTGGAAAGCTGCATGGTTCAGAAGACTAAAGTAGGTTTTCGCATTCCTTGCTGTGCTATTATTGCTATTTTATTTATCTTTCAATATTTTATTGTTTTTATTATTCAGCTCTAATGGTGGCAAATAGCTCAAGGAAGTTTTTGATAGGAAGAGGTGATTTAATTGTAGGAAAGAAAAGGTCAGCCTACTGAAAAGCATCCGAATGTAATAGTCGGCTCGGCTGGATTCTATAATTGTACTCCAACCAACCACTGAACAGGAAGAGTAAGAAGAATGAAGCATCACCAGATAGCAGGCAGCCTAATTTTGGATCACTAAATTGTATTGTCTGCAATATAAAAAAAAATAAGGTATTGCCAATAAGCACATCACTGGCATCCCTCTGTGATAAAAAGCATGGTGAGATGCAACTGCAATGAAGAGTACAGGGTTATTCAAAAAGAATGAACCGATTTCATGATGCAATATTTTATTAAGGAAAAGTAATACAAAACTCCAGCCAAGTCACAAGTATTCTACTCACAATCAACTTTTATTTCCTGTCTTACAAGTGTTCAATGTGGCCACCACCTGCAGCACGGGCAACATCAATGCCATAAGAGAATTCCACCCAGGCGCGTATCAGCATATCACAATCCACGGAGTTGATCACTGTTGTTATTCGATGTTTATGGTTACCTCTGGGACCACATCCTACCTCATACTTCTCTTCGACTGGTCAGGTCCCACAGAGTGGGTCTCCTCCAGGTCCCGTCAGTCAAACAATGCCGACTGGTGGGGCCTAAGGGGAGGGCCTTCTCTGTAGGGGCCCCTGTTCTCTGGAACCAACTTCCCCCAGAGATCCAAATCATCCCCACCTTGCTGGCCTTCTGAAAAGCCATTAAGACATGGCTCTTCCTGCAGGCAGGGTTCTGAGACAATTTTACATCTGAGGTCTCCCCCATGTATGCATGGTGTTGCATGTCTTTTTTTAAACTTTTTAAAAATTGTTTTTAATTAATTTTATTGTTTGGTGTTCTTTAAAATGCTGTACGCCGCCCTGAGTCCTTAGGGAGTAGGGCAGCATAGAAGAATTCCCAAATAAATAAATAAATAAATAAATAAAGTCATCGAGGTTAGTGGGTAGTGGTGGAACATAAACGTGATATTTTACTTATCCCCACAAGAAAAAATCACACATGGTTAAGTCTGGGGATCTCGCAGGCCAAGCACAAAGAGCAAGGTCTTGGGGGCCCCAACGCAGAAAGCCTTTCCTGAGGACTCACCATTCTGAGGGTAAACAAACAACTGAACGTTGCCGAAAGAAAGACGCGACTACATCGCCCCTGTAGCAGCCATTCAAAACTTAGATAACTCCTCTTTCAAATGGTCACTGACTCATTACATGACGATGCTTGAGAACTGAAGCAATGCGTCATGAAATCGGTTCATTCTTTTTGAATAACCCTGTATTTTAATTCACTTTTCATCTGTTTACTTGGACAAGGGGAAAACGTTTCATCATTCGCCTCATTGGTTTGACTAGAGTTTGATCAACCATCTGAAAGAATGTTGGTTGTGCTCAGAACAAAAGATTAATGTTCACTGTAAGCCGCCCAGAGTCCTTCGGGAGTTGGGTGGCATAGAAGTATGAACAATAAATAAATAAATAAATAAATAAATGACACAGATTTACTGTACTATCAAATAAGAATAATAAACATGACATACTAATTCACACAGGACAGTATTTTTGAAAAAATAATACTAATTGTAGATGTATTAACAACACATGTACACACATATCATTAAAAACAAAATCCTAGCAAAAAATATTAACCAGTATAATGTTCAGACTATTTCATACAACATAACTTCCATCCTCAGTATGGAAACATGACAGATATTGTACCTCAAAGCTTTCTACTTCTGAGAACATTGGAAATGTTGCAAATGGACTGTAGAGATTCTTATTTAATAGCTGTCATAGTAGAGGGGAGCAACCTCCTTATTCACAACATAGTTTCTATCACCTCCAGAAAATGCTAATTAATGAGAATTAATTGCTAAATTAATATTTAGTGTTCTTTAGAATACAGGTAGTCCTTGACTTACAGCAGTTCATTTAGTGACCATTCCAAGTTACAACAGCACTGAAAAAAGTGACGTATGTCCATTTTTCACACTTATGACCTTTGTAGCATCCCCATGATAATATAAACAAAATTCAGATGCTTGGCAATTGACTCATACTTATGACTGTTGCTGTGTCCCAAAGTCATTTGATCACCTTTTGCGACCTTATGAGAAGCAAAGTCAATGGGATAAGCAGATTCAGTTAACAACCATGTTACTAACTTATCAACTGAAGTGAATCACTTAACAACTGTGACAAGAAAGGTCATAAAATGGGGCAAAACCCACTTAACAAATGTCTCACTTAACAATAGAAATTTTGGGTTCAATTGTGGTCATAATTTGAGGATTTCCTGTATAATATTTTTAACAAATCAAACTGAGTAGGAGATTGGGCATGTACTATGGTAAATTTATGGGTATACTAATGACCAAAGACCAGAATTTCAATATTAATTTGTTGATTCCTTTGCGTGATGACAAATTCTTTATGTAAAACATAACCCAGGCTGACCACCATCCATCTCATGTCTTATTTTTCATTTTTCTACCCAAACCTATAAAATTTCATATGAAGGACAAAAGAGAAAAGCCGCAGAATAGCTCTTTCTCTAAAAAGAAAGGTGTTCATTAAAGGCACTAAATATAGATCCCAAGATCTAAATCTCTGCTTTCGTCCCACAGTGAATTAATCAAGCCATAACTAACACATTGCTGTTGATTACTTTTGTAGCATTAATTCTCTGTGTCTTTCTGTAGCTGTGAGCGAGCTACAGTTCCAAGCAGGACAAAACAACATGATTGTTGGTAAAATATGTTGGGAGATCTAGCTCAGCAGTACGAAGGAATAGGCTGCTCAAATGACTCCTCTTACTGGCATAAAACTGCAATCTGGAATTTTTTAAAAGTTTTTAAAGAATTTTTTTAAAATTAATACACCCCAATAAAATAATACAGTATATATATATGTGTGTGTGTGTGTGTGTGTATGTGTATACACACACACACACACACACACACACACACACACACACACACACACACACACACACACACACACACACACACACACACACACACACATATATATATATATATATATATATATATATATATATATATATATATATATATATATATATATATATATATTCATTCATTCATATTGGTTTCATATATCTAGTTTAGTCTCTAACAAACAATTAGTTCTTTCAGCCTTTAAAGATCCATATGCCTAAAAACACTTCAAAAAACAGATCAAACTGCTACTGGATATTCTGGTAAAATCACAATTATTATAATTTACTAAATTCATTGTACCTTTCCTCTCAAAACTCTCAGTCAACAGATGATGATTATTATCTCTTTTATTCATTAAACATGAAAGTCAGTCAACTGAACATTTAAAAATGTTTTACAAATACCATTAATTGGCACTTATGGTTGATACGGGTTGCTGCCAGCATCCTAGGTATCAACCAAGTATCTTCTTAAAATGTACAATGTTCCAAGTAGTGCAGTTTTTATTTTTATTATTGTTATTGTTATTGTTATTGTTATTATTATCATATATTATCGTCAACCACTGCGCCCAGCTCATCTTCAACTGTCTCGACTCTTGTCCTGCTACTGGAGCAAGATGGAATCTGGGAAGAGAGAGGGAGGCTGACTATGCGCACCTCTCCCTCACTTTCATCCAATTCACGCGCAAGTCTTGACAATGCCCCGATTTGATAGATATCAAGGTCCTCTTCAAACACGATGGACAAACATCATCATCATTATCATATGGCATTACATTTACATTACATTACATTATCCAGGAGACCAGAATGCTATTGCAGAGTAGTGGTTTGGCTGCCAATTTACCAGCTGTATTGTGGGACACACTCGCGCACTTCCCAAGGTGTACCACAGGAAGCCGATCTGGCTTCGCACCAGAAAGAAGGACAAGCAGCTCTTCCTGCAACAGCATCCAAGGTCCCCTCTCTTCACCAGAGCCACCTCACAAATGAACATCACAACCGGGAACTCATTTCTCCACCGAAGTGGTACCTATTTATCTACTTGCACAGAACATGCTTTCGAACTGCTAGCTGCACAGAAGCTAAGGTGAGTGACAGGCGCACACCTAGCAGTGCTAGGACTCAAACCGCTGGAACAGAGAACATCTCCAGCATCATTAAGCCACTGAATCAGCGCAGCTGAACAGATTATTTTTCTGGAAATGGAAATGCATTCTCCATTCTGAAGTAAAGGCAATTGATTTATGCTGAGATATAGAAACTTAGGCTGGTTTGAAATTATAATAAAGTGTATATTAACAAATTGTTTTTTAAAAAATTCCAAAATCAGCCTTTTACTAAAGACTTTGTTACTGCTTAGCAATAGAGAAAAATATTTTTTTTCCTTCAATACATACCATTAAGGAAGAAGTTGTCCTTAAAAGTTAATACTTGGATGGGGTGGGATAGGGTAGAATGAGAAGAGAAGATGGAAAAAATGAAAACTTTAAAACAGGCATAGACGAGTCAGAAAAAGATATATTAAAAAGAAAATCTCCATAGCTTAAAGAGGGGTTTTTTTTGCCTCAATTTCAACTTTTGTTATTTTTATCTATTAAGATTTTCTGTGATTGATGAGTCATAACATAAATTTTAATGGCTGTTATAAGAGTGCAGTGTAATTTGCTGCTTCTTTGAACAGAAGCTGTAATAAAACCAGGCATTACTTCTACATGTTTTACCATCAAAGTTTGTTCTTTGCATAACTGGAGAAAAAAAGACGTGTAACAGTGAGAAATGCAACAGACAAAAAAAAAGTACAGATTTTATTTACAATGCATCATGGTCGTGGGTTTGTACAAAAGAACACATCTAAATTAAATTAAAATCCAGTGGAAAAGAGCCTTTAATTGTTGAAATATATCATGTTAGTCATTCCATGAGCCATTTCTAGAATCCTTTTTGTTGCATCCGGCAAGACCACGTGGTGTCAGAGAAGCATGTGATTGGCCGAAGGCTGCCCCAGCTGAAGCGGGAGAAGCACGAGCTGCGATTGGTTAAGACGTTGACAGCTGGGACTATATAAGAACTGTCATGGCTAAAGGGTTTTGCTCGTTCCCTCAGTTAGCCAGGAGCGAGTCATGTTAGCATAATAAAAGAGTTGAATGTTTCCGAGCCTTGCCTCTCTCATTCAGCGCCTAGTTAGCATACTCATTACTGGCGACGGAGGATGGGATATCGGCAGCTCGGAAATAAAACGTTACTGCTGAAGCACTGAGGAAAAAACAATTCTCTTAAGGCGACGAGAGGTCGTGGTTTTTTTTCTCCCCCTTCTCTCTCTCTCTCTTTTTTTGCCAGTGCTGAATCGCCTCACGTGCCTTGGTTCCAGCATGGCCACACTCGCAACGTTTGAACCTTTTGACCAAAAGAAAGATTCTTGGGACTCCTTTTTAGATAGGTTTGACTGTTTCTTGGCTGCAAATGACTTTAAGGGACTACCTGGAGATCGCAAACTGGCTGTGTTTTTAAGTGTTTGTGGCCACGATATGTTTGAAACAGCCCGAAACTTAATGGCACCTCAGAAAGTGCAGGATGTCTCATGGGCTGTACTCCTGGACAAGCTGCAGGGACATTATGCACCCTTACCTTCAAAGGTAGCCAGGCGACATGCATTCAGGCATAGGTATCAAGCAGAAGGGCAGACAATAAGTCAGTTTATGGCAGCTTTGAGAGCAGCTGCCCAATATTGTGAGTTTCGGGACTTAGATGATCTCCTTTTGGATCAATTAATATGTGGGGTCAGAGATTTAAGACTTCAGAGGAGGCTATTGGCAAGAAAGGACGTTACTCTCCAATCTGCCTTGGAGGAGGCTACAGCCTCTGAAATGTCTAACCAATCAGCTGTGGAGTTACAGAAGTCTACAGGGTTTAATTCAGGGAGAGGCGCAGTTTCTATACATCAGGAAGAGGTAGACTGGGATCCCCTAGCTGAGGAAGGGGACGAGGTGAGCCGGCTCCAAACAGCTCAAGCACCTGGCCGGAAGAGAGAGGACAGGCGGCCACAGGCATGCTGTGAGAGTTGTGGGGGGGGGCATTTACGTCAATTTTGCCGTTTTAAGAACGCAACATGCAGACAGTGTGGCAGAAGAGGGCATATAGCTCAGGTTTGCAGATCTGGCCAGCCGTCCTGGCAGCGAGCCTCACCAGCTCAAAATTATCAGCCAGCATATAATAGACAGAGCCAGGAGTGGAAAAACAGGGACTGTTTTACTATCTATCGAGATTCCAGGCTTAAAGACACCGTAATTGGCCACACCGGCTCTGAGGTCTCAAAAAAGATTTACCTCACTTTAGAATTGGAGGGCAAACCCTGTCGGATGGAGATTGATACTGGCTCCGCCCTTTCGATCATCTCTTGGAGCACCCTGAAGAGATTGGTTCCCTCCATGTCCAAAAGACGATTGACTTCTACCACCGTGCGGCTGCGAGACTATCAAGGTAATCAAATCCCTGTTGAGGGTTGTGGAAATTTTGCCATCAGATACAAACAGTTTGCTGGCCGCCTCAAACTTATTGTTGTGGGGGGGTCCCTCCCCTCATTATTGGGATTAGATTGGTTTGAAGCTTTGGGACTGGCTATAACTGGCGTCCATGCCGTTAATGATTTTGATTCCATACTGTCAGAATTTTCTGATGTTTTTGATGGACAGCTGGGCCACTACAAGGGCACCCCTATATCTTTCAATCTGGATCCTTCCGTTGCTCCAATTAGGCTTAAACCTAGACGGGTCCCTTTCGCCCTCCGAGACAGAGTGGACCGGGAGTTGGATAAATTAGTGGCACAGGGGGTTTTGGAAGCTGTGGACTATGCGAAATGGGAAACCCCAATTGTTATCCCAATCAAACCTGATGGATCAATTCGCATATGTGCCGATTTCAAAGCAACGTTAAACAAAGCTTTACAGGCAAATCCATATCCTGTCCCCGTTGTTCAACATTTGCTGCATTCTCTGGGACAAGGGTCTATTTTTGCAAAGCTGGATTTACAACAAGCATACCAGCAACTTCCAGTAGACCAGGCTACAGCAGATGCACAGACAATTGTCACACATCGCGGTGCCTTTCGATGTCGTAGACTTCAATTCGGGGTTTGTGTGGCCCCCGGGATCTTCCAGAGCCTGATGGAGAGGCTTCTATCAGGCATTCCGGGGGTCCTGCCCTATTTTGATGACATTCTCTTGTCTGCAAGCTCTCCTGGGGAACTAGCTGGCCGCCTCAGGACTGTATTACAGCGTTTTAGGGAGGCTGGTCTCAAGTTAAAAAAATCTAAATGCAAGATTGGAGTGCCCCAGGTCCAATTTCTGGGATACCTAATAGACTCCAGGGGCATCCATCCTACCCCTGAAAAAATTCAAGCTGTACAAAATGCTCCAACTCCTACAAACAAGTTGGAATTACAGGCTTTTCTGGGACTTTTAAATTTTTATAACATGTTTTTGCCTCACAAAGCAACATTGGCTGAACCCCTGCATAGACTATTAGGTGCTAACACTCCATGGACTTGGGGGAAGCTGGAGGCCTCGGCATTTGCTGCTGTCAAGTCCCTATTAACATCAGACAGTGTGTTAGTACAGTATAGCAGCCAGCTGCCTTTAATTCTGGCATGTGATGCTTCTCCATATGGGGTAGGGGCTGTAATTGAGCCACCAGCTACCAAATGGCTCAGAGGCCCCTGTGGCTTACTTCTCAAGAACCTTGTCACAGACTGAGCGTAACTACAGTCAGCTCGATAAAGAGGCACTGGCAATCGTATCGGGGGTGAAAAGGTTCCACAATTACTTGTATGGCCGTTTTTTTCATTTGGCAACGGATCATAAGCCCCTGTTGGGAATTTTGGTGGGTGACCGGCCAACCCCGCAGATTCTCTCCCCGAGGATGACCAGATGGAATGTTTTCTTGGCTGCCTACCACTACAAGTTGGAACATCGACCTGGTAAGGCGATGGGGCATGCAGATGCTTTGAGTCGTTGCCCCCTTTTGCTGACAGTGGAGGACCCTGCCCCAGTCTCCACTGTGCTGCTGATTGAGGACCGGCTGCTGCCTGTCACTGCTGAGGACATCGCTAACTGCACTTCCAAGGATGCGGTGCTGGCCCAAGTGAGAGACTGGGTGCGCAGGGGATGGCCCTTAGGGGATGTAAATAGCATTTTTAGCCCTTATAGAGCAAGACAGCATGAATTGTCTGTATTACGGGGGGGTGTTTTGTGGGGGCATAGGGTGGTAATTCCAAAAGAGTTGCAAACACCACTGCTGGAGGCATTACATGAAGCTCATCCTGGAATAGTCAGGATGAAAGCCCTTGGGCGCAGTTACTTGTGGTGGCCGGGCTTGGATAAGGACATAGCCGCATGGGTAGGAAATTGCCCAGAGTGTCAGCAGGGGTTACCGTCACCCCACACAGCTCCAGCCAGAGAATGGGAAATTCCCAAAGCCCCCTGGTCCAGAATCCATGTGGATTTTGCCGGACCGTTCCATGGCAACACGTTCCTTGTGGCCATAGACGCTTATTCAAAATGGGTGGAGGTGGTCCGCATGAGAAGCACTACAGCAGAGGCCACTGTTAGAGCTCTTCGCCATTTATTTTCAACACATGGGTTGCCGGACGTGATAGTGTCTGATAACGGCCCCCAGGTGGTTTCCGCTCACTTGCAATCCTTTTTAGCATCCCAGTGGATCAGACATGCCACAGTGGCTCCTTGGCACCCGGCTAGTAACGGGTTAGCAGAAAGGGCAGTGAGAACAGTGAAGGATGCTTTATCTAAGATAGGATCCGGGGACTGGGAATCCAATTTAGATAAGTACTTATTAGCCCAGCACTCCACTCCATGCCCTTTGACCAATATTAGTCCAGCCGAGATGTTAATGGGCCGACGGCTGAGAATTGTACTGGACAGGGTACACCCTACCTATGCTCCAATGAAACCAATGACACTGACCCCTGGGGCCCGCTATTTCTCTTTGGGTGATGAAGTTTTTGGACGGAATTTTGGGGATGGCCCTAGATGGTTACCGGGCATAATCACCCAAGTAAAGGGTCCCCGACCTTACATGGTGGAATTGGGGGATGGCCGCCTATGGCACAGGCATGTAGATCAGCTTAGGAGATGGGCCAGGCAGGTGGCACGGGAAGAGGGCACAGAACCCTCGTTAGAGGCAGACCCTCCTATTTGCGTGCCCGATGATGAGAGCGGGAACAACCCCACGAGCTACAGAGGCACCGACTGCCGTAATCCACTAAACTCACCCTCTCTACCTGCCGAGCCATCAATGTTGACAGCGTGCGAATCGCAACCGTCTGGCGGTCCGGAAGCTCTGGGTGCGAAACAACACACACAGGCTGAGGCGACGATTACCCTACAGCCAACTGAGCCGCGCAGATCTTTGAGAGTTAGGCGGCGTCCTGCTTACCTGGACGATTACGTCTGTGTTGTCCAGGGGGAAGGAGTGTTGCATCCGGCAAGACCACGTGGTGTCAGAGAAGCATGTGATTGGCCGAAGGCTGCCCCAGCTGAAGCGGGAGAAGCACGAGCTGCGATTGGTTAAGACGTTGACAGCTGGGACTATATAAGAACTGTCATGGCTAAAGGGTTTTGCTCGTTCCCTCAGTTAGCCAGGAGCGAGTCATGTTAGCATAATAAAAGAGTTGAATGTTTCCGAGCCTTGCCTCTCTCATTCAGCGCCTAGTTAGCATACTCATTACTTTTTATTTGACCTTGGCAACCTGTAGTAAAGCACTTCACTTAGCAATGTTTATGGCTAACTAAGGATATTTACAAAATCAAAGTAGAAAAAGGATATTAGAAATGAAAAAAAATTATAGAATAATATGTATTATTTTAAAACCTTTTTTTCTTCTTTTCAAATGAAAACTTGTATCTTATGGACTTGCTTATAGATAAAGGAAGGGTTATTGGAAGAAGAGTTTGTAACCTTATAGGGTTAAAGAGCTACCAAATCTATCTATAGTTGTGATGAAGATTGAAAATCATTTCATATTTAATTTTTTTCTTTATTTCACTCTTTTTGTTTATTTTTCTTTCTTTCTGTTTTTTTATTTCTTTCCACTTTTTTCTTTTTTTCTTTCTTTTCTGTTAGGGTTTATTTTTATTAGTTTTTATTACTGCATTTAAAATATTCAGTAAAAATTACACATGCAAAAAAGAAAAAAAAAGAAAACCTGAAAAAACATGTGGGACTACTGAGCTGTTTTAAGATTTCAGCTTACTCTCCTAAGACTTCAGCTTCCATAATGAGGTGACTGATACCAATTTCATCATACCCATCACTTCCTTCCCATCATTATGTGACACATGATATCACCCTAACTTTTATCTGTGGGGTTGAATTAATTTCAAGTATATGATGCTGGTGACTAACTCAGACCTTTCTGTAGATATTGTTGTAATCTCAGCAATCCCTACTGTTTCTGATTTTTGCTGAATGATTTTTACTTTCCAATGACTCAAAGTAAGGTTGCTTATGAATATTACAAATAGATAGTGATGGTTAGATATATGAAATATTTGTGAGTTAAATGATAACAATTAAAATAATCATACACAGTTGAAAATTCAATTCATTTTCTGCATTTCCTTAATAAAGACTTTTACTCCTAATGCTTTATACATCCAACTTAGGAATATTGGGTACATAATTTATTTGCCATATCTGAACTATAGGTTATCTGATAATTGATGCAATTCTTTTACTATAGAAAGGGTTATTATTTGTCAGTAGAAGTTGAGCAATCAAACCTGACTCATTAATAGAAATAAAGAAGCTCATGGCAATAGCTGACAACTGTTCAATATTATCAGTATACACTTAATATGGAATATAATTGTTTGCTGTTACTTTATTGATCACAAGAATGGGAAAGTATTTAGTTTTATAGAACAATGTGTAATAAACACAAAAAGCTTGTTCACCGAGCACACAGACCTATTAAGAACCTGTTTTGTGCCAAGATATTGTAATAAGAATTATTTTTCAGTCCAGAGACCTGATTAATTCACAGAAGGTTTAGCAATTTTCTCACCAGATATCTGTAAGAATGCTTTCGCAAATGTTATAGCTCTTGTTTTACTCTTGAGATATGATATGAAAAATCTATCTCATCTGTTTTTACAAGTCTTCAGTACCACTATGACAAGCCTCAATGGGGGAGGGGATCTTGGCTTGCTTCCACAAAGCTTCTGTTTGATGCACTTCTAGTCCTTTCACTGGAGTTGCTGTACTTTGTAAAATCAGCCACTGGGCTAATCTTCAGCAGCCTTCTTCATATGCAAAAGATGCCAAAGATATTTCCATTGAAAGGTCAAAGTCAGTCAGCCCACCTAACCTCCTTCACTTTAGAAAGCAGAGACAAGCTAACAATGACAAAGTACAGCTTCAGAAAATCCTGAAATGTAACATATGTGAGCTTAGTTAATTACCTGCTTAAAAATGTGATTTTCTACAGATGATTCAAGCAACATTTTGCTATAATGAGAGCTCTGTGTGAACTAGGATTGCGGGAATGTCCGTTCTCTGATAATTCTTTATGTTCCAGAGAGTGCATGTTACTTATTTTCTTTCTTTCTTTTCCCCAGCATCCTCATGGCTATATTTCCTGAGCATTCCAACCTTTATAAACCTTTATGTTCAATGGAAGCCTATAGCAAGGATAACCTAGTAGCCTGCTGCCATGACTGCATCCAGATATGCAGAAAAGCAGTATCTACTAAAAGGTTACTTGGAATGCTAACATATTTTTGTTCACCTACTTTTTTCAAAGGTGAGATTCTTACCTCTCAGTCTACATATGTAAAGCAAGTATATTGTTCTGCTCTCACCATGGAATGCATGTCAGATATCTCAGGTTACTGATCTTTCCTTTGTTTAACAAACTCCATGAATGGAGTAGAAATGCATAAATTAAATACTACATTATGGCATCTCTTCCTGGTATGCTAGCTTTATATGGATAATATGTTTCCATGAAGAAGAAGAATGAATCATTAGTCCCTATCAGCATTGTGAAATTGTACAGTGATGGAGCCACATGGGTTTATATTGAATATTTATTCTAATTTTATGGCTTCAGTTTTAACTAGCTAAAGACAAGGGTATCTCAAAATAATTAATGAATGTCTTTGCTGTGCAATTTTAATGTTTTAAAAAATATCTAACAGAAAGACTGCAACAAATCTATAGTACGTTTGGTTCAGAATAGGATACTCAGTGTAACCCTGGCCATAAAATATTCCTGTCTTTGATTTATACAGAGTGTTTCTACAGTATTTCTGAACTACATGTATCTCACCAATAACTAGAACCGCAATCCTTGTTCTTCTTACAAATAATTTTGAGATGTTGCTTAAAGCAAAAACTGCACAATCACTTAAGTGATGTAAACAGCAGAATCAGACTACTGTATCATGGTTATTGGTAAATTGAGTCAAATAATGATAATATATTATGATTTTTGCAATTACCAAATGCAGTAGCTTTACATGGAATAATCATTTTTTAAAATCAGAAATCATCCTCTAGGGGAAAAAAATGGACATTTCTGTTTCCACCGAGAGTATGAAAGACTTTCACAGCAGTTACTATGGAGAATTTGTGACATGCAGTTCTTAGCTAGTAATGAATCTAGCAATGTCCTACATCTGCTTACTCATTCTGTGTTGCCGTATGAATTATTGGCATTTTAAAACTTGGAAGAGGATGACCGAACAGATTTTGTTCTGGCTGAAGAAAGGCAATATTGTATATTCAAATTGTGAAGATAATATTGCATGGATCAATTTTAAGTTGACGGCACTTTTTACTGCCATAAAAACAAATCTATTAGCATTTGTAAGCAAGCCTAAGCTATGAAAAAATCTCTCTACTTGGGCCAGGATAGGCCAGCATGAAATATTTATATTCCTATTTTGTGGGAGGTTAGTGTTTTGATACGCTGCCTGATGTATCATGCTTTCACTACACACCAAAGTATTTTGTCTTCCACATGTTAAAGACATTTCTTCGACCTGATTGGCTCTCAGGAATGACTTTTTTCTTGCTTTACATGATTTATAAAGGAGCAAAGCAGGCACTGAAATTGCTCTTGCCTATTTATAGGTGTGAATAGTTTTTTTTAAAACAAAATCCAAATAAAGACTCCTAAAGTGAGCAGGTCACTGAATTATCAAGATTACAGAGGGGGGGTTAAATGTCCCACTTTTTTTTTCCTGTTGTAACCTGAATAAACATATTCAGGTTACTGGGATTAGACAATTTACAACTACGTCGCCTCCGATCTGATCTAAATGTAGTTCATAAAATCATATGCCAAAATGTCCTTCCTGTTAATGACTACTTCAGCTTCAACTGCAACAATACACGAACACGTAATAGATTCAAACTCAATGTAAAGCACTCCAAACTCGACTGCAGAAAATACGACTTTAGCAACAGAGTGATCAGTGCTTGGAATGCACTACCTGACTCTGGTTTCTTCCCCAAACCCCCAAAACTTTAACCTTAGACTGTCTACACTTGACCTCTCCCGATTTCTAAGAGGTCTGTAAGGGGCGTGCATAAGCGCACCACTGTGCCTACCGTCCCTGTCCTACTGTCCTACTGTCCTCTTTTATCGTTACTTTTTACTTATGTTTATACAAACTACTACTATCCTATACATGTTTGACAAATAAATAAATAAATAAATAAATAAATAAATAAACAAACAAATAAATAAATAAATAAATAAATAAATAAATAAATAATAAATAATAAATAAATAAATAAATATATCTGGGTTGCTTTGTAAGGTAAAAAAAAAAAAGATTGCTTGTCAGTAGAAATGGCCAAATCAAGTTTGTAAAGTGAAACTTCCCTATTTGCTGTGGTCCTTTAGTCACCACATGCTCCAAATTATGCTATTAGCACTTTAAAAACCATGGCATTAAAATAGTCATCATCATCATAGCTGTCGTCATCATCCTCTCATCAGTTATCCCACTTGCTGTCTATCCAACATTCAACACTATGTAGAACACCAATTGAAAATAAAATGAGCAAATATAAGAATATAAGGGATGTTGTTGTGGACAAAATAGGAGGAGGAAGGCGTACTATGTATGTTCGCCACCTTGAGTTATTTATATATATATATAAAAAAAATAAAGATGAGGCAAAAATAAAATATTGCCTTTGCTATTATTCTCTACAAATGGTTCTGAATTATGCCTTTTTCAAACAGATAGAACTAAGTAATCTCATTTTTCTTCTCTGTAACAAGGAGAAGAAATATGGCTCCCCTTTCATGTTTGAGGAGAGTGAAAACAAAAGCTTTTTTCATTTTTTATCATTAAAGGCACTGCTCAAAATCCCTCTTGTGTTCAGAATTAAAGATTAAAAGGGAGATGTATCCGAGATCTCTGCATACAGGGAAAATGGACTTTATCAAGAGAACTCATGCTGAAGAACCTTTGCTGTTAGTGTCTGTTTTCCATCATACTTTGCATGTTGTTTTTTGATGTCCAAATCCATTCCATCCAGCACTTGTCTGCGAGCCCTACAGCTTGCATACTGATTAGGATATATTGTTTCTCTGGTCCAATTAATTTGCCTTTGAGAAAGAAATGAGCAGTATTTTCAGTTTTCTAACAAGACACCTATATACTAGGTACATAGTGCAAATGGAGATAGTGTTTCTTCTTGGTAGACATTTCAGTTATATCAAAAAAGAGGAAAGCATGCTACAAAAGACTGGGAAACAAAGGAAAAGAAATGAGAGCATCTTTCTTTCTTCCCTTTGCTTATGCTTCTATAAGCACAGAATGGGCACTGAGGACTGGCTAAGAAATCAGCCAGGCAACATTTTTTTAGTGAACCAACCTAATTTTCACTTCCCAGAAAAAATGTTTAGATTGGAGCTGAGTGGGGTTTTGAATTGTGCATTTCTCCAAATTTTTATGGTCACTCAAAATTGTGTACAATGTCTGTCTGTCTGTCTGCCTGCCTGCCTGCCTGCCTGCCTGCCTGCCTGCCTGCCTGCCTGCCTGCCTGCCTGCCTGCCTGCCTATCGATCGATCGATCGATCGATCGATCGATCGATCGATCTATCATCTTAGAAAATTACATAATTATGCATGTTTATCATACGAAAAAGCATATATATTTTTAATTTTTGATGCAGTTTTTATTGTTATGTAAAAATTACATTGGAAAGAAAATAATTTGTGACTTTGCTATGAACATATCACACATACATATGTATTTATGACTTTATCACTTATGACTGTATGACTGTAACTTGTTGCTTGTATCCTTACGATTTATATTGATATTGATTGTTTCCTGATTGCTTATTTGTACCCTATGACAATCGTTAAGTGTTGTACCTCATGATTCTTGACAAATGTATCTTTTCTTTTATGTACACTGAGAGCATATGCACCAAAGACAAATTCCTTGTGTGTCCATTCACACTTGGCCAATAAAGAATTCTCTTCTCTTCTCTTCTCTTCTCTTCTCTTCTCTTCTCTTCTCTTCTCTTCTCTTTACTGTATATATGTATTTATGTTATATATGCATGCCTTCTGTTGTGTCAACAGCACCTATTGCTTTCTTGTTTTGATGAGCACCTTTGGAATTTGTCATGAGCACTTCTACAAATAGCCACCATGATTAATATGGCCATCACAAAATACCCATTTATCTGTGTGCAAACTGTCAGAGTTGCTACCAATCTCTCTTTGGTTCTTCTCACCTTCATTGAACCCTTTTTCTTGTCTTTCTTCTCTGAGTTTTTCCAAATACTTTTTCTAAGTTTCCTACTATGTTTTCTAAGAAGGCATCTGGGGTTTGTGTATGTCGCCTAGGGATAAGAGCCGAGGTGGCACAGCGATTAGAGGCAGTACTGCAGGTCACTTTAGCTGACTGTGATCCGCAGGTCAGCGTTTCAAATCTCACCAGCTCAAGGTTGACTCAGCCTTCCATCCTTCCGAGGTAGGTAAAATGAGGACCCAGATTGTTGGGGGCAATATAAATATACATTGCTTACTGGTGTAAACCGCTTAGAGAGTGTGAGGCGGTATAGAAATCTCACAAAATAAATAAATTAATTAAATAAATAAAGATGCTTCAGGCTGGTGCTTGGCTGTGCAGTACACTGGCTTAATTTTTTTTTCAAAAGTCAGAGTATCTAAGGGAAAATTCAGGTGGGTCAAGTAGCCTTTTGGCATTAGAGCAGATGTCACTTGGGCACATTGGCATCCATAGGTTTGCCATACCATGGATCCAGAATGCATCCCATGGGAGAAAGTTGCTTCAAGTTGCCACAAAAGGATACTTAAATTAATAAAAACCCAGAGTTTCTGCAGATGATAGCCAAAGCTAGAACTAAAACAGGACGTACCATTGGACACTCACATAAAACATCTAAACATGCTTGATAACCACTTTACTAGGATGGTATGAGGCAGGGGTGAAATGCTACCAGTTCGGCCCAGTTCGGGCGTACCGATAGCGGTGGCTGCCGTTGATTCGGAGAACCAGTAACAGCGGCAGCATGAGGCTCCGCCCACCTGCCAGGATGCATGAGCAGAGGGTGAAAAAGCATGCGGGCGAGCGGAGCGAGGGTGAAAAAGTGCACGCGCGGGGGAGCGTGCACTTCCAAACCGGTAGGAAAGGTAAGTAGATTTCACCACTGGTATTTATTTATTTATTTATTTTGGTATTCTTATATGCCGCCCAACTCCCGAAGGACTCAGGGTGGCGTACAATAGAGAAAAATACAAGAATGACCAAATATTAAATATTAATTAAAAACAAATTTAAAAATTTAAAAAACACAGTATAAAAGAACATCGAACAAACATTCAACAACCATACATACTTGGGGGTGAGGTTCCTGCCATGAACAAGAGATTGGATTATAAGACTTCCTACTGTAGGTCCCTTCTAGCCCTATGCTTCTATGTTCTATGCTGTTTATTTGGAAAAGCAAAAGAATAAAGATTTTATTTATTGTTTAGCTATATACTAGTTATACACTTGGTCTAGCCAACACAGAGCTTCCTTGTATTGTTAGGTATTGCACATGTTTTATAGGAAAAGGAAATATCTGTGCCTAAACAGACATCTTCTCATTATACAAAGACATTGTTATGACTCTAATTTCCAGCAATCTCAACTTTTGATTCACCTTTTCCCCAATTTGAGGCTCACAGGTATAGGAAAACCGTTAGCAATACATTTTTATACATTTCTTAAAAATTATTAAAAGATGAACTATATATCCTTATATGCATAGGTAATAGAATCGTTCCAGAAGTCAATGTAAACATTTCCATACACTTTGCAACCTTTATGCTATAAATTAGTGCTTTTCAAACTTGGCAACTTTAAGATGGATGGATTTCAGTTGTCTGAATTTCCCAGTGAGCATGGTTGGATGGGGACTGAAGTCTGAGAATTTGTCCATGTAATTCAAAGTTGCCAAATTTGAAAAACTCCGATACAAATCCTTTCATAAAAGGAATAAAATATGCCTTAACCGGAAAAAAAATCAAAATTAAACACCTTCAGTTTGCATTTATTTCAGTATAAGATGGAGATGTAAACACACAGAACTCTTCAACTACTATCAAAAGCTCAAGTTGACAGTGCTTGACTCCATTTTGCTTATAAAGCAAAGAAAGTATTTGCCAAAGAAATTAATCTTCATAACTCAGATTTATATATCATTTCCTAGCCTAAAAAAGCTATGAATGAATATTTGGATATTCCTGAACAATTTTTCTGTTTCTTTGTTGATATAACCCACTTTTCCTTGTAGCTGTTTCTAGAACGTTTTTGTCCCTATTACTTCTGTATTTGGAATCTGGGGGGAAATGTGGAAATATCTTTTTAAAAATAACTAATATTTATTTATCTATCTATCTATCTATCTATCTATCTATCTATCTATCTATCTATCTATCTATCTATCTATCTATCTATCTATCTATCTATCTATCTATCCATTCATTCATTCATTCATTCATTCATTCATTCATTCATTCATTCATTTATTCATTTATTCATTTATTTGGAGGTTCTTCTATGCCGCCCTACTCCCTAAGGACTCAGGGCGGCATACAACATTTTAAGAAAACAACCAAACAAATCATTAAAAACAATTAAAAAAACAATTAAAAACACAGATAACTAATGCAAATATACAAAAATACAATATCTGCATAAAATTGACATTCAGCTACTTATTACAAAATGAAAGGAAAGGAAAGACAGTATCTCTTTAGTTTACTATAATGGAATGACAATGTTTGCTTATTTTATATTTTGTTCCCAACTTCCCAATTCACATTTAAGAATTGAATTGTTCCCATGTTATACTGAGTTTCCATCTATTACATGACACTTGTTTTTTTCCCTAGTATATTTTAAATTTAAATATCCTTGTGCATTTAAATTGTATGAACAAATCTAAACAGCAGCTTCACAAATCCACCTTTTAGACTTTTCAAATCCAGAATGCTATTAAATGGTTTTCCTTCTATCTTTGCATATTTTCCTTTTTTGAAGCTCATTAAAAAGAGGGCCAGTGATATTTAATATTTTGAAGTTGCAGTTACTTGCTATTGAGATTATGGCTGTAATTGTATGTATCTAACTAGAAGTAAACTATAGAACATAATGGGATTTGATTGCTCCTTCCACCAAAAAATCCAGTCTAACCCCAAGCAAGCCTTTATTGAGGTCAGCCAGAAATTCACAAATTGGGAGCATTTAAAGAAAATTGCTATAATCAGCTGGCTAACATGTTCTTTTTGGAAGCTATTGAGGAATAAGTTATTGCTGACTAAATAAATAAAGCATCCAGTAATAGTCCTTAATGTGAAAATAGGAGTTCAACAAGTACATTGGAAGGTATCTAATTTTATCTGCAAATCTTAGAAGGGTATGTGTCACGTACAGAATATTCACCATCTAATTTATTTCTTTCCCAAGTTGGTCAAAGCCTAATTGTATTATGTGTTGCTAATGAGAAGGGAAAACATCCAGGGACTCACAGGTAGAAAATGAGTAATAAATAAGGTTTACATAACATGGAAATGAACAGTTTAAAGAATGCTTAGGTTTAAAATATAGCACAAATTACTAACTTGCTTTAATAGCCAAGAATGTGGTATATGACCTTCTCATTTGCATTAGTTATAAAGGAAATCATGCATGTAGATTGCTTTGATGAGACAAAGCTCAATGTTATAACCCTACTGTGGTGAATCTATTGACAGTGAAGGAAATCAAATCATCCAAAACATATAAATGGGGATTGCAGTTTGGAAGATATGCAACAAATTTGACCTACATAATACAACACTTGAATGCTTCATAAGTATATTCTGCCAAGGAATAATAAGCACTGAAGCATATAAATTGATTCAGGCTGGTCATATACAGTAAATAGGCAGACATGACACATGCATGCATGTTGTTGTTGTTAGTTTTGAAGTCGTGTATGACCCATCGCGACCCCATGGACAACATTCCTCCAGGCCTTCCTGTCCTCTACCATCTTCTGGAGTTCATTTAAGCTCACGCCTACTGCTTCAATGACTCCATCCAGCCACCTCATTCTCTGTCGTCCCCTTCTTCTTTTGCCCTCAGTGTTTCCCAGCATTAGGCTCTTCTCCAGTGAGTCCTTCCTTCTCATTAGGTGGCCAAAGTATTTGAGTTTCATCTTCAGGATCTGGCCTTCTAAAGAGCAGTCGGGGTTGATCTCCTCTAGGACTGATCAGTTTGATCGCCTTGCAGTCCAAGGGACTCGCAGGAGTCTTCTTCAGCACCATAGTTCAAAGCCTCAATTCTTTGGCGCTCAGCCTTTCTTGTGGTCCAACTTTCACAGCCATACATTGCAACTGGGAAAACCATAGTCTTGACTATACACACTTTTGTTGGCAGGGTGATATCTCTGCTTTTTAGTATGCTGTCTAGATTTGCAATAGCTTTCCTCCCAAGGAGCAAGCGTCTTTTAATTTATTGGCTGCAGTCCCCATCTGCAGTGATCTTGGAGCCCAGGAAAATAAAATCTGTCACTACCTTCATTTCTTCCCCATCTATTTGCCAGGAATTGAGAGGGCCAGATGCCATGATCTTAGTTTTCTTAATGTTGAGTTTCAAGCCAACTTTTCACTCTCCCTCTTCACCCACTTCAAGAGGCTCTTTAGTTCCTCTTCACTTTCTGCCATTAGAGTGATATCATCTGCATATCTGAGGTTGTTGATATTTCTCCCGGCAATCTTAATTCCAACATTTGATTCATCTAGCCCCGCCTTTCTCATGATGTGCTCTGCATATAAGTTAAATAGGCAGGGTGACAGTATACAGCCTTGCCGGACTCCTTTCCCAATTTTGAACCAATCTGTGGTTCTGTGTCCAGTTCTCACTGTTGCTTCTTGACCCGCATATAGGTTTCTCAAGAGACAAATAAGATGGTCTGGTACTCCCATCTCTTTATGAGCTTGCCACAATTTGTTGTGATCCACACAATCAAAGGCTTTAGCATAGTCAATGAAGCAGAAGTAGATGTTTTTCTGGAACTCCCTAGCTTTCTCCATGATCCAGCGTATGTTGGCAATTTGATCTCTAGTTCCTCTGCCTCTTCAAAATCCTGCCTGTACTGGTAGTTCTTGATCCACATACTGCTGGAGCCTAACTTGTAGGATTTTAAGCATAACTTTACTAGCATGTGAAATGAGTGTAATGGTGCAATAGTTTGAACATTCTTTGGCATTTCCTTTCTTTGGAATTGGAATGTAAACTGACCTTTTCCAATCCTGTGGCCACTGTTGAGTTTTCAAAATTTGCTGGCAAATTGAGTGTAGCACTTTTACTGCATCATCTTTTAAGATTTTGAATAGCTCAGCTGGGATACTGTCACCTCCACTAGCTTTGTTGTTGCTCAGATTTCCTAAGGCCCATTTGACTTCACATTCTAGGATGTCTGGTTAGAGCTCAGTGACCACCTGATCGTGGTTATCAGGGACGTTAAGCTCGTTCTTGTATAGTTCTTCTGTGTAATTTTACCACCTCTTCTTAATCTCTTTTGACTCTGTTATGTCCCTTCCATTTTGGTCCTTTATCATGCCCATCTTTGCATGAAACGTTCCCTTCATATCTCCAATTTTCTTGAAGAGATTCTGGTCCTCCCTATTCTATTGTTTTATTCTATTTCTTTGCACTGTTCATTTAAGAAGGCATTCTTATCTCTTCTAGCTATTCTCTGGAATTCTGCATTCAATTGGGTGTATCTTTTTCTTTCTCCCTTGCCTTTCACTTCCCTTCATTCCTCAGCTATTTGCAAACTTCCTTAGACAGCCATTTTGCTTTCTTGCATTTCTTTTTCTTTGGGATGGTTTTAGTTGCTACCTCTTATACAATGTTGTGAACCTCCGTCATAGTTCTTCAGGCACTTTGTCTATCAGATCTAATTCCTTAAATCTATTTGTCACCTCTACTGTATATTCATCAGGGATATGATTTAGTTCATACCTGAGTGGCCTAGTGCTTTTCCCTACTTTCTTCAATTTAAGCCTAAATTTTGCATCAAGAAGCTCATAATCTGAGCCACAGTCAGCTCCTGGTCTTGTTTTTACTGACTGTATAGAGCTTTTCCATCTTTGGCTGCAGAACACATAGTGAATCTGATTTCTGTGTTGACTGTCTGGTGATGTCTATGTGTAGAGTCGTCTTGGGTTGTTGGAAAAGAGTGTTTGCTATGACCATCGTATTCTCTTGACAAAATTCTATCAGCCTGTGCCCTCCTTCATTTTGTACTCCAAGGCCAAACTTGCATGTTATTCCAGTTATCTTTTGGCTTCTACTTTAGCATTCCAATCCCCCATGATGATAAGGACATCATTTTTTAGTGTTAATTCTATAAGGTGCTGTAGGGCTTCATACAACCGGTCAATTTCATCCTCTTCAGCACCAATGGTTGGGGCATAGACTTGGACTACTGTGATATTTAATGGTTTGCCTAGATTGGATGCATGTACACCCACACATATATACACAGAGAGAGAGATCATAATGAACTTGGATCCTGTATGGTTTGGAAAAAAATCTTTCATTAAGGAAGGAAAGATTATAAAGAACCTGTCTTCCTTAATTGTAAGTGTTAAAAGCTCCCATATTATTATCTCATATATTTTCATGAGATTCAGGACTGGCATTGCATGTTTGGAGCATTTATCTGCAGAACAATATATCTGCAGCTGCACCACAATACACTTACTTAATTTGCTAATTCAGATTAATTCAATTTATTTCCAATTTGTTAAAGGCACTAAAACAGTTGACTTAAAAAGACAACATACAAATAGGTTCACTTATCTGCACTTCTTTATTTAACAATGAGTAATAATGATTATTATAATATATTTAACACCATCAAATAACATCTGCCTATCCCTGATCATTGGGAAAAGCTCAGTAGATAAAAATGCCACATCCAGTCTAAATATCTGGCTGACTGTGTGATCAATCATAATAATAGAACCAGTGGACCATTTAGTTAGTTGCTGCAGAAAGATTGCACAGACAGACTACAAACAATACCAGGACAAAGTGGCAACAATGGTACATTGGAATATCTGCAAGAAATACCATTTCCTTGCAAGCAAGAACTGGTGGGAGCTGCAAAATAGACAAAGCAATAGAAAATGAAGAAGCTGAAGTGCTCTGGGACTTTAGGATTCAAACAAATTAGGATTCAAACCTGCCCACAGACTTACCAGAGAAACCAGAGAAAATCACAAAATATAAAGAGCAGCGGAACAACTGTGGCAAAAGAAAGCAATAGCAACAGGAACCTTGGCTGCAATATCTGGAGCACCATTTGAATACCATTGGCATTGACAAAATCAGCATCAGTCAATTGCAAAAAGCAGCTTACATCCTGCAACAATAGCTTTAACACCTTAACACCTCAAACAAGAAGACCTTGGGAAGTACTCAGTAGGTGGATAAAAATCCAGTCTAAACATCTGGCTAATAAATCATATTGGAAATAAAAAGAATGGGGATGGTTTTCCAGTTAAATGTTAAATGACTTGCTATTTTTTGTACTTCCTAATCAACTTGCTAAAAATGTTTACATGTTTAACTTACCTACTGCAAATGTTTTTACTGTTCAACCAAGCGTTCTTACATTTCTAATCTCCTCAGAATGAACCTTCCTTTCTGCATGGTTATGCAACAAGAACATTATTATGTAAATGTAAATGTGTAGATTTTGATACCTAAATCCAAATTGCAATAGATTCAACTCAATTCTTAAGCAATCCTGAAGTAGAGAGAATTCAGGATGTCTATCTCCTGTCTTGAATGAACCCAGAAGAGATCATAGATTGCAAATAGGTTCCTCACAAACATGTAGTAATAGGAAATGCAGTAGGTAATGAAATTGTGCTAAAATTATTGCAATACCAGACCAGAGCCCAGAGACAACTCAGCAAAGTCCAACTGAATTCAAACATTTATTCACTTACACCTAATGGACAGAATCCTGCCAAACTCTAGCTACCACCTTCTAACTTACTAGATACATCCTGAGAGATTATAAGTGCGGCTATCTTGAATCTCTTCTCCCCTGCCCCATCATCTGTGCATTCTCTTAATCTGGGCCTCTCTCTCTGTGTTGCCAAACTTTCCCCAACTCCTTGTTCTCCTTCCAGCACATATGATAAACCAGTGTTGGGTTGCTGCCGTTTAGGACCGGTTCTTTAGAACCGGTAGTGGAAATTTCCCGCCGCTCGCTAAACCGGCAGCGATGGCCAGCGGTCCACGCTCCCGAACCTGTCCTCCAGTTGCCGTGGTTGGAAAAAACCCTCTGCGCATGCGCAAAGGCTTCTGTGCATGCACAGAGGGTCATTTCCGTGAAGTGGCGTAGGCACGCGCACAAAACACGTACTTCTGTCACGATGCAACCGGTAGGGTAGGTAAGTGGAACTCACCCCTGTGATAAACATAGGAGAATAGTCAATAAGACAAAAAAGTGAAATCTTAGGAAAATCTGTAAATGCCGTAAGCATGAAAACAAGACATTTAAATCCAAATGCAGTGAGTCTGCTGAAATTCATCCACAACAGTACTGTTATTAATCTGATTCTTTAAAGAACCATCAGGGCATATTTGCAATAATTTTTAAGTAACTTTAATCAATATTTAAATAATAATTTAGATTTAGATAGTAATGTAAAGAACCAGTTTGGTGTAGTGGTTAAGGTGCTGGCTTAGGAAGTAGGAGACTTCAAGTTCTAGTCGTACCTCAGGCATAAAAGCTGGCTAGGTGACCTTTAGGCCTGTTCCTCTCTCTGATCTCAACCATCTCACAAGGTTGTTGTGGAGAAAATAAGAGGAAGGAATATTATGTATGTTTGCCATCTTGAGTTATTTATAAAAATAATAATAATGGTGCGTTAATAAATAAATAAATGCACAATTAGTTGAAAAGGGATAATTTTCACTTTTACATATAAGAAACTCAGAAAGATATAAAAATACAACATTAATAAAAATTAAACATCAACTGTTCCTGGAAATGGAAAATAATAGCATTGTCATTTACAACCGTTCTTGTTCCACAAACATATTTCACTGGTCCACTTAAAACTAAATTTGGAAATACAGAAGCTTGCAAACTCAGTGTGGCACTGAGGACAATAGATGCATGGCTGCAAAAACAAATTTAAAAGTCAAATTATAAAACCTTATTTATTTAAAGCCATTTATTTATTTGTGTCCTTTCTGTTTCTCTTAATCATTTACATACATACAGGCCTATAAATCTGTTGCTGCACCCATTCATAAACTCTTCTTCTGCTATATCTAAAGATAATGAGGGTTTTTTTTAAGCCAGGACTAGTCTTACTACCAATATGCTAGAAACAGTGATGCCTGGAACACAAAAGCTTATCACTTTAATTAAAGACATGGCACTCTTACAGATTTTGGGACTGATGATTCCCAAATCATAAAATCGTGAAAACATTTCTGCTGGCCTACCAACTCAAATCACTTTTTTCAGAAATGATTACTTTACATTTAGTTATGGCTGAATGGTTAAGTCTTTCCCTTGAGCTATTGAAGTTATTAATTGGGTTTTGCTGATTGAATATTGTTCCTAGGATTAACGGATGGATGGATGAATATCTGATTTTGCTGATTTTTTATATGATGTTATACTAAGGAGGGGAGTTATATCCCCCACCCCCCAGTTATATTTCCTTCAGAGTCAGTTCTGACTGGAATAAACTCTGCATTTCCTGCCTTTTCTGTCTTTAAATAATATTTAATTAGCTTTTCAAAAAACACTATATTATCCCTTTTTAAAATCATATGGTTTAATTCGTGGTTTTCTGAATACTATTTTACATCTTGCTCAAAGTTGTCAACTATTTGTACTTTTAAACTGTTTCAAACTTAGGAACATTGACTGAAAAAATGATATTTTAACAGAACTATCATTTTCTACTTACCATTGCTACAAGCTGTCTTTAAATTGATAAGTAATATCTTCTGAAATCAGTTCTAACATAGTCATTTTTCTTTGGTTTTTAAATTATCTTTCCAATAAATACATATTTTTGTTTTCCTGAAGAGAAACAAGCCTTTTCACTTTTTACCAAGAATTATAGTGGCATGAAATTATTTGATGTATATTATAAATGTTACAGTATAGTATTTGATATTGCAGAACAGCTACTTACTAAGCATTGAGAGTCATATATCACTACTTGCAATTTTAAACCAAGAGAAAGCTTAAGGAAAAAATATACCTTAGAAGATACGGCCTTGTTTGCATATAATTGATTTTGCTTTCTTATAAATTGTTTTGGAATCACAATTTGAAGGAAAAGCAAGCTGAGCCACTGCTTATAAATACACATTATATAGTAATAAAACTACTTGGTTACCAGATAACTCATATGATGGGAACAAAATATAAGTCTATATATGTGTGAAAGTGAGAGCAAGAGAGAAAGTGCTCTTAATATGCTTCCTTTCCATCTACACCAGTGTTTCCCAACCTTGGCAACTTGAAGATATCTGGACTTCAACTCCCAGAATTCCCCAGCCAGCATTCGCTGGCTGGGGAATTCTGGGAGTTGAAGTCCAGATATCTTCAAGTTGCCAAGGTTGGGAAACACTGATCTACACTGTAGAATAAAGAATGCTGGCATATTTGGTGCTGCTCTTATTGCTAAATCCTATTCTATCTGAAAAAATGAGTTCAGTAACCTGTGTTCATATTTTTAATTCAGAAGAATTTGATTGATGGAGTTCCCTACTGGCAAAATAGCACAACCACCTATGGAGTGGTCTGGAGAAGGAGGCAAGTTTTGTCATATGACTAGACTCATAATTGCTATGGAGGAAGAATCTAGGATAGAACAGGGGCATCAAAATGCTTTAAAACGTTACTTGCATGATCAGAGGAGACTGATATTTTCCAATAAAGCTTCATGAGGTTCAAGACCCAAATTCTGGATTATTATGCTTTTAGTAATGACTATAGGAAAGAAAGCTTACAACAGGGGTCCTCAAACTTTTTAAACAGGAGGCCAATTCACGGTCCCTCAGACTGTTGGGGGGGTTAGACCGACTGGGTGGGCGTGGCTAGGTCATGTGACTAGGTGGGCGTGGCCAATTTAACACTCCATTAAACAATGCACACAAATCAAACTTTAATTTGTTTTGCTCCTGGGGGTCTTTTGTTTGCTTTTGTTTGCATGCTGTTGTTTTGGTTGACTTTTCTTTTTACTAGATCATTTTTTCAGTTGTTTAGGAGTCTAGTGGTCTACTTCAGAAAACTCAGTTTTGCAGCAATTCTTCTCAGCCCCAAGGAGCTTGAGAAATCTCTCTCTGTCTGTCTGTCTCTCTCTTTCTGTCTTTCCCTCTCTTTCTCTCTCTCTCTCTCTTTCTCTCTCTCTCTCTCTCCCCCTCTCTCCCCCTCTCCCCCCCCTCTCTCTTTCTGTCTCTCCCTCTCCCTCTCCCTCTCCCTCTCCCTCTCCCTCCCCCCCCTCCCTCTCTTTCTCTCTCTCTCTCTCTCTCTCTCTCTCTCTCTCTCTCTCTCTCCTCTCCCTCTCCCTCTCTCTCTCTTTCTAGCTATCTTCTGGAGGCGGGGTGAAAAACAGGCTGTTTTTGCCCATTTTGGTGTTGCCTGAGGCATCTGTGCGCTCCGTTTTTCACCTCCCCCACCTCCAGCAGCATTCTGCAGGTCAAAATTGTTGGCCTTACCTTTCAGTTCCAGCCCATGGGGCTTACGAAGATAAGTCCTGCGCTCAGCTGAAGGGTGGGTAGAGCGATGTGGGGAGCAGCCTCATGGTCCTCCATGGGCCAGATTAATGGCTTTGGCGGGCTGCATGCGGCCTGCGGGCCATAGTTTGAGGACCCATGGCTTACAAGCTGAAACTCTTTCCACTCATGTTCCTCATTGTTGAGGTGAGAATAAATATCTCATAGAGGCGATTTAGATCTTTTCTTGGAATTCAAACAGTTAGAAATAAAGCCGAGATTAAAAGTCTAATAGAAAATATTTATTTCGGTACAAAAACAATAAATCCTGAATAATTACATTTTTGCTAAGAAAATGCGACCGTTCAGATCAAGAGCCAAGTCAAAAGGAAATAATGGTGGTTTAGGAATGCACACATGCGTACAACTCATATCACGTGTTCTGCTTGTATTGGAATGTACAATAATATTAGGATAGGGGTGCATCACCCTGCATAGACATACAACTGACAATATTCACTACGTGACATTCATTGTTGAATTGCTGTATATAAGACCAGGGAAGAGTCTTTAAGGTTTGATTATTTATAGTATTAATACCAAGTGAAACATAGTAGCAAATTAGTTGGACAGGAGAACATAGAAGATATCCCTTCCCTATTTTTTCATGTAGCAGATATCTGGAATGTGATTGTTAATGAACCCCAACTCCTTCTCCTCCCTCAAGCTCTTCTCACTCAAGTTGACTGTTGAAGGAAATTCAATTTCTTTCTCATACACATAGTGGTTATAGAGGAAAGAGGGAATGGCCTTGAGGACAGGAGGAAGAGATGCTGCCAAGACACCAGTCAGATAAAAGATATCAGAAAAAAATTAACATGCATAAATGTCTCAAACAATAAATACCTTCACAATAAATTTAATACTGACGTACATCATATTGGCTTCCCAGTCTGACCTACATTGAATGGTAAAGGGTATAAACTCTGAGGAAAAGGCAAATCAGGATGTTTTAAAGGCAATTCAAACAATCAGTAAAGAATCCTAATTTCAAAGAGAGCTAAACCCATTTGTGTGTGCATTAGAATACTTTCTCTAAAATAGTATTATTGCATATACAATACACAGTACATGTATTTTATTATAGTATTATTGATACTATTTTTGTGTAAGTAAGTAAGTAAGTAAGTAAGTAAGTAAGTAAGTAAGGAAGGAAGGAAGGAAGGAAGGAAGGAAGGAAGGAAGGAGGGAGGGAGGGAGGGAGGGAAGGAAGGAAGGAAGGAAGGGAGGGAGGGAGGAGGGAGGGAGGGATAAGTAGAGCTTCTTCCTACTTCATCCCACAAATCATCACCCAGTTAAGCAGTCTGATCAGTATAACACTGATACTGTGAGATGTTTTCATGCCACAATAAGCTGGCCATATGGATGAGCACACAGAGAGAAAGATACTTGCTGCTTCACATGCACACCTATTAATAAAACTGAGAAGGACCCAATTGATCCTTCCAGTGAGCTGAATCTAGATAAGGCTGCTTTAAAAGAAGCTGGTAAGCTGGTGTCCTTTCTGGGCACCTCTATGCCAAGGGCTGCAATTAAGAGAGGATAGACTTACTGGCTGATTATTATATTATTCAGCATCTCATAATAGTGGTGAAGTGATTGATTGGTATGTATGCTACCCAACCATACTTCCTATTGGCTTCTGCGTAGACTTTCATTTCTGGAATCACTAACTCTGAAAAAAGCAACCTGATGGTCTCCAGGTGTTTGGAATTCACGCTCAACTTGCCAATATAGTAATTGTAAACCAATAATCTGTACTACAACTACAGAGATTTAGAAGACCTTGATTCTGTTCTGAAAAAAGACTGAGTCCAAAATATAATCAGTCAATAGTGCTTCTGTTTAAAAACACCAGCCACATAGTTGTTTTCACATAAAATTTCTCTTGACTAGGCATTTTGATGACTCACTCCAGTAGAAAATTACACATTTCCCATTTCAGAATATAACATTATCAATGATTTTTTTAAAAAAAGAGTCTGCTTGTATAAAAATCTAAGCTCCTTTAATTTCCCATTCATGATGACTACTGTCATTCTGAAAAACTCTGCTTGCTGGCAGTGAAAAGGACAAGGAAAGGTTATTTTTTTTACAAATTGTGCAGTACAGAAAGTGATTTTACCTATTTTTACTTTAAAAGAAAGTCAGTTGCCCCTTGATTTTATATCAATATAGCAAATAGGTAGAGGGCAAAATTACAAATTGGGCTACATGAACAATTCCCTGCCTGCTGTTCCTAGAACAGCATTAAGCTCACTTGATGAAATTGCCTATAAATTGCTGGAAGGAAGTATAGATTACATGCTGGGCTTAATTAGACTGCATCTTTATTTCAGCATAAAAATTGAGGTGTAAAAATGGAGAGTGCAGCTTGCAATGATCTCTCTATATTACCACTAAGGCTCCCGTAGCAAAGGGGTTATCTGGGTAGTTTGGTCCAGTTCAAAGAACAAGTTGTTAAATTGCTTCACACATTACCTCTAAGCCAAAAACTTGCATTCGGCCTGCTCTGCCCTGTGAAGTTGGCTTATTCAGGAAAAGTGGGAAGGAAAGCACCTGCCAGAGATTGGCCATCGCCTGCACAAAGCTCTGACAGAGTCACACTCTGGGTTTTGCAGAGCTTTAGCTTGTTCAGGCAGAATTAAGGGAAAGTGTGAGCTGGATTTTAGTTTAACTGCATTGAACATACAGGGATTTAAACACCTGAGTGAGAATTTAACTTGTATTGATTTCTTTTTCACATAACTTAATGCTCATCAGATTGAGATTTGAAGTGGAAATGTTGAAGATCATAGACAGAAAAAGAAATTAAAGCAGCAAAAGAGAGAATAAGACAGGATACTCTAGCTTTGTTTGTGTTTTGTGTCCTCTCAAACGTCTTCTGGCTTCTATTGCTGAAGACTGGCAGACACAGTTTCTTACAATTTTGAAGCAGGAAATAAATAGGACTCTAGTGCAGATTCTACAATAAATCTAATGCAGGAGTGTCAAACTCAAGGCCCGGGGGCCAGGGCCATCCCATGGGGTGCTTAGATATGGCCCGCAGGACCACCCTGGAAACAGCGAATGACCAGCCCACAGTGTCTTTGCCAATGAAAACTGAGTTCAGGAGGGCCTTCCCAAACTCCGTTTTCACTGGCAGAGGGTTGCAGGAGGCTGTTGCAGCCAAAAACAGAGCTCAGGAGCCCGTTTTCACTAGCAGAGCACTCGGGCCTCCACAAGCACCCCTGACATGCATGAGTGACGTCGAGGTGGCCATGCCCACCATGGCCACACCACCATGCTCCCCAAGGTCAAACACAACCCTGATGTGGCCCTCAATGAAATCAAGTTTGACACCCCTGATCTAATGGAGTTAAAGCTGTCTCCAAACAAAGGATAAGTTGAGACTCTCCAACCTTGCATCATTGTCCTCAACCTGTCCTCAATCTCAGGTCTTCAAAAAATATTAGATATGGCCTCTAACCATCAGAAAGTTGATCCACCTCTGCAACAAGAAAAAGAGATGAATAAAGACCATATGTAGAGAAAGGTATGGAAGATAGCAGCTTTCTGCTTTCCTCCATAGTAAGGGGAGGCAGGCAGGTTGAGGGGTACAAATCAGGGGTGAAATCCAGCAGGTTCTGACAGGTTCTGGAGAACCGGTAGCGGAAATTTTACCACCTCTGGCTGGCCCCAGAGTGGGGAGGGAATAGGGATTTTGCAGTATCCTTCCCCTGGAGTGGGGAGGGAATGGGGATTTTGCAGTATCCTTCCCCTGGAGTGGGGAGGGAATGGGGATTTTGCAGTATCCTTTCCCTGGAGTGTCACGATGTGAATAATTGCCAGTTGTGCATCTCTACTATTTCTAGATTTACTGTATTTCTAATCAAGCAGACATGTGATATATTTCACTACGCATGCGTGCATTCCAGGAGTTTTGTCTCCTCCTATCTTTTTCTCCTTCGAAGCCTCGCCCGAGGCAGACGTGAATTTTTAGCTGAGAAGATGTAGCTTATTAAAGGTTTATTCTTTTGTTACTTTTGTACTAAAATAAATATTTTGTTAATTAGAATTGAATCTCGGTTTTATTTTCTAACTACGAATGACTTCAGGGAAGCAAGATCCTAAATCGCCTCTTGATAGGAAAATTCCTATCTGTCACGAGGGAATGGGGATTTTGCAGTATCTTTCCCCTGGAGTGGGGAGGGAATGGGGATTTTGAAGTATCCTTCCCCTGGAGGGGGGTGGGAATGGAGATTTTGCAGTATCCTTTCCCTGCCATGCCCACCAAGCCACGCCCACCAAGCCATACCATGCCCACCAAGCCACGCCCACAGAACCGGTAGTAAAAAAATGGATTTCACCAGTGGTACAAATGCATCATTAGTTGGGGAAACTGAGGCACACCTATAGGCATCAATCATTTTTGGATAATTACTGGTAACTTGCTGAATTCCATTCCTGCATGACAGTAGTAGCAAAAAGTTCTATCTAGGACAAACTCCTATCATATAGGAGTAAGATATTGTATCAATGTTGCCATTGTCATCACAAACTCACAATATGCTTCATGTAATTAAGCAAAAATCAAAAGAAGAAAAATAAAAGAAAATCTAGATGCAGTTGAGGATGGGGCAGTGAGATCACAATCAGTTCTGTAATAGGAAACAGAAGCTGAACTCTTTTGAAAATGTAAAAGGAATGTCCTTGAGAGAAAAAGAATGGTTTTGCTGCTTTTCAAGATTTTTTTTTAAAGTACTCCTAAAATAGCCGGCAATCATGTCCTCTTTTAGAAGTGCTCCAAGTTCCACTAAAAATCTAATAGCATAATTAAAAAAAAACACCAAGATTGCTGGTAATAACATGCATTATAACTGTTTTGTATGGAAATCATAAAAAACCTTGAAACTACCTTGAAAAGGAGTGCTTGGAATGATTGTGTAACAAATGGGAATAAAGGCTAAGTGACAGAATAAAGTATTAAAACTAAATATGCAAAATGCCATTTAGAAACAGCACGCAAATTGCTGGATGTCATGTATGCTTTTAGAATTGGACTGACTATCAAAACCTCAGTATTGTTTTCAGTTAAAAAAATAAACAGCAGAAGAATCCCAAAGTTCAAAGTTATATGCTGGAATGAGAAATGAATTTTAATGTAGTTGAAGATCTCACAACAATGTGATATTCCAATGAAATCAGAGTGCAGACCTCATTCTCCTATCTTAATATGTTACTTAAGCATGAAATCTTTCTTTTGGAGTCAAAGTGCCATAAAACAATAAACTAAGAAATCATCAATTGTCTCCTATGTGGAAGTATTAATCTCTATAAAGTTAATCCCAATACAATTTATGGATAGTGAAACATTATCTAAAGGAACTTCTTTTAAGTGGGCTGCTATTATGGTTAATACCATGAGAAATAATACATTTTACTTAGCCTTATGCTACTCCACATCCATGTCACAAACTCAAAAATTTTAGTTGTTCTAAAGCAGGGGTGTCAAACTCAAGGCCCGGGGCCCAGTTCCGGCCTGCGAGGTGCTTAGATCTGGCCCACGGGCCCGCCCTAGAAACAGTGAAGGACTGGCCTGCGGTGCCTCTGCCAGTGAAAATAGAGCTCAGGTGGGCCGCGTGGTGGCAGAGGGTTGCAGGAGGCCGTCGCAGCCAAAAACGAAGCCCAGGAGCCCATTTTCGCTGGCAGAGCGCTCGGGCCACCACAGGCGCTCCCCAACACGAGTGATGTCATGCCCCCCCAGCCCTCCAAGGTCAAACACAACCCTGATGTGGTCCTCAATGAAATTGAGTTTGATACCCCTGTTCTAAAGGGTGCCATAATTCCAAATATCGCCATGGAGAAATATATGAAGTAACTGCATTTGACTATTTCTGCAGTAACTAGATTAATTGATTATGTGCCACAAAGTCAGTGTTGACTCTTAGTAACCACATAGATAGATTTTCTCCAGACTAATCTGTCTCTAACCTGGTCTTTCAGGTCTTCCATTCTCCACCCATTATTACTGTAACTGAATGCATCCACCTTATAGCTGGTCATCTTCTTCTTCTCCACTTACCTTTCAGTAATAATTAAACTGCTCCTTATTTACACTTGATTTATCTATCTCAGGGGTGGCCAAACTATGGCTCTTTGAGGACCTGTGGACTTCAACTCCCAAAATTCCTGAGCCAGCCATGCATGCATGGATGGCTCAGGAATTTTGGGAGTTGAAGTCCACAGGTCCTCAAAGAGCCATAGTTTGGCCACCCCTGATACTTTAAATCAAATATTTAAAAATGCAAACAGAAGACTTCTGAAGTATGAAAGTAGTTATTAATTTGTCTAAGAACTTCATTGTTTAATATTAAGAAAGATATCAGTTTTGTCAAAAAAAAAAGGAGTCACTGCAGATAGGTTTTCTTTTTTTTAATTGGAACAGCATCTTGT
This sequence comes from Diadophis punctatus similis, assembly GCA_023053685.1. Lineage (NCBI taxonomy): Eukaryota > Metazoa > Chordata > Lepidosauria > Squamata > Dipsadidae > Diadophis > Diadophis punctatus. The sequence goes on along the minus strand of JALIGW010000006.1, from coordinate 35,532,430 downwards.
AATCAAAATACCAATGTAAGAAAATTGTCATCTTAACGTGTGGCTCAAAGAATTGAAATGTCTTTTACTGTATAATTAAATGATTAAGCTTGAATTGATTAATCTATCCATTCTGGTGTCTGAACAGCTTGTAGCCATAATTACCAGCTTCTTTGCAGATATATGTATAATAGAAACTCTCTCTGAGATCCAAGTGAGAGAGATTCACTGTCATAACAATAGGCACTGCAACCTAATGTAAGCAACATCAGTCTCATGCAATCAGATTTCTAATCATCCATATTTTGGACTAACAACTTGGACAAACAAGCTTGCTAAATTGGCTATACACAAAGGGCAAGAAGAGGTGGAATCTTGTTCTTTGCATAATAAAAACTCCTTTCTATACCCAGTATTACAACTTTTTAAGCACTGAAGTTGGAATGAAGCATGCAAAATAAGGCAATGATTTATAACAATGCTTAATTTACATGTTTTGTCTTCGGTACGTTTTTCCTCAGATTGGACAAAATGGATTGGATTTGTAAAATGAAAGACATTAAGGAGAGGAGAGAAATAAATATCGAAGGTTATGGATGAAAAGGCTTCATTTTGTGATAACAACATGTTCTTCTTACTCATAATTCTAAGCATGTATTTAAAACTTTTTTTTTACAGGTAAACATTATTCTTAACAAATCCTTTTTAGTTAGGAAGCAGTTGGAATCTTGAATTCATTATTCTCTGGCAGCCCAATCTACCTCACAGGGAAGCAATGGAGGAAGATACATTTATACATTGCTATGGACTGTTTGGAAGAAAGAAAAACAGAACAGAAATATATTTAACAATAATATCTGAGGAGGAAACTACTTGGCTGGAATTTAAGGTTCAGCCAAACATCACCCAACATCTTCACAGCTGGCTGAATGGGGATTTATTTATTATTTATTTATTTATTTGGTCGTTTTTATATGCTTGGTTCTATAATTTAATCTCTGTGGAGAAAAGCATGAAGGACAGAAGTTGGGAAATAACCCTTTTGCTGATTACCTGGTAGTTATGGAGAGTAACATGATAGATATTGGTCAGAAAAGTTCTCTTGGAAACTGGTTAGCTTGCTGAGTTATATCCACCTGACCGATGGAAAACACAATTAGTGATGCAGGAAGTAAGAGATAAGTGAAACCCAGAAGCCTTGAAGATAACAACTCTATGAAGAATAATTAAAGGATCTGGATATGTTTAGCCTAGAGAAGAAACAACTGAAGGAAAATATTAAAGCAGTCATCAAATACCTAGCAGGTTGTCACAAAAAAGATGAAGGGGACTGTACTGCTCCAGAAGTCAGAACCAAAACAAATGAGTTAGAAAAACAAAGAAGATCCAAGCTAAATGCCAGGAGGAACCTCTGTTAGAATATTCATGACTGGGAGAGCCAATGGTAACAAGGTCAGCCAATGAATAGGCATAGCAACTAAGTCAGCCAATAAGAGCTAAACATTCTGAGTCTGTGCAGAGAATCGAAATTGAAACTTAAGCTTAAGGCTGGGTGTGGCTCCAGTCTCCACTCTGCTCTCTGCCCACTCTGTGCTCTCTGTCCTCTCTGAACTCTGAACTAGAAGCTGCTTGTGTTTTACTTTTAACTGTTGCTTCATTGAAGAAGAACTCTGCTAATGGTATTGTGTGTATGTATAGGGCAGCCGGCCCGGGTTCAAATCCCAGTAAGGGGTATGGCTATCTGACGAGAGCAAAATAAGCTCGAAATAGATCTATAATAGTCTCCCTTATTTTCATTTATCAGCAAAAAAATCCTACATATATATATATATATATATATATATATATATATATATATATATATATATATATATATATATATATATATATATATATATATATATATATATATATATATATATATAAACATTATATATATAATGTTTATAAAGAAGTTATTGAATCCAGCTGAATCAGTCATCTGTGTGTGCTTCCGGTTTTGATTTTGCAACAAACTTTAATAAACTCCTGACTGCATGATGATATAGGAATTTATTCCTATCGAGGCGATATAGATCTTGTTCCCTTGAAGTCATCCTTACATAGAAAATGAAACCAAATTTTTAATTCTAATTAATAAAATATTTATTTCAGTATAAAAATAACAAAACATAACTCTTAATTAAGCTACATTGTCCCAGTCAAGAATTCACATCTGCCTCAGACGGAGGCTTACAGGAGAAGAAAAAAGAAGGAGGAGACAAACTCCTGGAATGCACACATGCATAGAAACACTTATCACGTGTCTGCTTGATTAGAAAAATATAGTAGATCTAGAAATATAGTAGAAGACTAAGAAATATGGCACAGAGGCTCAACTGGCAATATATTCACATCGTGACACTGCATGACATCTCAACAGTTCACCTTGTCAAATTCTCCTTTGCTAGGATTCTTTAAACAGAAACTCACAAACAATTGTAAATGATACAAGGAGTTGGACTAGACGACTCTAGAGTCCCTTTCAATCCTTTGATTCTATTATTGAATCAAAGCACCAAATTATTGAATTTGGGCACCTCAACATCTTCCAGGTTGCTAACATAATGAATCTAACAGTCCTTCTATTGCTGATCAGAGAAGTGTTGCTACATTATTTTTTTATCAGTTCTTGGTCAATCTGATGAAGAAAATTTGCATTAGGAAAAAAGACCAGAATGTCACTGAAATTCTCACGGTGAATTAATTTTTAATTCATAAAATTTAATTCATAAAATTTGATTTATAAAGTTACAAAATGGACAAGATATGTACAAATGATCTGCCTTTCATTACACCTCATCCTTTTTTATATATTAGCTGCCAATAAAATTCCTATTGGGGTGGTTCAATAGTGCCGCTACTCTTACCATTCAGGGAGAGTCCTATCTTGAGAAATATTTATTAAGCAAATTTATATAGCTGCTCAACTACCAAACTTATATCCATCCATAACCAGCATTATCTAATTCTGCCCCAAGTGCCTAGGAAAAAACCTAGTTTTTTGCCCTCTTTCTGAAGAACAATGTGGTCAGAACAGTTCATATCTGTAGGGACAAAAAGTTACACATGTAACCTTTAGGGCTTTAGAGGTAAAAACCAGCACCTTGAATTTCATCCAGAAGCCTGTTGATTTCCAATGCAGTTCATGTACCCACTACTTTCTGTGCTGCTGCATTCTGCATTTTGTACCATCACCAAATACTGTTCAAGGAACAGTCTAATATAGATCACATTGAAGTAGTCCAATTGGGATTGGCCAACATGTATCCATCTACCAAACCAAACTGTTGGAAATGTAATCAGATACAAGGGACATTCTATCACACGTGGTGGACATGTCCCAACGCCCAAAAATATTGGAAGAAAATTAAACACTGGCTCGAGGAAATAACAGAACAAAAACAACAGAACAAAAATTGGAATTAAAACCAGAATTATTTCTTTTGGGGATAATGAAAGAAAATTTGAAAAAGGAAATTTTTTACATAATACAACAGATAATAACAGCAGCAAGAATTATATTTACACAGAATTGGGAGAAAGATAAGACCCCCTCAAATGCGATGATTGTGAAAAAGGTGCTAGAATGTGCTGAAATGAGCAAACTAACTATGGAACTAAGAGAGAGAGAGAGGAAACAGGGTATTATAAAATTTGGGATAGATGGTATGATTGGCTCAAAAAGAAAAGTAAAATTGATGTATAAAAGGAAATGTGAGAGATGTAACCTTAAATTTAAATGGTTGTAAAATAATGTATATAGTGTATATAAATGTGAATAAGAGTATGAAACTATGGGATAACAAGTAACAGTGTACGGTATATATCAAACAGGAAAAGAGAAAATTTTTTGAGTATATAACAATAGCCATAACTAGGGAAATATGGAAATGAGAAGGAAATTACGATGGCGTAAAGCTGTATTAATGTAATTATATTTCACTTATATGTGATGTACATGTTTGTTTTGTATATAGTATTGTTTGTTTGTTTGTTTGTTTTTGTTGTTTTTTAATTGGAAAATTGCAATAAAAATTATTATTTTTTAAAAAAATGAAGTAGTCCAATTGGGAGGTGATTAAGGCATGAGTGACTGAGAACAGTGCTCCCAGATCTAGGAAGGTATGCAACTACATACTGCACAAGATTTTTTTGAGCAAAGGCTCAACCTCACCATGGTGGCCCTCCTGCTCTTTGAGCAGGAGCTGAGAGTTTAGGTAGGAGAATCCCAGATTGCGCAGCTCTGACTGGGAGGGCTCACCAGAGGTCCTTTACAAGGCAATCAATGCCATCTCAGTGCTATATCTGGCGTGGCACCTGACAGTAATGCGTCCAGACAACTTGCTTCATCAAGATAATTTCTTCTTGTGTCAAGATATCATATACCTGGAATGTTATGGATAATTTTACAAAGCCTTTGGTTTTTCAGTTCTCACCATAAGAATTCTTGATGGCCTAAAATACAGCAAATATTTCAGTTTAGGCTTTAGGTTGCTGTTGCCTACTCCCTCATCAGCATTAGGTTTCCTAAGCCTACTCCCTCATCAGCATGGTTAATTCAATTCAGTTTAGTGTGTTTTCTTTTCTTACTCCCTTTGAGACAAGAAGATGTTGGTAAAATTACAGATTAGAATAGTGCAAAGGCAGTATGGGTTTACAGTTTACTTTGTGAACTGCAGATTCTTGACAAGGCAGGCATCTATAGACATATTCCTTTTTTTCAGTCCTTATGGGATATTGATAATATGTTAGGTCCACTCCTTACAAAATCCAGATTCTCACAAACATAGATATTACTGGTGATGAGAACTGGTTTGGATATCAAATATGCCTATTTAAGTCCCTATTTAGACCTGAAACCTATAAAACAAAAGAATTCCAACTATGCTGTTGGAATCAACACTCATAGAATAGCGATAGGAATGCCTGAACATTCTTCAAAAATGTGCATTCTCTCTTCCTTCGCTTAGCTAAAATTGCTATCTTCTTCTGAACAAAAATTCATCAGCCAAGGGCTCTTGTTAATGGATAATTCTATCAAGCTTTCTTTCTCTCCTCAAAGCAAGTGATTCATCATCTTCCCAGTATTAGCAAAAGCATTTGGGATCTAAGTTGTAACACTAAGTGTCTTCAAACAGAAAGCCAATCAAGGAATCAGCAAGTTAAATTAAATGTCTCTTTTTAGGGTCTTAGTTAACGAATGAATATAATATACCTTTAAAAAGTCTCTCCCAACTGCTTTTTAAAGATACTTAACTTGTAGAGAAAATTAAATGAATGAATGAAACAGTCCTATATGTGTGTATTCAGAGACAAATCACATCACCATTCAATAGTGGCCCTGCCTGAGCTGCTCGAGGCGGTAGCTGGGCTGGTGGTTGAGTTCCCCAGGCTTATGGTGCTGGGGGACTTCAACCTGCCTTCGTCTGGTGAATCCTCTGATGCGGCTCAGGAGTTCATGGCTTCCATGACAACCATGGACCTGACCCAAGTAGTTCAGGGTCCGACTCATGAGGGAGGTCACACGCTCGACTTAGTATTTCTCTCGGGGTAGTGGAGAGATGATCTGAAGTTGAGGGGTCTAGTCATCTCCCCTTTGTCATGATCAGATCATTTCCTACTGAGGTTAGATTTCATGGCACCACTCCCGCACAGCGGGGAGGCGGGATCAATTAAGTGGTTCCGCCGCAGGCATCTAATGGAACCAGAAGGATTCCAGAGGGAACTTGGGTAGATACCTGAATCCCTGATACACAATTCATCTGAGTCCCTGGTAGCTGCCTGGAACAGGGCGGCATCGGGGGTGTTGGATCGAATTGCACCTATGCGACCTCTCCGAGGCAGTGGATCCAGAAAGGCTCCTTGGTTTACTGAGTTGCTCCGGAAGATGAAATGCCATAAGAGACGTCTAGAGCAACGCTGGAGGTCCAGTAAAGCTGAATCTGATCGAACACTTCTAAGATCCTTTATTAGGACTTACTTAGTGGCGATAAGGGCGGCAAAAAGTTCGCATTTCTCCGCTCTTATTGCATATGCTGATTCGTGCCCAGCCGTCCTGTTTAGGGTCACTCATTCCCTAAATTGTGCAAGGTCTGAGGGGCTGTGTGAGAAGTGCCACATAGGGCAAGGAGGGTGTGCAGGAAGGTGGCATGGGTCAGGAAAAGTGCACAGGGATACAAGGTGGTGCATCAGGATTTGAGGAAGGTTCGTCAAGGGTTGGGGAGGATACACAGGGGTGTGCAAGTGGCTGGCATGGTGCAATTACAAAGGGAATGGAGAAGGTGAAGGAGACTTCCCAGTTGACCTGCAACCTTCTATTTAAATTTGTTGCAAAATCAAAACCAGAAGCGCACACAGATGACTGATTCAGTTGGATTCAATAACTTCTTTATAAACATAATAACAGATGAATCTACAATACCATTAGCAGATTATTTCTTCAAGTAAACACAAGTAGGAGTTAGCTTCATTTCAGCAGAGTTCAGAGTGAGAGAGTACAGAGTGGGGACTGGAGCCATTAAGCTTAAGTTTCAATTTTGATTCTCTGCACAGACTCAGAAGTGGTTAGCTCCCATTGGCTGGCTTAGTTGCTATGCGTATTCATTGGCTAACCTTGTTAACATGGCTCTCCCAGTTCATGAATATTCTAACACCTTCTCTGCTGGCCTCCCTATTGACATTCTGGGGAAGCTGGAAAGAAAAGTTGCAAATGGCAATTATATGATTGCAGGATACTTGGCAACCAGCCCTATGCCCAAATGTGCTGCCAAGTAACCAGACCACAATCATGTGATTATGGGGGTGCTAGGAAAGCCAGAGGTCTGAGGATCGCTCATAACCACCCTTTGTTCAATGCTGTCCTAACTTTGGACAGACACTGACTGACCTGTAGACATTCTTAGAGTTCAAAACAGAAAAATCCTAAGAGTAATTCACAAGGTCAGGTTCACTAAACTCCAGCAAATATGAAGGAAAGCAGAGTTTTCTGATGTTTGTCTTGGATCGCTTAAATATTTCCCCCCTTCATTTAACTATAAAATGAACATTTATAAAGAACTTTCTCTATATTTAGCAGCAGTGCATCAATGACCGCAGACTTAAAGCAAAAACTGGGAATTCAGAGGTATACAACTTCCACCCCACTTCTGGGAAGTCCTAGGTGCAGCCCTTGGAGACCTTTGGCAATTATTAAGAGAAGAGAAAATAATTAAATACATGTCTAGGGAGAAATTATGTTAATTAGAAAGAACTGTAATTAAAAATAAATGAAATGAAATCCCATTTACTTTTGAACTAGTCCCAACCACTACTTTTTTCCTGTGCGAACTCTAGCAGCAAGTCAAATGCTGAGTCCACATGGTATAACTCATTAGTGCTCAGTTCCAACATTGTCTGCAACCCTCCATATACTTGTCTGCAGTCCCAAAAGCCCTTGCAAAATTCCTGCAATTTGAATTACATCTTTAACCCGACTGAACAGGATGACTAATAAATAGAGGGCTCCTGTTGATATTCAATTAATACATGTTTACTTTCTATGCAAATCTCATCAAATTTAGTTTTTGACTTGGCTTCATCGCATGCACAGGATTGAAAGGCTAGGCGTATCTTTCAGCCAGGAAAAATGAAATAACATATTACAGATCATCTCGTTGATTGAGAAGAATGCAGACTACAAAATAAACTTTGGGAATGTACCACTTATAAGAGGAACAAGGGGGATGCTGGATCAATGTTCTGAAGTATTCATTGAATACACTGCAGTAGTTTTCTTTCAAAAGATGCTGCTAAGGAAGTCTTGTGCTAACCTAATTGCCATTCCATGAAGGACTGACATCTATCTGCAAATAGGAGATGGCTTTTTGTTCCTTAGGGTGGGAGCACAACTAAGTAATCCCCCTTTTTAAAATTAAAGTTGGTTCTTTCTGTCCCCCTCCCTGAGCCCCTTCTATTTGACTTAACAAGGAGAAAGCATTATTTTTCCACTTTTCTACATTATTTCCTTTTTTTACAGCTAGAACCTTTATTTCTTAAGTATATACTTTATTTTGGGAATATTTAACTTATACAATGTAATTTCATAGTCTCTGAATTTCACCGATTATGTTGGGGAAAGGATATTTTGGTAGAAAGATGAAAATAAATAAAGTACTGTTGATGCAAATTGACCAACAGCATCCCAAATATACTGGCTGCACAATCAGTGCTATTCATAAAGCTGACTAACACATTCTAAAGATTGAACATGGATTTGTGCCAGTCTACAGTCAGACCAGGCAGCTTCCTCATTCATTGTTACATATTCATCTAGAATCAGCAATTAGGAAAAAGGATGTTCATCTCCCAAGAAAGAAAGTGACCAAACAAGCTTATTTCCTGACAGTTTCTTTCTCCTAAACTGCCAGGGTTCCTGTACAAACAAGAATTTTTACGTTATGGATGAACTTGTTGATGATAGCAGTAATTTGCAGGAATGGTGGGGACATGGCAGACTTGTGCAACACTTCAAACTTGAAGGCAAAAAGGTGATTCTGAGCATGCAGGGATACTCACTTAGCCTCTGTCTGCATCTCATGGCAACGCTTTTCAGTTGCAGCACAATCCTGAGGCAATATGTCTTTCATTCAAGGAGAACTTGATAGTCACTAAGTAGACATTCCAATGTGTCCCAAAGCATCTGCTAGTCTTTGGATCCCAAAGTTCTGAAGAGCTTTAATTATTACAATCTGGTCTCACTTTGACAAAATGGAACCATGGAAACTGTCATTTAAATATATGTGTGAAGATAAGGCTGGGATGTTTTGATCTGAAGATTAGGGGTCCTATTACAGATCACCCAGTAAGAAAGATTGGTGTTATAAATATATATACATATACGTGTGTGTGTGTGTGTGTGTGTGTGTGTGTGTGTGTGTAACATTTTTTGCTGATAAATGAAAATGAAGGGAGACTATTATAGATCTATTTCAAGCTATTTAGCTCTCATCAGATAGCCATACCCTTACTGGGATTTGAACCTGGGCAGTCTGCCTGTAAGGCAGCAGCTTAACCTCTAGGCCACAGGCTCTCTTCCCTTATCAGCTCTTCACCAGGAAAGGATTATATATGTTTTTTCTGTCGAATCATCCTGGTGTATGGGAGGAAACATCACAGCTTCCTTTTTTTGTCTTTCGGCCCCTCCAGGGACCATCCAGGCAGTTTCTATAGCTGACAAACTATTTTGTCTGTCTGTATGTATGTATGTATGTACAATATATATTATATTGTATATATAATATATATCAATGCATATATCTAAAGTTTATAAGTGGGAGGAGGGTAGTTTTAATGCTCACATATATCCATGGTGGGGATGTTTTAAAATCTCGTGGCAGAAAAGCATAGAGACTGGAATTCCTATCTCAATCGGGAGGGATTAATGGCTATGGAATGCTATTGGATCAAGTTTTGAAAAATCGGAATTGTCTAAAATACCTGTCATCTAGAGAGCACCAGATGAGGCAAACTGTAGCTAGAATGCTTGTTTGAAACCACAGAAATCCAGGCCCAAGCAGAGTTTCAAAAACTGAGTTTGCATAAAAGGCTGTCTTACAGCAGAAATATTTAATTAATCTCCATTTCTGAATTCAAACTCTGTCATTTCAAAAGGTACTATTTTTCTTTTCTATCTGTCTCCTAGTATAAAGAGGTGAATCCGAGGCATTCAAAGCCAAGGTTACAATCAAATGACAAAACAGACATGATGATATACCAAGATGGAAAACTCACTGGTGACATCCTTGCTATCAATTTTGTCTGGCAAATACAAAAGAGGTAGTTTATTTTAAGATGTCACAAATATGTCACAATGTATGTTTTATCAATTGTCCTTCTCCATTGCCCATGAGATGAACCATGTAAGTCTCCCACATATTTTCTAAAATGTAATATTTGGAACGGAAGGAAATATTCTATACTGAACAACAATTACAGCATATATTTTCTCAACTCACAAGCAACTTTATAATTTATAATTTAAAGGGGCAACTGTAGGAGCCCAGACTTGGCAGGCATTGGCAAACATAGCTGAAGCCATCTTAAATTATGTTTGAAGTAGCTAGATGCCATTTAGAGAACTGTCCAGAAAGAAAACAGAGTAAAAAGCATGTAAGGTGCATAACCATAGAACCATGAATCTATGAAGAGGGATTTGTCTTGCCCCTATTCATCCCCAAGATATCATTGCAAAAATCTCTGTATCACACCTAAATTGCTCATTTCTATCCATTTCTTTCTGACATTTTGTTTAGAATTTCTATCTCGTATTTCCAACATGGCCCCAGGTTTTGGAGTGGTGAATCATATTTTTTTTTTCACTGAGCTAGCACAAAAAGTTTAGACCAGTAGCTGATCTGGACAAAAATATTTTTTTATATTTAAATTATTAAGGTTGTATATACACATATCCAGGTCCACATAAATATATGTACAATGATCCCAATTTCATTGTCATGTTTAAAATCAATTATATGGGCAACTGTACTTCTGTCATATTCTTGTATACAGGCATTCCACAATGTACACTCAATTTATCATTCACGCATGAAGTTTAAGTACATCCAGTCCACTCCCCCCATTTAAAACTGGGATTCAAAATTGAAAATACAACTACACATATGAGAGATACAGAATGCAGAATAAAAGAGTTTGAAGGACCTTGGAGATCTTCTAGTTCAGTCAGCCCCCTGTTCAGGCAGGAGACCCTATATCATTCTAGATAAATGGCTGCCCAATCTCTTCTTTAAAATCACTAGGGATGGAGCATCCACAACTTCTGGAGGCAAGAAGTTTCACTGACTAATTGTTCTCACTGTCAGGAAATTTCTCCTTATTTCTAGGTTGGCTCTCTTCTTGATATGTTTTCCATCCATTACTTCTTGTCCTGCCTTTTCATGCTTTTGAGAATAGGTTGGGCCCTCTTCTCTGTTTAAGCCCTTCAGATATTGGAAGACTGCTATCATGTCATCCCTACTCCTTCTCTTTGTTAGACTAGAGTCGTCAGGGGTAGGCAAACTACAGCTCTTTGAGGACCTGTGGACTTCAACTCCCAGAATTCCTGAGTCAGCCATGCATGCATGGCTGGCTCAGGAATTCTGGGAGTTGAAGTCCACAAGTCCTCAAAGAGCTGTAGTTTGTCCACCCCTAGACATAGCCAGTTCCTGCAACCATTCTTCATATGTTTAAGCCTCCAGTTTCCTAATCAACTTTATTGCTTTTTATTGATCCTGAAGCCCAGTTCTGAATGGAGAAAGGAATGGGTCTATATGTATATGTGTATATATCTGTCTCTGCATGAAAAGGAAGATCTAAAACCCATCCATAATTTCCCCAGCAAATTTTTCAAAACCATGTTTTTGGGAATAGCAATCATACTTTTTATCTCAAAAGCACATTTTCATACCCAAAGAAAGGACAGAGATGCCATCGTGACTTGATGGCAATGGCTAGTCATAAAATGACTGCTGGGTGGTGGACTGACCTAAAACTGAGATCATTCAAGCCATGAAAACTCCTTGGGTAAAATAGAGCCAGTTATTTTTGCTCAGCCCAATCTACTTGAAATGATTGTTGTGGTGAAGGTAGAAGAAAAAGGGCCTTGAGCTCTTGTAGAAAAGTCTGGCTACAAATCAAACAAAGAAGTATATAAAGGAGCAGAAAAACCCAGATCCATCAAATTAAATACTTTCACCTATAATGGGAGAAGCGGTCTGCAGCTACCATTAAAGACAAAAACAAAACTTCACCAGTAACACCAACCACTCCCTCCCTCACTCCCTCCGATAACACACACACACACACACACACACACACACATCTATCTCTATCTCTATCTCTATCTCTATCTCTATCTCTATCTCTATCTCTATCTCTATCTCTCTATCTATCTATCTATCTATCTATCTATCTATCTATCTATCTATCTCTGTCTCTGTCTCTGTCTCTGTCTCTGTCTCTGTCTCTATCTCTCTATCTATCTCTCTATCTCTCTCTCTATCTACGTATATACGTATATACGTATATACGTATATACGTATACGTATATACGTATATACGTACTGTATATACATATATACATTTATACATACATACATACATACATACACACACACACACACACATATATATATATATACATACATACGTACACACACACACACACACACACACACACACACACACACACACACACACACACACACACACACACACATATATATATATATATATATATATATATATATATATATATATATATATATATATATATATATATATATATATATACTGTATATATATAAGAAATATATATTTAAAAACACAATTCTGGCAGGAAATAGAAAATTGGAGGAAAACTGAGAATTGAACCTGTTTCTTGCAATTTCAAAGTCCTTGGTAGCAGTGGGTGGAGTGAGATAGTTCAATTTGAAGCAAATTCCAGCTCTCCAGAAACAAAATACTTGCAAAGCAGAGAGGCAGCCCGCCTGTATTTGTCCAAATGGGTAATAGTTACTGGCTAGTCATAAAAAAAATTGTGGCTTGGGCAGCCATTTTGATAAAGGTATTGTTCCAGGGTCCAGCTCAGGGTCCAGTAATATACTGGCTTTTTTGGCATCCATTTTAGAATGTGTTAAGATATGAATCTGCTAGTTGACTATTCTATTAGAGAATGGGAACAGCAGGTTTGACAGCTCCTTTTATAGTCGAGCTGTCAAACTCTGAACCAATAGCGATGCTCTCTTTTCCCGCTTGCTGGCTGCTCGTGTCTTAGCCAATCAGGTTCGACTAAGCAGCCAGCAAGGTTTTGGCAGTGGTGTAACTGTGAGGACTTAACACCCCTCACCCCCCCTGGATGGCACATGTGTAGAGGTACGCAGGGTGACATCGACTCTGCCCAGAACGCTCAGTTCTGGGCCGGAGGCCGAAGGAGGAGGATCTGCTGGAGTGTGCTCTGGGACTCTTGGCAACTGGGCGGCAGCCATGACAGGAGGCCTGGTCAGCGCTGGAGGAATCCCAAAGTCCAGTACATTGGGTGTTGCCGGCACTACTGTGGGTTGTGGGTTGGCTGGCTCCAGGAGAGTTGGTAGTTCTCCGGGGTAAGCCGAAATTCCCGGAAAGGCTTGGGCCTGTTCCGGAGAGGATGTGCCATGAACTCGCCACCACAATTGATTCACATGTTGTTTCCATAGGCGACCGTCGGCCAGTTGACCCTATAAGAGCAGGGTCCCGTTAGGTGAGTCACGTGTCCAGGTAGCCATTTTTGGCCGGTCCCAAAGTTTAGGGCAAACACAGGGTCTCCTACTGTGAACTCTCTGGACTGGCTTACAGTGCAGGGTTGTTGTTCGATGTCATAGCCGGGGTGCAGATGATTGAGTCGGGTCCGGAGACGGCGACCCAGGAATGTGGCAGAAGTAAATTGGGGGCCGTTATCTGTCACTAGGGTGTCAGGGAGCCCGTGAGTGGCAAATAGTTTCTCAGTTCTGCCTCAGCTTTGGAGAGGGATGAGGTAAAGACAACCTCACAGGAATGTGCAGAAAAAGCATACTGTAATGGCCTATTTGGGCCATGATTAGAAGCAAGTAAGGAAAAACTCAAAATTCTTTTGTTTTAGTAAGAAAGGGAAAATATGCAAGTAGTCCTTGGCTAGCACAATCAAGAACATAATGAGCGTGATGAAATGCAAATTTCAAATGATTAGAAAAGGAAAATAAGGGCTTCAGAGAAAGGAAATGGAGAAGGAGCTACAGTACATGCTTTCAATTAAGTGGAGAAAAATTTAACAGCTGAGGAATCTCTGTTGAACTGTAACAGTACAGAGGATGCTATATGATCAGGGAGATAAGAGATTTTCGAACTGGATTGATTGCAGCATGTTTTTACTTTAGATGTTGTTCCTGTGGATTGTTGGGAACATTATTAATTATGTGTTTATTTAATTGGTTTTGTCTATAAACCGAGTTACAAAGATAGGAATTGCATGCTGCTCAGAGTCCACTTTGATCGGAGCTGCCTATCAGCCTTGTAGAATACCATAAATACTTAATTAAAGTGTTGCATTTTTATTGCAGAAGATTTCAATTTAATGAGACTGCGTGAACCATCAAAGAGAAAGTGGGGGAGAGATGTTCTGTCACCAGTTGCTAAGGATGGAAGAGGAAGGAAGGAGCCACAGGTTAATAGGGAGACAGGGAGATTTTGTAAATCAGGCTGCATGAACCATCAAAGAGAAATGGGGAGGGGGGAGAGATGGGAGAGGCATTTCTCTACACTCTAACTTGACTATGGCTACCCTTTTGAGAACAAGAAAACTGTGCAGTGATGACTGGAATAGTACTTCAGCTGCCACGGATTTTTCTCCTGAAAGCTTCTCTATCATTAACTAATATCACTGTCAGAATGCATTAAAAAGCAAGGCTTTCCACAAACTTGTCTCTGTAAAATGGAAATTTAGTGGGACAACTCCCCATCGTTCTCTTGGCATCACTTATGGAAGTGTCTTGCCCTTGCCTCCTTCCCAGAGATGAGAGAAATGACTGGCCCAAGGCCACCCAGCTGGCTTTGTGCCTAGGGCAGGAGAGAACTCATGTTCTCCTTGTTTCTCACATGATATTAAAAGAACACTACATCAAACTGTCTCTCAAATTGCTAAAATAGTTACAGCATATTAAAAGAGATGCTGAGCTAAAGAAAGCCGTGCATGTTTTAAACTGCTCTAATTTATCCATGTATGAACCAATCAGCACCAAACTTGATATGCATCTAACGGAGGTTTGGTGCACATATGTCTGAATAGGGTTTTGATGTTGCTGGGAAGGTAATCTCTAAATTATAGATCCCACTTTACATACCAAATTGAATGAACAATTGCAAGCTTTACATAAATAGCAAAAATCACCCTTCGGTCACATAAGATGAATAATGAACATATTGCAAAAGAAAGGTAAGAAGTGAGAGTGAATTGGTCAAAAGGAAGGAACTGAAGTGATGTCTGGCTAGATGAAGTCATGTCTGAGATCCTCAATAAGAGAAAATTTAAAGAACAAAGGGTAATAATGAGAAGTAGGTATAGTGGAAGCAAGGCTTGTAAGAACAGGAAGTGATATTATGAATAGCATTGGCATAAACTAGATTTAGCTGTATTTTGTTTTCTTATAACATGCTTTAATTTCTTTGGCTTACAATTTCTTATCCCTGTTATTCTTTCCATTATGTTGCATACCCGAAAAAGGAAGAGTGTGATGAGCATACATATATTATTTAGTTATATATTACTATTATATCCTGCTTCTTTGAGCGGGAACTCAAAGCGCTGTATGTAGTGTTTTCTCTCCCTATTTTCCCCACAACTACCCTGTGAGATGGATTGAGCTGAGAGAGAGTGATTGGCCCAAAATAACCTAAGGCCGTGATGGTGAACCTATGGCATACGTGCCGGAAGTGGCACACAGAGCCATCTCTCCGGGCACGCGAGCCGTCACCCATTGCTCTTCCGGGTTCCGGTGTGCCGGCCAGCTGGTCTTCACATGTGCGGGAGTGCAGGAAACTGGAAGAGCAGCCGCCCGGTGCGCATGCGCACTGACCAGCTAGTCTTCACGTGCGCATGCACATGGGTGAAACTGGAAGAGCAGCCGCCCGGTGTGCATGTGCATGCCGGGTGGCTGCTCTTCTGGTTTCCAGTGCACATGCGTGCTCCTGTTTCGCCAACACTGACCTAAGGGGTTTCTGCAGGTGCCAGGGGACTAGAAACTTGGCTCCACTCTGTTAGGACTTTGTCCTAATTGCTACATCACACTGGCTATATTTGGTTTGTGGGTTTTTTTCCTTGAACTCATCTGCTATTGTTTAACTGGCTATTTATTTTAACTTACACCAATATTCCATAGCAATCTCTATCACTACAATAACAGCAACAACAACAATCATAAAAGGAAACCAAAGTAGAATGAAAAGGTTGGTAGAAATAGGGAAAGAGGAGGTGGGAAGGGATATTAATCAGCATCCATTGTTTCTCTTCCTGCTGTGAGTTCAATTTAGAGAAAAGTTATAAAAATATCTTCACCCTCAGCCTTCAGCTAAATATAATATTTTTGAAAAGTCTTCTTATTGTTTGATAAGTGTCTAATGTATGTTTGAGAAATTAATTTACATACTATATAAATAGGATAAGTGTTCTGTTCTTCGCTGATTGGATTTATTTGTTCAGTTGGTACTTTAAAGAGAAATGTTTAGTGACCAAAAGGGTATGCCTAATCATCCTGCATTTTCATGCAGATTGACAGACAATCAAAGCTAACTTGACTATGAATTTTAAAAATGTCCTAGGGCCTTTCTGAAACTTCAATGTTTTAAATGAGCCATTATTTAGCCAGAGATTTAAAATGATCAGTATTACATAAGTTTGCTTTTTTAATTTTATAATAATTAATAGCTGAACTAATACACAAATGTAATATTAGTGTAAAGTCATATTTTATGACTGAATGGATGAGTAAATGAAGGGCATGATTAATGCTTACCAAAGTACTAAAAGCAGGAATAAAGAGATTGAAAAAGAATGAAGAAGGACCAAGTGTTTTCTTCTTATATATTATATGTACATCAGCATTCCTCCTTATGCTTAGAAGGTAAAAGTGCAATTAGATGTTTGTAAACAACTAAGCAAATCCACACATATACAGAAAAATATGCCATAAACTGAAAATAATGGCTATAAGATTGAAAAACTTGCTAGAAAGAAGGACAAAGTTATGCAAATATTTTGTGATAGTAGCAATTCAGAAAAGCAATGTAAACCAGACCAAGCTTGACAAACTATATGAGAAATAATTGAACATGGTGCTATGCCCAAAGCAAACCAAGATTATGTCAACTGATGCACACAGCAATGTCTTGATGGACATCCTTCCATTATGTAACTTATATTCTGTGTCTGACACTACTGCATCTTTTTGTCATTTGCCTTTCCTTGTCTTCCCTGTGAACGCTTGCAAATGACGATAGGCTATGAATTCTATTATTTGTCACTATATAGAATTCTGCTGTTCCTTTTATCCACCTGTTTTCAAAGTTGCGAATTATATCTAGGAAGTCCACTACAGGTAGTCGTTGTTTAGAGACTATAATTGAGACCAGCAGCTCTGTTGTTAAGTGAAATGGCGGCTAAGTAAGAGATCATATCACCACAATTGTGCCTTCCTTTTCCCCACTCCCCTGCCCTTAGGAATGTTCACTTCTGCAACTAAGATAATTAGCCAGAAGGGTAATAATGTTTGTACTTAAATTCATTGGAGAGGAAGGGATTACAAGACAGACAGAGTGCACATTGAAAAGAATGTGATGGTGCCTGGAGTTCCACGCATGCGTGACACCATTGATGGGGGGGGGGATGTTCTTGATTAAAAACTTTGACTCCTGCTGGAAGATGAAGCAGAGTAGGACCGGGACCCCTGCCTCCTGACCTGATAATCTTTAGATGTGGTTTCAAATCCAACATGGGAGGGTCTAAAGTTTAGACCCCTCCCATGTTGGATTTAAAACCACCTCCTTTTGTTTCCCAGTCTGGAGGTTATTAGCATTGCCATCAGAATTGGAGGTTTGACCTCTTTTTTGAGTTCCTTCTTAGTCATGGTGAGGTGGTCTAGAAAGTGGTCTAGAGTTTCCTCTACTCACTTCAGGGCATGATATCTTAGACATATTTTCACTTTTGCCCTGTTTCTGTCTCTTTTCTGTCATTAAAAAAGTAACTTTTAGTTCAGATTCTGTCAGAGGCATGTCTATGCAAATGAGCCTTGCTTGCTCTCCGACCTCGTGTTACAGAAAGGAAAAGAAAAAAAAAGGCTTTGCAGCCATTTCAAGCCCCTTCTGCAGCGTGTTATTTAAAACCAGGCAGGCAAGTGAATCGGCTTTTAAGGGAGAGCTGGGGGGAAACTCTTAAATGCTTTTTCTTTAAGCAGCTGTTTTGATTCCTTTAAAATCAGCTGTAGCGTCCTCTGCTCCCTCTGAATAAGCACGGCAAACTCTTCTGGGAATTGCAGTCTTTAAAAAAATTGGGACTTTTTAAAAACACAGCAGGACGCGGGACAAATTGTTGAAAAGTGGGACTGTCCCGCCAAAAGTGGGACGTCTGGTCACCTTACGCATGCTATATCCAAAGAGCTAGTGTTTCCCTACTCTAGGCCTGCTTACTCTTTTGCAACCCATTCCTCTTCAATCTGTTTTACACTGCCCAGAGTCTCTCTTTGAGGGAGATGGGCAGTTTCTAAGTTGATAGATAATATTAAATATAAATATAAAATGGCTCCAATCTGCAAGTGTGTGTCAGTGTGGGGGGGAGGGGGGGAAAACAGTCAGGCCTGGTTGACATTGTCTACGGAAATCACTCATGCCTCCAACTTGTTTCAGCAATCTCTCCACTCTGCAAGAGGTTGGGAAAAGGGGAAAAAGTGGTTTCTGTAGATAATCTCTCCTGTGCCTGACCCATTATTTTTCTTCCCTCTTGTAGAGTGGAGAGTTTGGAGAGGGAAAAGATTACAAGAGAGTAAGTAGGCACACAATAAAGAATATAATGTGCTCAGGTGATAGTGCCACCACATTTCTTTCAATGTATATAATATTATGTGCAATCTATTAAGGTATCATAAAAGATCAATCACTATTGAAAAAGGTTGACTCAGCCTTCCATCCTTCCGAGGTAGGTAAAATGAGGACCCAGATTGTTGGGGGCAATATAAATATACATTGCTTACTGGTGTAAACCGCTTAGAGAGTGCTTGCACTGTGAGGCGGTATATAAATCTCACTAAATAAATAAATAAATAAATAAGTTCATAAGATAAAACTTCTTTCCAAACATCACTTATTCCAACTGAATTATTTAATATCTAGTAACAGTGAAGTTGAGATAACCAGTATAAAAATAGATAAGATTACATATATACAAATGTTTGGTTTTTGGTTAAGAACATATAATGCTAAAAAAAATGTACTGAGCAAATGTTCTAAATGATGAGGGTGAGTATTATTACATTTATAGACCATTGGCTCTCTAAAGACTTTTGGTGGTTTACTGATAAGGTAGATTAAAAAAACAATATGCAATGAACAAAAAGTATGCAAATCAAGTTCTACAAAGCTAAAGGTATCCCAGAATAAAATAAAATAAACCAAGACAAATTATAACCAAACCAAAATGGAGCTTATGCCCAAATGCCCTCTCAAAGTGGAAGTAGAAGCCATAAGAGAAGACAGTTCGTGCAGGAACCAAGTGGATGTCCCCTGGGATATCATTCCAACAAACTAACACAGCCACTGAAATCCACTCCATTAAACCTTGGCACCTTCTATCCCTATAAAGAAGAGTGTTACTATTCATTTTTCAAAGATTATTGTCATATATCTAATCTGAAGAATTGCTACAGCTGAAATCATTATTACCTATCACTATAACTCCAGTTTACATACATGACTCTAAATATACTTCCATATATTCCACCAAGGAAGTTTCCAATTTATTCCACTTTGCTTACATTTTCTTCATTACAAAGCGGACTGCATTTTCTCCTAATTCATTGCTCTTTGACTAGGAGGCACCCTGTTGGAAAATTACAAGGCAATAAATTATGAGCTGAACTGTTGACCTGAAATACATTTTCTTATTCAGCTCTTAGTCAGTAGGGGGTTATACAATCAAAGCAAACCATTTCTAACTCTCAAAGAATTGGGAGGGAAAACATCAAGAAGAAAAAAGCAAAACTCACAGTGATTTCAAAAGTACCAATAGGTTAGGAATCTTACTACCCAGCATTCACATTGACTCGGGAAACACACAACTGAGCAAAATAATGTTTGCTTATCACTCGCAGGCATACATGCTTAGGACTGGACTCCAAGTTCCATAATCTATTGCAATTTGGTGTTAGTTCTTTTGTGTTTGGAACAATCCTACAATAATCAAATAGAATAGAGGTTTAGACCTCTTTTAGAGCTAATGCAGTCAGCCACTAGTTTCAACTTTGATATAATTCATTATGGCTTACAAATAGAATGGGAGATGGAGCTAAATTAATTCACATGTTTTCCTAAGAGACCATGCCAAATTAAAAAAAAAAGTCAGAACATTAATAAATTCCCAAGTGCCTAAAAAGCTATACCACACAATGTAACATACTTATAAAAAGCCCTGCTTACTGTAGTTTTAGTTTCAGTTCCAATTCAGTTTGGGTATTCTTTGAAATGCCTTCATTACTAATAGACTTTTATAGTGTCCCTGCCAATATTAAGTTTATAAGAAAACTCCCTCTTCTTTCACCTTTCAGGAGTGCTTAGTTACGTATTTGTCTCTCTTGTTTCCTTTCTATTAGTTTTAATATACTCACACAACAAATCACTTTGCTCTTTCCTCAGTCACCAATTATAAAAAGAATATCAAGGCAGGGGGAAATTTTGGGCATTTAGATTAAATGCAGGTGGTCCTCAACTTACAACCAGTGGTGGGTTCCTACCGGTGCGGTCCACTCTACAGTACCGGTAGCGGCCAGCAGATGGTGCTATTTGCGCACAACAACTCCGGTGCCGTCTTCGCCGGTCTGTCGCACGGCGCCATCTTTTTTGGGGGAATTTTTGGGCTGATTTTGCTTCCTGCACATGCGCGGAAGCAAAATCTCATGAGGCGATGTGCGTGCTCATGAGATTTCAGCGCTTTTTGCTCAACGCATGCACGGAAGCAAAAAAAAGTGCAGAAATCGCACACACACGCGCATCCCCTCATGAGATTTTGCTTCTGTGCATGCGCAGGAAGAAAAATCGCACAAGGGCACGTGCGCGCATAGTGAGAACACACACACCAAAACATGGCAATGCGTGCACAGCGCACCAGTATCGCGAAGAAGTAGCAACCCGCCCCTGCTTACAACAGTTCGTTCCAAGTGACAATGGCACTGAAAAAAGTGACTTATGACCAGTTTTCACCCTTGTGATCATAGTAGCATCCCCACGATCACGTGATCAAAATTCAGATGCTTGGCAATTGAGTCATATTTATGACAGTTGCACTGTCCCAGGGTCATGACAAGCAAAGTCAATGGGAAAGCCAGATTCACTTAACAACAGTGTTACTAATTTAACAACTGCAGTGATTCACTTAACAAATGTGGTTTTAAAAAAAGTAGCAAAATGGAGCAAAACTCACTTAACAAATTTCTCACTTAGCAACATAAATTTTGGGCTCAATTGTGGTCATAAATTGAGGACTAATTGTAAGCTCCCACTGCTATCTTTGAGTATGATATACTGTATTTGATATATGATATGATTTATTTAGCATGTGGTTATGTTACATTAACCAGGAAACTACAATGTTAATGCAGAGTAGTTATTTGGTTGCTGATGTCTGATATGATATGATATGCGATCTATGAAAAATGAGTATATGGATCATTAAAAAAACATACAGGCAAAAACAGGCTTCACACAACTTCTCTTTTTAAACAGTAATTTCAAATATATCATTGTCCAGGTTATTAGATACAATTGTTGAATAAGTGCTTATATGACCCGTATAAAAAAAGTTAGGCAAGAAGATGAAAGGTGAAGGAACAAGATAAGTGGCGCCAATATATCTGTTTAGTTATTTTTATTCTCAAAATTACAGAGTAACAAAATTCACACATATAACTTATTTTATCCTTATATAACAACCCCAGGAGGTGGGCTAAGGTCACTTAGCTTCATAGTAGATCAGGTTTCACACAACAACTTAAATTCTAGCCTAATTTCTTTGTAAAGTGCCCAGTTTCTTTTACGATATTCACTCAAGATTTTTAAAAACAGGTAAGAGAAAAATAAAATAGGACTTGAAGAAAGTACATTACAAATGGAAAGGAGATGCAATGATGAAAATGAGGTTGTTTTAGTGCCAATATTTTAAAACAACGATCAGCTATGGGTATCTTTGCAATTGTTAACATTTGAGCATGCAAAATGGGAGGGAAGCTCTTGCTTGTTTATACTGAGCTGAATATCAATAGGTGCACATGAAGGTTTTGTTTTAATTTACAGCTGACACAACTGAGAAATATTATCTGGCTCACAAAATGTTCTCTCAGTCCAATTTGTTTTCCCTCTGATTCAATAAAAAGTTCAATGTTCTGTCCTCATTGCCTTGTGACAAGCAAATGTGGCTTTCACGTTGCTTTCTCCATTCCTTGAACTGTGTTTAATAAGCAGTGTCTAAATCTAGAACTTATTACGCACTTAGAGAGAAATCAGCTCTTCCAGAAAGGGATGGCTTCACCTTTCTCAGGTTACGTGGTGGTTTTAGGAGATCAGAATCACAGAGAAATAATATGCCACATTTCTTTTGAAAGTTGTTCCCCACTGAAAAATTCCTGCACATGTATTTGCAGTTCATCACCTAAAATCAATATTTTGGCATTTTCATAGAATGGGAAATCCACTGGAAAACTATTGTGAGTTATATAACTCTAATTCACCAGACAAATACTGTAGGATGTTTTATGTTCCTGACGGGAAGGGGGAGGAAACTATAAAGAGTTTAAAATCCACCTCAGAGATTCTAAAATAAATTACTGAGTCAAGAGGAACATTAAATATAGGTTTTGACTTTTCTCAACCTTGCTGCATTACACCAATGCAACATGGGATGCAACATCATTACAAATGAGCCACCAGTAAAATAATCCAGTGGACTATTCTGCTAGAGCATCGGCTCCATTTTATTTAGATTGGCTAATATTACTAAATTACTAGATTAAATCTCTTTAATCTAGTAATCTATGGCCATTTCTCATTGTCAGTCTCTATATCTGTGCTGTGCTGACTTTATGACAAGCTTACATGAGACATTAGAATTATAATAATGAAAGCTACTCAACATAATTATTCTATTGTAAATTATGAAATTATGTCAGGTTCAAAATGCAAAATTGAGCTACCCAATTTGAAGCAAAGTTTGGAACACAAGGGAGGCAGCATTGAAGACTATGTAAAATGGCGTCTTTTCCTAGCAAGGCAGATCATTATCATTTCTGTCATAAACTGTACACAAAAGTCTTCAAGAGATTTCATACATTCGTAATGTTAAGATGTTATCAACATAGGGAAAAGAGGACAAAACATATTCCTCATTTCAGGATGCTATAATCACTGGTGAATATATGGAATGAAACACAAGGTTTTTATTTCAATGGGTGATTTGCTAATGTTTTCTTGTAGGCTCTTTCTCTTGTTTGCTAACAAAAGTTGTGGTTTATCTATCAAATCAGTAAATATATTGTCTTAGCAATTAATTTGGATATATTCCCATTGTGAACCACAAGGCTTCCTGTTCTGGAAAACAATTTAATAAGCAGTTGCTGTACTTCTATCCAGCTTGAAAAAGAAAAACAGCTAAAGCAATGGAATTCACTAATTAGCATTAGCTCTATTTACTATACGCATCACTAAGGAGTCGAGCAGATGTGTATTTATCCCATAAAGAGAGTTATGTAGCTGCCATTAGTGAATATCTTGAAGGACATCTTCTGAAAAATAAATGATGTTCTCATAGTTTTGTACTTTCAACAAGAAAGAGCTGCTGATAGTTGGAGTTTTCCTATTTTTCATTGGAGAAGATTAGCTATCATTGTTTTATGTTTGGGGAAAGAAGTTGTATATTAACAATCACCGCACATTCTTTTTCTAGCAAGTTCTTCACTGAGCCATATAACAACTCCTAGTCACCACATGGCTAATTGGGAAGCAAATCTATTTCGTGATTTGTGATTAAGGTGTCTCAAAATCCCTGTTCTACAATTATTGATGAAGTAAACAATCCAAAAGCATCCCAGTCATCTGACGATCTCTATCGGGGGCAAGAGAAGTCACTAACAGCTTGATTCTAACTCAGAAATAAATCTTATTGAGCATGATCCAACCCCTACTATCAGTCCACCTCACAAGGGAGGGTAGAGAATGCAAAAAGGAGAGGTAATGTCTATTGATTTCCTATGCAATTTACTTCCTAGTTATCTTATGTGTAGTTTTACAGCCAACATTTTATGGAAATTAACAGTCATAGAATTGATTCTTTCAGGCATAGCAATGATGACAAGCTGAAGAGACGCAGGTCCCCAGCCCCATGCCTGGAGAAGAAGCAGCTGAATTCTACCTCTTCCTGCTTCCCTCCTAGAAATATAAACATAGAAATAGAAATCCATGCTGCACTGGAATTGCACAGTTGAGCAGAGCTCTGCAGGAGTGGATCAATATAGATAAATCTGATTTAAAAACAAAGATCAGGAAGCAAAGCAATCTGCTTTGAGAATAATTTGATTAAAAGGCAAAATAGAATTGTTCAAAATAAATAGGTAACTGATCATCACAGCTCTGCTTTTTCATGGGATAGAGGGGAGATTGAGGGAGGGGATCCCCAAATCCATAATTGGATAAAAGCTGCCAATGCATACACACTACAATTTTAAAATATTGAATTATATTAGGTAATTATATATAAATTTGGTATAAATTATCTTGGAAGATTCAGTAAATGAAAAATATGTAGAATGGACCCCTCTTCATCCTGACTATTGCATTACTACAATAGTCTGCATCTCCAAAGAGACATTCATGGCCACCAATGACCTAAGTAACTATTCTTAAACTTACCAGGTTCCTTGCACCATCTGCTAATTTGTTTTTAGATTATTTTAATTTTAAAAAGATAGGATGCCATCCTTGACATCATCCTCATCTCCAAAAATGTGTCTGGGTACCACATACTGTAGATCATTGCTTTATTTGGAAGTATACCCAGAAAAAGGTAAAGGTAAGCTGAATGGTCAAGTATATCAAGAAATTGATCAGATTTTATACAGATGCTTCACCTGCATACCAGGAAGACTTTGTTAGGACTATGTCCAAACGGTTGGATTGTTAATATATAAACAAGCCACCAATCTATGTTTGTATATATTTAAGTACTACAACTTTAAATGTATTGCTGTATTCTGATTGGCTGCAATGTTTCAAGTTTGCCATAAGAGGGAGCAAGAGATCATGGTTCGTTCTCTCTGCTGATTCATTTGTGATTGACATTGAGTTCTGTGTGAAGCTCTGTTACTTTCTGATGGTATTGAAGTGTTTGTAAGCTGTAATATCTTTGTTTGATGTTTAAGACAAAGACAGACTGGTAAGAAGATTATTATACTTCTTGATATTGACTGACTGAATGTGTATGACCCGGACTGTTTAATTCGACTGTGCTATTTATCTAAAAGTAAACTATTTTATACACTTTAACGAATCTGTTTGTGACTGGATCATTACTCCTATCCACTGGTTGCCACGCTGAAATACCCTGTTTCTCTGAGCATGTCCCTGATAACTCAGGGGTCGATCTGCACACTCCTTAACAGACTTCATCAGCTCAATGGTTCAAAACTGGGGATTTCCCTGAAGCATTTGCAGTCTGATTAAGATTTGAAGAGTCTGTGTAAGATTGGTTGGTGATATAAGGTTTCCTGGAATGTGTTGATTAATTAGTTTCTGGAAATGGTGTTGTCTCCTTTGATTGATTCACCTCATCTACTTGATATGTATGGCCTGGATCTATCAGTATAAAAAATAATCTTATGTTTGAAAAATAAGTCTAATACAGAGTTTAATTCAATCAGGAAGAGACCATAATTCTACATATGGTCTCATACTATATCCAAATGTTTGGTTTCCCTTAATATAAGTAAGGCTTTAATATATCAGCTCTTGTCAGACTTGTTTAAATAATATATAATTTTGTGGTTCAGATAGAAAATATTGTTGTTTATTCCAACCTATGGCTCTTGTTATACTGTACTTGCCCTTTTGTTAATCATTGACTATTGACTTTATTTCAATAACAGTTTTATCATTGTTCCCAGAGAAAGTACAGGGCATAATATTCAATAAAATAGATTTAAATTAAATTAAAACAACTTCTTAATATCCCAATTTTTTTGGAATCTTTAACTCCGAATTTTTCTAGACTATTCAAAACATAATCATTAGAAGAGTAAAAATAATAAAAAATAAAGAAAATAAATGATTGAAAAGAAAGTAAACAATTAAAAAAACATCACACAAGATCTCATACTATAATTCACATCTTAAAACCTCTATCTTTTACATAATCTATATTAATAATTAAAAAGAAAAAGAGGGGGGAAAAACAAGAAAAACAAGAAAAACAAAAATAGAAAAGAAACGAAGATGAACCTCAAAAACTAAACTTAATCATAAATTCAAACAATATTAATAACATAATATTGCAATATATCAAATTATTAACTTCCCAATATATAATATATCTGTTAATAATGATAAGAAAGAAAAAAAGAAAAAAACAAAACCACTAACCCCTTATACCTCAAAACCCTTAAACTTAAACCTGAAACCCAACAACTTATTAATAACATGATATTACCTATATAAGATTTCTTCTAAACATAAAACCATAAAATCAAACACATTAATAACAGTACTTTCTCTGGGAAGTCCGGGGGGGAGGGGGATGGGAAGGGAGTGGGTTGGGGGTAGGGGGGATGGGGGGGGAGAAAAATTGAAAAATGCTTGTACTTTGTACTTATAAAACTTTTTGAATAAAAAAAACAGTTTTATCATTGTTATATGCTAATCTCTTGTTACTTTGAAGCATTTGCTGATTTTTATATAGCTTGTAAATAATTTTTCTATTTTTTTAATTCATTTTTTTGCTTTTTCTGGTTATAATTTTATACAACTATTAAAGAAAAAAGAAAAAATGAATTGTGATAGGAAGAAGAAAAGGATGTTCAATTTAAAAATAATAATAATTGAAACTTCTTACCACCAAAACAAGCAACAAAAGCCCTAAGAGGACTAACTGGTACACTTATGGTAAATATATTATGCCTTACGCCTATTTATGAAATAACATCCCACAAATATTATGAGGTGTCATATTAATATACAAAAAAGTCCTGAGAAATCTAAAGACAAAGCGATTCATTAAATTGTCTCATTTTCCCTTTTCATTTAAATACAGAATGATAAAGCTGCCAGTCTTAGAAGAAAAAGGAAAGATTGGGGATTATTTCTGTAATCCTTTTTAGGACATCATTTTGCACATTTTAATGAATTAAGCAACACATTTTTCATAACCACATCGGCGCTCATACAGTTCAATTTAATAGAAATTCATCAGAGCATCGGTTAAAAACTCTATATGTGAACAGTAAAAAAAAAGGAGACATAGCTTGGAATTGATAATTTATATCTTCATTGAAATGATTAAATTTAATATATTAATATTTTAAGGGAAGCATGTATCTTTTACTCTTGTATAATATATTGATATTGATACAAATAATACATTAGAACAATTAATCAATGGAACGCGTTGCCTCCAGAAATTGTGAGTGCTCCAACATTGGAGATTTTTAAAAACAGATTGGACAACCATTTGTCTTAAATGGTTTAGGTTTTCCTGCCTGAGCAGGGGGTTGGACTAGAAGATTTCCAAGGTACCTTCCCACTCTGTTATTCTGTTATATATTAACAAAGGGTTGCATAAAGAACCTTGTTATACAGACTCATAGATCCACAACTATATATCTCCAGGTCCACTCTACTACTTAAGATTAGATGATCAATACAGGGCATATTTTGTAAAACTAAGTAAGTAAACCTGTGATGGCGAACCTATGGCACGCGTGCCAGAGGTGGCATGCAGCACCCTCTCTGATGGCATGCGAGCCATCGCCCCAGCTCAGCTCCACTGCACTTGTGCACGCCTCCGCCAGCCAACAGATTTCCGGGTCTCTGTCGTGCATGCACGGGGGTGGGGCGCATGAGGGACACATGCACACATGCGTTTGGTGGGGGGTCACATGTGCATTTCCAGGGGTCATGTGTGAATGTATGGGGGCAGGGGGAGCACAGGGGGTCACATGCGTGGGGCAGGGGGAGCACAGGGGGTTGCATGTGCATGCGTGGGGGGTGGGGGAGTGTGGGGGCTCACGTGTGCATGTGTGGGGGCTGGGGGGAGCATGGGGGGTCACATGTGTATGTGTGCAGGTATGGGGGGATCATGAGGGGTTGTGCATGCATGTGCAGAGGTGGGGGGCACGGGGGTCTACGTGCGCATTGCATTATGGGTGCAGGTGCGCGGGCACATGCACTTTCGGCACGTGACAACAAAAAGGTTAGCCATCACTGAAGTAAGCTATGGTGTTCTTTCAACTTTCTAGTCTTTCCTACTGGTTGGCATTCAAATACTAACCTAATCCAACCCTACTTAATTTTTTGAGACTGCTTAAACTCAGTTAATGCTTCCACCTAGTTTAGCAAATCCATAACACATACTGTATTCAAAAACATCACTGCCCGTTCCTGTTGATAGCTGCATCTTTAATAGAGCATTGTTTTGTATATACAAACAATGGGAAGTGTGCAATGGGAAGAAGTCACAGCAGAATGATGTATGAAGCAGCTTCAGACTACTGATCTTTCTGTGTTTGCTTTGACACTTGAAAGCTGCTCTTAAGAGATTCCTGCAGAAATCCTTTTCATTTTAGCTCAAAAGCCAGTAGAGTGAACTTCATATTTTTCTGCATATTAAACATGCATTCTAAGCTCTAGCACATTTTTAAATATGCCATTATTTAAATACCACTTTTTCCAGTGCAGAATACTGTGCTATCTGAAGATTGGACATGCTTTGGTAAAACTGCAACAGATACGTATCTGGGAGGCAAGACTAATATCCGTAATGCATTTCATTTATTCATGAGTATATACATTTCCACTTCAGTGATTTACATGCATTTTAATTTTTTTTACATTTCAAATTCCTTATACGTTGCGGCCATTGTGCAAAAATTCATTCCCCATTCCTTATATTATCTACAGTTATAAACAAGGAGCAGATTATTTCAACTTTTTATTTTATATCACAAAGAGAGCTATGGTTTTAAAATGTGGTTGTGTGTATTTTTCTTATGCATTTTTCTCAGCCCCTAGTCTGCTTTTAAATATAAATACAAAATCAGTGCCAAGTAACATTTTTTTTACAAATGTTCCACTTTTCATTACTTTTGTATTCAATCTAATTTTCCATACAAGATGTTCTTTTTCTTGTGAATCAGGTTAAATAAAACATAATTCTTCTGTTCCGATTTGCTTGTTGATGACTCATTAATGGAGCCAAAACAGATTCAGTGCTTTCTCAAAGCAAGAAGAGTGAGAGATGTTCAGATATTTAAAAATATTTTCTAATTAATCTCTTAAGCAGAAAATTCTGAGAAGAACAAATATACTATTTCATTGGAACATCCTAAATTCTTTTCCCCAATGAAGGCTGGAATTCTGGTTTTTCTGCCTTATATTGTCTGATAGCTGTGCTACAACATTATCTGCAGACTGTCTTTCCCCACCCACCTTCTCCGTCTTTTTCATATTACAAACAGAAGATATTCACAGCCAAGAGCTGCAGCTCTGGGAAGACCACTTTCTCTATTTGGAAAGGAGTTTGAATGATAAATATACCAATTAATTGCAAAAACCTGCAAGCTAATCTAGATACTGATAATCACGCCTTATCCGTGATTGTTTAATAGTGCTTTGACTCAGATGGGACTCTTGAAAATGCTTCACCCCCCTTCCCTCACTCCAGAAATAAGGATATGATATTAAGCTCTTTCATTGCAACATGATGATCGGAGTGTCACAAGCACCCTCCTCTGGATATTTGAGGTCCCTGCAGCAAACGCCAAGGAAAAGGGTTGAAACGAGGTTGCCTTCATTACAATCAGCCTGAGTTATACATTTCAAGAGGGAAAAGGATAAAGACAAATCAAATCCAATACTTTCTGTAAAAGACTAGGCGATCTCAAGTCCGTGATCTGTTAATGTAGCAAATGGGAACAAGCATTGGTAGGACATCAATGCTGAATTCAGCATTATCTCTGTATTGCTGCAGAACATGCTTCTCTTGAAGCTAACTTTCAAGGAGTTGTTCTGTTTAAAGATTTACTCGAAACCCCGGCAGACAGTGCTTGGGGGGGTGGGGTGATGGGACATATGATCCAGGAAGGACAAGAAGTTGGGAAAGGCTGATGGCTCAGATGATATGACACACTTGGAATACTGCGTTCAGTTTTGGTCGCCACGATGTAAAAAGGATGTTGAGACTCTAGAAAGAGTGCAGAGAAGAGCAACAAAGATGATTAGGGGACTGGAGGCTAAAACATATGAAGAACGGTTGCAGGAACTGGGTATGTCTAGTTTAATGAAAAGAAGGATCAGGGGAGACATGATAGCAGTGTTCCAATATCTCAGGGGTTGCCACAAAGAAGAGGGAGTCAAACTATTCTCCAAAGCACCTGAAGGTAGAACAAGAAGTAATGGGTGGAAACTAAACAAGGAGAGAAGCAACTTAGAACTAAGGAGAAATTTCCTGACAGTTAGGACAATTAATCAGTGGAACAGCTTGCCTCCAGAAGTTGTGAATGCTCCAACACTGGAAGTTTTTAAGAAGATGTTGGATAACCATTTGTCTGAAGTAGTGTAGGGTTTCCTGCCTAGGCAGGGGGTTGGACTAGAAGATCTCCAAGATCCCTTCCAACTCTGTTGTTGTTGTTATTGTTATTGTTATTGTTATTATTATTATTATTATTATTATTATTATTATTATTATTATTATTATTATTATTATTATTATTATTATTATTATTATTATTATTATTATTATTATTATTATTATTATTATTATTATATGCTTACCTATAGACTGAAGACAATTAATGTGTCACCTAAGTATGAAAACCTGTTGATCACGCTGCCAGAGATTAGAGGCGTTAGATTTAGTCCCAAGTCATCAAGAATCTGCTTGGGGTTTTATTAGCTAGGCTTTTTCTCACCTGAAGAAGAGATGATAGCTTGTTAGGTTCTCTGTATTCATGTTAACATCGGGGTATATCAATGTTTGGTGCAGTTCATGAGAACTAATTGTTACCTTTTTTGTTGAATACGGTACCTCCTTGCCCAGCCTTTGGTGAGCAACATGATTAAAAGGGTAAAGGGGCAGTTGGCCAGACGCCATCAAAATCAACTGATGATGCCATCCCAGAAAGTAGGCATAATAAGTATGTGCCCCACTGCCATCAAGAGAGGGAGCAACAGAAGGAGCAACCCCTTCCTGATAAAGAAAGTTGTCTTTGAATGCATTGGTCCTACCAACTCTGCCTATAATTAGTAAGCTTGCCCTGACTCTTACTTGCTTAGAAGCTGATTGTGGTCAAATTTAGATAGCACTTTTGTTTTCCCCTTGACATATTGCTATAGCTGCAAAGAAGGTTGAGAGAATAGTAGGAATCAGTGGAAATAGGCTATAGTGATCTCCAATAAGGTAAACCAAGGTCAATTACTTGTTCAAGCCATCGAAATTTTGAGTTTTGGTCTAGTGAAAAATGTCAACAATCAAGAAAGGAAATCCTAGCTACTGGGTCTCCTTTGCAGTAGTTGGGAGGATAGTGAACCTGTCGTGTGCTGAGCAAACAGTTGAGATAACTAGCCTGGGATGGATATACTATATGTATTGAGCCATGGTGGTGCAGTGGTTAGAATGCAGTATTGCAGGCTAACTCTGCCACTTCTAGGAGTTCGATCCTCATCAGGTTCGAGCTCAAGGTTGACTCAGCCATCCATCCTTCCAAGGTCAGTAAAATGAGGACCCAGATTGTTGGGAGCAATATGCAATATTGTTGGAGGCAAAAAAGCATGCTATCAGACCTATTTTATTAACTGGATATATTTCATTTAAATGTCATTTCCATCCAGGGACAACTGTTGCCCACACTCAAGCAATTGTTCAGTAGTCTACACTATTTGAATGAGGCCTAAGATTGCATTAAGGAAAACAAATGAATGGGTCTCTGTGTGTAAGAAAAAGGCTCACAACACTCAACAAGAGGAATACATAGGATTGAAGATAAAGCTGCCTTAATCTTAACCTTGATGGGAATCACTTCTTTTTAAACATGCACAATAATACACAGTTAAGAACTTTAAAATGAGATGGCTTTGAGAGAAGCTGACAATTGAGAAGTAGAATGAAGAGATGGGTAGTTTTGGAGATCAAGGCAAAGGGTATGAAAAAGTCTGCCATAATCTTGCTCTACAAACTAACTTAAAT
The DNA here is from genome assembly GCA_023053685.1 of Diadophis punctatus similis. Classification (NCBI taxonomy): domain Eukaryota; kingdom Metazoa; phylum Chordata; class Lepidosauria; order Squamata; family Dipsadidae; genus Diadophis; species Diadophis punctatus. The sequence goes on along the minus strand of JALIGW010000006.1, from coordinate 35,500,170 downwards.
TACACAAGAAGTTTCCCCAGCTTTATTACCTTATACCATGACTATGAAAACCAATAGATTGAAAGCAATATGCGGTATACATAGCATCCATCCTAACCACATGATTTTAATAGTCAGTTTAATCTGAAATATTTGGATGTGAGTCAAATAATAAAGCAGTGATTTGGTGTTACAGTTTGCTCAATAGAGCATCTTAGCACAGTCACACTCCAGGCTGCAAGGAGGACTCTTTTGAAATATGTGCCTTCCATATTATAGCAATAGCACTTAGGCTTATATACCGCTTCATAGTGCTTTACAGCCTTCTCTAAGCGGTTTACAGAGTTCAGCATATTGCCCCCAACAATCTGGGTCCTCATTTTACCGACCTCGGAAGGATGGAAGGCTGAGTCAACCTTGAGCCGGTGAGATTTGAACAGCTGAACTGCTGAACTAGCAGTCAGCTGAAGTAGGTTGCAGTGCTGCTTTTAACCACTGCGCCACCTCGTCTTATTTGCAAATCCTGGTAAGAAAGTACCATCCATACTAGAATGTTCATGTATCTCCCGATTGACTGGTTTGACCAAAATATCTGAAAACAAATAAAATGTGCAATTGATATCAGTATGGTTGATATACACATTGGGTGACAGAAAAAACCCCAAGAGCAATACTTGAGTAAAATCTATAAATTAGCTATATAAAATATATTGCTATATCAGTTTCTGGATGAAAAAGTGGTGATAATTAACTTAACTCTATATCATTTTACAAAACTATGCCAAAGCCAATAGAAAAATACAATACGTTAGATTTTTTTTCACAATTGTTTCTTCAGTCTACCAAAATGACAAACAGAAAACAATAATTAAAACATTCTTGATATAAATGTCACCATCTCTCTGTTGTTCAAATAAATCTGAGTCAATTAGAATTTCCATTTCTTAGTAGAAATGTTCAGGTACAATGAAGAAAAACAAGACCACTCATGTAGATACATCTCAGTGGCTGGGCTGTATGCCTCGAAGGTAGTCGGAGTTGTGCTGTTGCTGGCCATCCTGAAAAGGACAGACTGAGGGGGAAAATTTTTTTCCTTTTGTGTGACAGGCAGCTCGAGTGGCTTTACAGCTCACTTTGAGGCTCCGATCATTCGCGGCTCAGTATCCCACCTTCATCGCCAGTGTTAAGTCCCAATACGCAGGTTCAATAACTGAGGCGAGACTGATCAAAGACCCAACAAGCCTTTATTGAGGCTAACAGAGCAACAGCTGAAACAACAAGTAACAAGACAGAATGGGAAAGCCAGCAGCCTCTGACGTGTCTGACAGCTCTTTTATAGCCGGCTGTCAGATGCGGCAGCCAATAGGAAGCCCTTAGCTTCCCGCGTTTCAGCAGCTCCCACTCTGGCCAATCAGGGGCATTTCTGAGGCAGACTAGCATCCTGAGGGGATGCAACACTTTTCATTTTTACTTTTAAACATTTTTTTCCCAGAAGAAGTGGTGAGTTCTCCAACTTTGGAGGTTTTTAAGCAGAGATTGGACAACCATTTGTCCCAAATGATAGGTTTCCTCTTTGGGTTGGACTAGAAGACCTCCATGGTCTTCTAACTCTTCCAACTCTGTTATTCTGCTGTTCTGTTATTATTTGAATCATCTATTGCAGAAGAGCAGGCAAAGCTGGGGATGGAGTTAAGCACATCATAAGTTTAGCATCCTTGCATTCCCACTCCAACTCTTCATGAATTCCGTTGACCCTTTGAACTTTAGTTGATCAGATTCTTGTGTATAGTCATGAATAAATCTTATATCTTGCAACTTTATGAATTGTCCTGATTCATTGTGCCTGACATTAAACAGATAAGGATCATGGAATTCAAGAGTAGTTGAACATGGAGTGCTTGTGAGAACAGAAATTTTCTAACCTGATGACATGTTTAACTCCACTCTCCTGCTCTTTTATATTTATTTTACAAAACAGAAGTTATCCTATGAAACTTCATAACATAATAAATATAATCAGCTGAAATCATACAACTGTGATTACTATGGTAAGTGAAGTCTCTATTAAAAATCATTTCCACTGGAAAATAAATATACTCAAGGGAGCTTGTTTGACAGGATTCAAATATTCTCCTTTTGAGATTATATCTAAACCCTTTAATGCACAACTCTCTTTGATTTACTTTTTCCTAAACATTCAAGCTATTCCTGCTTATTGTAAAATCTTTTTATAAGCACATTGCCATTGTAACATACAGCATTTAGGTGAAAGTATAGAGTATTGAATTTACTGCCAAAGGATCTGTTCAATACAAAGAAATCCAATTGGATATGTAACAGAGCAAATTAATATGAAGCACAAACACAATGAATTCGCATCTGCATTATGGTTATTGCAGGGGTGTGATATTGTAAGTCAGTATTGTGGCTATGACTGTGTGTGTGAGACTGAAGCCTTATTCTTTTATAGAGGATATATATGTATAGGATATAGGACCAGAAAAGCTGTCATATAGACATGGTGGCACAGAGGCTTAATGATGCTGAAACTGCTGGCCAGATATGGTCTGCACTTTGGCAGTTTGAGCCCAACTCTGTGAGACATAGTGAGCTCCCATTGCTCACTCCCTAGCTCTTGCCCACCCAGCAGTTTGAAAGCATGCAATATTGAAAGTAGATAAATGGGTACCACTTTGATGGGGGGAAAACTTAGCTGCATTCATGTGTGCAAAGAGCGGAAGCCAGAGCTTGACCTGGCTTGATGTGAGGCATCACGACATGAGCAAGATGGGGCAAGGCATAGCAAGGCAAGGCAAGGTGAGACCGGTGGAGGAGCCCAGAAGAGCCAGCAACCTGAGCGCCGATAGTTAACTGGTGTAAAGTACTTCACCCCCTGCGGTGTATCAAGGATAGGTACACAAGCATCAAACAGAATGAATTAGCAATTTAGGCTGTCAGGACTGCACTGTGTCTAGCATGTATAGATTTCCCTGACATTGTATGCCATAGGCTAAATAAATGGAGTCTGGTCTTTTTCAGCAAATTTATTAATGACTAGCAAATGAGCTTATCAGCAGGTTAATGACATTCAGATCATGCAACATTGCAAAGGGTAGCAATGGCAAAGTAGATAAATAAATAATGAGCAGCATTTACAGAATTAAGTAATGCTAAACTGAATTCAGGATAGAGTGAGACTATTATTCACTTGTATGCTGGAGAAAGAAAATCAACAATGACAAACATACTGTACTTGGTTGCATAACTCTAGTTGGACACTAGTTGGCAGCAAACCAACTAATAAAATGCTAGACCTCTTTGCTGCCATCTAGTGTCTATCTAGATCTGTGAAGCCCAGGTTTAATAGCCCTAAAAACAGCTGGATGTACATATGTATGTTTCTATACATAACCAATATCTCTAACTTTATACTTTCTCCTTAAATCCAGGAACTCAACTAAGAGATCAGATAAACATTTGCTGGCCTGTAATTATAGTGTAATATTCATATATTACATTAAGAATTAATGAGGTTCATTTTTGGCTAAGCATGATGTATGCAATGTTTATGTTTCACACATACCTGAAAACTATGTTTGAGTCAGGCTTCTCTGGCTTGTTCAATAAACCTGGATTTACAAAGTCTACCTTACTATAATAGAGGAACCCATCACTGAAACATATTTCAGAGCAGAACAAATTAACTTTTCTGCTAAGTAGTATCTTAAGAACCAGAGAGAACTAATGTGAAGAAAATGCTTCAATCTGCACTCAGATGTGAAGATCAGTAGGTAACAATATATTACAGACTTCCAAATTTGGTGCTTTCACAATGTCTTGTGCTATACCTCTCTATATTATAATCCCAAATCAGGCACTTCCTCTCTTATTATTAGTACACAGTTATTAAAAGATAACTACAGTGTTAAGGGCTGTGAATAATTTGAAATAGCAGCATATTTTAACTGAATAACATTTTCACAGTGCACCAAACAGTATTATAGATCGCTTTTGGTTAGTTTATGTATGAGTCCAGCCACTGTAATGTGCGAATACTTTGCCTTAATTCATTATATGAGCATAACCAAATGAGGCAAGTTAAAAATATATACTATAGTTTAATGTAATCTGTGATTCCAGATATTAAGTCAAAAGGTAAAATGAAATGGAAATAAAAGGCTAAGCCTCCTTTGTTTGTCCATACTAAATGACTCTGTAAATGTATCACTCAAGTATTTATATGTGACCAACAGAAACTACTGATCAAATTCATATATCCTGCTAAGATCTAATCCCTGATATGGCTAACAGGGCTATCAATAACAATGCTATTCTTTAAAAAAAAAGACGATCTTAAGTAACCTAGGCCATTAAGTCGCTCAGAGTCCCTACGGAGTTGAGCGGCATAAAAATGCAAATAGATAGATAGATAGATAGATAGATAGATAGATAGATAGATAGATAGATAGATAGATAGATAGATAGATAGATAAATAGATAGATAGATAGATAGATAGATAGATAGATAGATAGATAGATAGATAGATAGATAGATAGATAGATAGATAGATAGATAGATAGATAGATAGATAGATAGATCAAGATGTTATTACAGGGTCCTTGGTGCTCTCTGACCTTTGTTTGCTTGCAGACATTTCATTTCCCAACTATGCAACATCATCATATGGTTCAAATCTGAGCTACAAATATTCTCTTATATTGGTACAAGTGTTTTCTTTGGGGTTGGGGGGAAACAGTTGGGTGTTACAAATAGCCATTATCATGCCTGCAGAGGTTCAGGAAGTGACTTGGATGAATGGAGAACAGAAATGGTGCCAATAACAATAATAGCATATTCTTAGACAAATTATTTAATTATTGGATGTTGCATAATTGAAAACTTCTTTGGTAAGATCAGGCCATTTGCAATGATTAGTCTTGGCAGTAGGAGAAGGGGTAAGAAAGTAGCCCTATTTACTGACTTTGTATGATCTTGCTGACTGCTGTCCAAGGCATTTAAGAAGTCCTGAGCCTTACAACATGGAGTGCATGGAATCTCCCTTTAACTCTTTTCCAAGACAAACAGTCTATATCAGTGATGGCTAACCTTTTTGTCATCGCATGCCGAAAGCGCGCACATGCACACACCCATAATGCAATGTGTGTGCAACACCCCCCCCCCGCACCCCATTTTGGGGCTGGAAGGCCTCCTACACCAACCTGGAAGCCAAAATGGGGCGCAGGTGCACTGCGCAAGACCCCAAAAATGCAATGCGAATGCCCCCCCGCTCATGCATGCCCCCGCGCATGCGTGGCAGAGACCTGAAGACCAGATGGCTGGTGGGAGGTACGTGCATATATGCAATGAAGCTGGGCTGGGGCGATGGCTGGCATGCCCGCAGAGAGGGCTCTGCGTGCCACCTGTGGCACGCGTGACATAGGTTCGCCATCATGGGTCTACATTTTGGAAGAGAGTTTGTTAAATACTAGCTAAAGTCAATATTGTAGACTGTGTAGTCTTGGTTCACTATATGAACAGTCCATTATATATCCATGTTTAATGAGTACTGTATACTTCAGCTTAAAGGCAGCTTTGGGAGCTGCTGATATTTTAAATCAATTATCAGCACAATTGATTGTTTGCAAATGATTGCTGCAAGGAAACCTGTTCCCAGGGGAGCCGAGTTTCTTTTAGAGCTTCTCAATTAAAAAAAAATACTCCTCCTTTTCCTCCTCCTCCTCCTCCTCATGGTAGAGCCTGGTTTTTCAATTTAAAGTTGAGAGCAGTGAAATAGAAGAGAGATGGATAATTTTAACTGTGTAGTTCAGGGCTGTCAAACTCCCGGCCCGCGGGCTGGGTCACATGCTGGCCACGCCCACACCCGGTTTAGCGAAGGGGAAAAAACTCCCAACACCGCCGTGACAACATGAGTTTGACACCCCTGGTGTAGTTCATGGAGCTCTCTGAACTTGGTTGTTTGCTTGCAAACATTTTATTATCTGACTAGTTCAACCCTAAGCTACACATATTCTCTTTTGCTATAGTTACAGTAACTGTGCCCCATTTCTCCAATTACACAGAAGCCTACAGTCACCTTACATCAAAATATTCTTGTGGAAGGCACCTTCATGTTCCAAAGATTCAAACTAGTTCAGACAGGTATTACTGGCCCTTGATTATTGAAACATCTTACAGTAGTGTATGTCTACTGTATGTATGAGTGACACTTCACAGACAGCAAAACTACAGGCAAAGTCCTTTAGAACAGTGGTCCCCAACCTTTTTATTGCCGTGGACCGGTCAATGTTTGATAATTTTTCCGCGGCCCACTGGGGGGGGGGTTTGCGGCGTCACGTTGATTATTAAATCAAAACAATCTCAAATATAAACAATTTTAATTTAATTGTATTTAAACATGGCATCAAAATAAAATACAGTTACAACAAAATTAATATAACTTAATTTAACATTTTAACTCTCTGGATTCTAGTGACTAGAACGCTAAATCAATGAGAACCCTGAGCTTGTTTCTCTGCAACGAGACGGTTCCATCTGGGGATAATAGGAGACAATGACACCCTCCTGTACACGTTACTTTCAATACTGATGAGCCGCCCACAGAAGCCCCGCCCCCACACTGATCAGCTGGGCCGGGGCACGTCGGCAGACACAGGAGTCCCGTCCCTGCGCTTATTATCAGGACTCGCAGGACTCGCAAAAGTCGCAGGACTTGCCGCCGCTGCTGCACAGAAGACGCAGTAGCAGGGTGGCCCGGTACCATTTGTTCTGCGGACCGGTACCGGGCTGCGGACTGGGGGTTGGGGACCACTGCTTTAGAATACTGTATATATACATTCATATGTGTTTGTGTGTAAGAGAGAGAGAGAACTATAACAGTATGATTTTATTTGTATATGTTCTAAACTAATTGGAGTCATACATTTTCCCAAAGATACTTTATTTTGTGTGGAATAAGCTGCAAAAGCTGAGCACATTCAGCCAAAATCAAACAAACCACAGAATGGCTTATAATATGATGTGTAAATTCAGCATTGTATCTGCCTTAAAAAGAGTCACGGTTGCTCCTAAGATTGCTAGATTAAACTGAGAGCAGATTTCTTTTCCTTGAAATTTGCCAAATGAAATGTTGCAAAAAAAATAAAATTGCCAGCTTGTTATGCAGCTCTAAAAAATTCACAGCAGTTTTGAAGATTGTAAACATTAGGGAGAAATCTCTTCCGATTTCAGGAGTCAGAAGCAGCTTCTTTGCTCTGTGCAACGTCTTAGAACGCTTCTGCAGTTTAGATTTTAAGGTTGCTGTGTGATTAATTCCTAAGAGCTCCTTTCAGATTCAGGAACTTCCACTGGCCAGATGATTAATGAAGATGAATCACTATTTTTTAGCAAGGATATCTTAATTAGAAATCCTCGAAATGGTGACCACATAAAAGGAATTGTTTCTTATTAGGCTACTATTCAAATGTTTTATGTTAGTCTCCCTCTATATTCTTCAATTACCATTCTATTCTTGACCTATTTTTTCCAGTTTCCTCTCACACAGCAGTTTTGCATATAATACTCATAGATCAGAGATGCAGCTACTATTTGGTAGATGCTTGAAAGCTGGCTCTATTTTAAGAAGCATTTATCCCTTCCAGTTGGGAGGGAAGAAAGTGTATAAAAATCCACTTATAGGTTCCTGGTTAATTTGAAATAGATTTGCAAAAAGATCAGTATTAAGCCAGGCAATAACAGAATAGTTACTGTGAATTCTATAGTTTTAAGAAAAGGAATGGAGCTTCTAAAACTCTTGCAGATTGTACATTTTATTCAGTTTTAAAATCTGGATTCTCATATTGCATTATGTCATTTGAGCAAGGCACAACTGGTTGATTCTCACAACCATCAACCCATGAATAATAGTTGGCTAAGCACACTGGCTGAACTCATACAATTTGCTAATTTTACAAATGGGTGCTCTGCAGATGTATTGAGATTATCCCTGCCAACATAATTGGAGGGCACCACAAAAGTGCTGTTTAGCGCAACATGTTTGCGAGGCCAGGACTGATGTGTGACAATTACAGTTTAGCCAATGTGTGAACCCTGCTATCTTTCTAGCAATTGAAGACTTCTTGGGCCATATGTTCACTTATTTCTCCCATAATGCAGTATGTGGGGTTTTTTCTGTTCTATGAAGGTATGGAACCTCTGTCCCCTCATGGACTTTGGAATGTGAAATGGGGCAGAACAACATTCTTGTTGTTCCAGGGAGAGTACCAGGCACTCTATGTTAATCAAGTTTAGTACACACTCTAATAGCCTGACCTTTTTTTCTGGCTGGTCCTTTGCTTCATTTTATTCAGGAACCCTGAACCATTAATCCCTCTTGATGGGTCTAGATTTCTGTCCACAGTCCTCAAATGGTTCTTTCATATTTATCCAGCCAATTTGTGTTCTTAACCATACAAAAGCTGCATTCAGTTTTTTAAAAGTGTTTTGTAAAATAAAGTCATATTTGTTCAAATCATTAGGGTTATTTTGATTGCCCGATTAATTCCGTTTCCATAAAGAAACAAAGAACCTTTCAAGTTCATATCAAAACTGATGGGAAAGAAAGTGGATACCATTACATGTGTTATATTAGTAGAAAAATGTGACTTCTAACATATGTTTGAATGTTCTGCCTGTTTAAATCAATGGTGAATAAAAATAATCCTCTACAAACAACATGCACCCAGACACACATAACATATAGAATGCAATTCCTTCTATTTGTTGTGTAACCCTAGCTGTCCATCTGCCTATCTACCTCTACCTACCTTCCTACCTCCTTACTTAAAAATGGAATTAAGAGCAGTGATTATGCTTCCTTCAAGGAGTGTCTGCAGTGTGTGGTGATGGCTGCAAAACTGAGATTATAAACTTCATTTAAAAAAAGCAGACCTTTTAAACTGACACTTCTGAGTACTAATAAAGAAGCTATGAACCTGCCCAGCCTTTTCCAACCAGGGTCCCCTTGACACACGTTGAGATTGCAACTCTGAGAATTCTCTACTAATATTTGGTCTTTTGTTTCTTAACAGATCCATTCTCACGAATGAAGATGAATATACGTGTCTCAGGATAATGTTGCAGGATCCAATCTGGTCCCAGTGACCGACCCAGATTGGATCCAGCCAGATTCATTTTGTTGAATTTGTTCACCATATGAGGATTATTTATTATTTTATTTTATTTTATTATTTGTATTTATATGCTGCTCAATCTCGCAGGGACTCTGAGTGGCTAACAGGGATACAAATAGAATTTATATAAAAAAACATTTAAAAACAGAATTAAAAACACAATATAATACTTTAAAAATTCCAATCATCCAATCCAATCTATAACAACCATGGGCCAGCAGCAAAAGATCATTCATTGGTCCCAGGCTTGCCGAAAGAGCCAGGTCTTCAAAGCTTTTCTGAAGGTGGGGATGGTCCGGATCTCGGGGGGCAGTTGATTCCAGAGGGTAGGAGCTGCCACAGAGAATGCCCTCGCCCTCGGGCCTGCCAGCCAACATTGTTTAGCTGACGGGACCTTGAGTAGGGCAGTTCTATGTGATCTAACCAGTCGTAGGGAGGTATGCGGTAGCAGGTGTCCCGAAGATACAATGGCCCTGAACCATATAGGGCTTTAAAGGTAATCACCAACACCTTGAATTGCGTCCGGAGACCAATGGGCAGCCAATTCAGCTCACGCAAGATGGCAGTAGTGTGGGTGTATCTGGGAGTACCCACAACAGCGCGAGCAGCTGCATTTTGCACCAACTGAAGTCTCCGAATACTCTTCAAGGGTAGCCCCATGTAGAGCACATTGCAATAATCAAGCCATGAGGGGACAAGGGCATGAGTGACCGTAAGGAGTGCCTCCCGCTCCAGATAGGGTTGCAACTGGTGCACAAGATGGACTTGTGCAAAGGTCCCCCTAGCCACAGCTGACAGATGTTGATCTAATTTAAGCTGTGGCTAGGGGGACACCCAAGTTGCGAACCCGTTCTGAGGGGGTTAATTTTTCACCCCCTAGAACCAAGGGGGGAACCAAGGGGTAACCAATTATGCATATTTTATCTATACATGCTTCACCTAATACATTGGCATACCTCAGTAGAGATGGAAGAATAGATGTTTGCTCCTCCTTGCTGCAAAAGGAATCTGCTTGTTCTAGAATAACTTTATGTTTTGGGATATAGAGCACATATGGTTTTATGATTAGCATTCTCATGCATACAGATCAAGGATTATAATGTATGGAATGAAGCCATTATCTTCCCACTCATTGGCTTACACATTACACTATGTCATGGCTTGTTTAATCACAGTGAATGAATAAATTCCAGTTTATTAGATTAATACAACATGTTAACCTCTGAGTTACAAATCTCACTGAGCAACCCACGCTAACAGTAATTGTTCCATATACTGTGAATTATGTAGACTCCATATATACATGGCATATTTTTTTATTCTTCTAATTATAAAATGCATTTTACTTCTGCTGGGATGTCAAAAAACATCGAGTTATTATTTTTATCTTGTAGAACAGTGGTTCCCAAAGGGGGCGGTACCGCCCCCCAGGGGGCGGTGGGAACCCTTAGGGGGGCGGTAGGAGGCAAGGGTGGTGGCAGGGGGGCGGTGAGAGGGGCCAGGGGGGTGGTAGGTGGTTCGCAGGTCCTGTCCCCGCGCTGCCACCCATGTCCACACAATCACCCGGGAGCGGCAGGATCGGAAAAGGCGGGGAGGCTCCGCAGAGCGACGGCAGGCAAAGGCGCAGGACGCAGTGCGAATCGGCAGGGGGACAGTGCTCTGAGCACGGCACAGCAACAAGGAAGCCGAACGCTCCCGAAGCTGCTCGGGTGAGCACTCACAGACCCGTGGGAAGGCCCCGTCCTGCCCCAGAACCTGCGCGTGCGCGGACTTTCCCGCCCGGCATTCCTGTTGCCTAGCAACTTGGCGCATGCAATTCGGCGGGCTCCCCTCCGGCATGGCGCACCCACGGATCTCGGCCCAGCTCCCCCCCCAACATCGACCCCACCAAGGCGCCCATGGCCTTCGGCTGCCGAGGCCTCCCCAAGCTCAACGAAGAGCTGTAGCACCCCGAGCTGCTGACACGGCAGCCGGCCTGATGGTGCTCTCCGACCTGGTGCACAACCCAGAGAATGCTTACCAAGCCATCGGCCTGGGTGAGCGGCGGCAGTTGCCTGGCCATGGCTGGCGGGAGGGAAGGAAAGGGAGGGAAGAAGGAAAGGAAGAAAGAAAAAAAGGAGGGATGGAGGGAGTGAAGAAGGAAGGAAGGAAGGAGAGAAGACAGAAAGAAAGAAAAGGCCAGCTGGCCCATTCCGGAGCCGGGGCCAGATCTTTTCGGGGGAGGAAGAGGCTTCACCTTCGCAAAGGAATGAAGGGCGGGCTGGAGAGGCATTTTTTGCAAAAATGAAGATGAGGCTGCCAGGCTGACATTAAAGTGCAGAGCCGAGGAAACAGCCAGAAGAAGCAGGATTCGTTCCTCTTCCCCCCTCCGCCCCTCCACCTCTTCCACTCAGGCTTCGCTTCGAAGCCTGGTTGTGCCTCTCGGTGTGTGCGTGTGCGTGTGCATGCATGCACAGCGATCCATGCGTGCTTGCAGGCAGTGCGCGAGCAACCCCTGAACCCTGGGTGGGCTGCAGCCAGGGGTGGCTCAAGGGAGCGAACTTGCAGCCCCGGTGGCAAATGACTGCATGACTGAATATTCAGGCATGCCTCATCTTCGCAAGCAGCCCACACCCTCTCTGGCTAATCTCCGGGCAGCCTGGCTCTGCCCCAGCGCCACTCGGCGCTTCTCGGTGCTGGAGGAAAGCGCAGGAATTCCTGGCCCTGTGCTTCCCCACCACCGCCGGCTCCAGGAGAAGGAGGAGGAGATGGCTCCAGAGGCACGGAGCTCTTCCCCGCGGCGGCTGCCTCCGCTTGCAGTTTTAATTCCTCAATGAAACTGCCCTGGTTGGACACTTCTGCCTGGAAGAGAAATGGTGGGCGAACATAGTCAAGGCATGCCGGAGATATAGTTCCCCCAAGGCAGACAAGCCTGTCCCTCGGTACCAGGGGCATCCAGCTGTGTTTCTAGAACTGACAGCCTGCAATGGCTGGCCCCAGCATCTGGAACAGCCTCAAGTCAGTCCTGAAGAAAAACAATGATTGTCGTTGTTTCTGAACGACAAAATAAAAAAAGAAAGAAAGAAAGAGAAAGAAAGAAAGATGGTAGGTAGGAAGGAAGATAGACAGAAAAAGAAAATAGGAAGGGAAGGGAGAGAAGAAGGAAAGGAAAGAAAGAAAGTAAGTAAGAAAGAGGGAGGGAGGGAGGGAGGAAGATAGACAGAAAAAGAAAGGAAGGGAAGGGAGGGAAGAAGGAAAGGAAAGAAAGAAAGAGGGAGGGAGGGAGGGAGGAAGATAAACAGAAAAAGAAAGGAGGGAGGGAAGAAGGAAAGAAAGAAAAAGAAAGATGGTAGGAAGGAAGGAAGATAGACAGAAAAAGAAAGTAGGAAGGGAAGGGAGGGAAGAAGGAAAGAAAGAAAGGGAGGGAGGGAGATAGACAGAAAAAGAAAGAGAGGGAAGAAGGAAAGAAAGAGAAAGAAAGAAAAAAGGAAGGAAGATGGTAGGAAGGAAGGAAGGAAGATAGACAGAAAAAGAAAGTAGGAAGGGAAGGGAGGGAAGAAGGAAAGAAAGGAAAGAAAGAAAGAAAGGGAAGGAGGAAGGAAGATAGAAAAAAAAATTAGGAAGGGAGGGAAGAAGGAAAAAGAAAGGGAGGGAGGGAGGAAGATAGACAGAAAAAGAAAGGAGGGACAGAAGAAGGAAAGAAAAACGAAAGAAAGAGAAAAAGAAAAAGAAAGAGAAAGAAAGATGGTAGGAAGGAAGGAAGATAGACAGAAAAAGAAAGGAAAGAATGAAAGAAAAAGAAAGGGAGGGAGGAAGATAAAGAGAAAGAAAGATGGTAGGAAGGAAGGAAGACAGACAGAAATAGAAAGGAGGGAGGGAAGGGAAGGGAGGGAAGAAGGAAAGAAAGGAAAAAGAGGGAGGGAGGGAGACAGAAAAAAGGGGGAAGGGAGAGAAGAAAGAAAGAAAGAAAGAAAGAAAGACTTATGACCACAATTGAGCCTAACATTTTGGTTGCAAAGCAAGAGCATTGTTAAGTGAGTTTCACCACATTTTACAAGTTGGCCATGCCCACCCGGTCACCTGACCACTAAGCCACGCCCACCTGAGGGGGGTGGGGGTGGGGGGCTGTGAGGATGAGTTTGTAGCACCAAGGGGGCGGTGGACTGAAAAAGTTTGGGAACCACTGTTGTAGAACCATTACATACTTATACATTTAACACATACTTATTCAGAAAGGAATCAGTAATTGTCTTCCTCTACCCTGTATTGCTTCTTAGCAATACTGGAGCAATGAAAACTTAGTTTATACTATGAAGAAAATGAAGCAGTGCTCATTTTGCTCTCACCAAAAGTAAAGAATTTTTATCTCTCCTCCAGCAGGGCTGCCTTTTCTTCCTTAATTCTTATCCCACATTTAAGCAGCAAATTCCAATTACATAGTCTATATCTTTTGTGGAAGCCTATTGTGTTGAAACTGCCTAATTCTCTCTAGTATGTTAATGAGTAAATAGGAACTCTAATTATGATGGACTCAGTAGGGTCAATCCCTTAGTTATCTTTTTATATAAAAGTCTTATTGGAGATCCAGGACTTCTGCAACTTTCAGGTTCAACAGGTAAAAAGTAGCAGAAAAAAGTAGCTCTATGAATACACAAGGGATAAACTTATTTTATTACAATTTATGCTGCTAATCTCTTCTATAGGATGACTCTGGGCATCTTATTTTATTTGCAGCTTATTTTATTTACTGGACTTCTACTCCAAAGACTTGAGAGCAGGACAAAAACTAATAGGTGGGCAAGAAGACCTCCAAAGTCCCTCCCAACCATGTTATTCTCTGTTCTATGAATGCAAGGCAATACAGTTCAAAGGACTAGGTGTATACATGGCATTAAGATAGCCATAGGTCACCCCTTTTATCATTTTCAAAGTAAAAGAGAAAGGTGACAGGCACCTAAAAAGGATTTCCTAGCTTCTCTTGGGTTTGATGATGTTCGTCCATCGTGTTCGAAGAGGACCTTGACATCTGGGGGGGGGGTCAAGACTTGCATGTGAATTGGATTAAAGTGAGGGAGAGGTGCGCATAGTCAGCCTCACTCTCTCTTCCCAGATTCCATCTTGCTCCAATAGCAGGACAAGAGTAGAGACATTTGAAGATGGTCTGGGTGCAGTGGTTGACCAGGGCGTCTTTCGTGTCTTGCCATGCTTTTAGCATACCACATTGCTTGCAGAGTGGAGTGAGAATGTAGAGACCACCTTCATGACCATTTTCCTATTCTAGTAGATTTCATCCGCTCAGTCCACCGGAATCTGTCTTCACATGCTCGGGATAGACAAGTCCCTATCTCACCGAAGGTCAATGACCCAATGGCTACTCTCAACCTGGTTTGGCCAGCCTGTCAAAGCTGTTGCCCGGGGTGTGGCCGCTGTGCATGCTACAGCTGCTAGGAGCCACAGGTGAGAGCTGAGTGACAGGTGGGGATCAAAGGTGAACGAGCTGCCCTAAAAGCTTCCCTAAAATGAGCTGCCGTAAAAGGACACGACATGCCCCTACACCAGAGGTGCTACTCCTCCCTGAGCACCCCATACACCAAATTTGGCAAATTTCTCTTGGGTTTACACTTTATAGCAAACCATAGTTTATTTTCTTCACTTTGGGTTTTTAAGTTGTATATTTACTGAGCCATTATAATTATTCAATAAAATATAATGAAATAAAATACAGATTCCTATGTTGTGTGTAGTAACCAACTATAGCAGGTGCGAGAAATGGACCTTTATTCTTGTAAGAAATAAGACATGTAACAAGAGCAAAAGCACAGCCATTTTTATGACATATTCTATTGTATAATCAAAATGTATTTTTGCATGTCAGCTATCTTTCTGCTGTTTTGTTCTTATAAACAGGATATGTTTGTGCTTAGAGGAAATGTTTTTGCTGAGAGAGTGTGAGAGAGGAACATGCTGACTTAGATAGAGGAAGTGTGCAGATGTCCGAAAATGATGTAAAGTTTAAGGGAATTTCCAGACTGAAAAACACCAGAATAGGATGCCAAGGTGTTACATAGAGGGGGGTTGGACAATAGGAGGGGAGGAGTAAGATTGTTATTTGCAGGATACATGCTTTTGTATTTATACATTGTACTGACATGATGATGATGCCTCTTTTGATTAATTTGATTCATTGGAGGACCTTTTGCAAAAGAACCAAAATAAACCTGTTTTTTATTGTTCCTTTGGACTCCTGTTGATTTCCTTGGTGAACTTTTCTCTCAGCTGGCAATCCAACAGACATTCAGTTTTGCAAGACAAGAAATTGCCTGTCTTGATGGGTAGCTGAAATGGGCATCTTGGAATGAAGATGAATTTACCATGTTGCGATAGAGTCCATTAAACTGGCAGTTACTCTTTGATGTAGACGTTTATAAGTATCTCACACTGCTATTTCTAATTAATATTAGGATTGTATTTAGCTTTTGTTCCCCCCACTCAGGAAAAAAGCTTTTTTCAAGATTCATACCTTAAAAACTCCTATTTGACCCTGGATTATGCCTCTCGCAGTTCTTTTTTTTTTCCTTGCTTTGTTAACAGCTCTTCTCAAAAACACAACAACCAAAGCCTGGTATTCAAAATAGTTCCTTATGTAATTTAGTTGATTTAGTAGTTGGGAGTTACTTTGGGCAGCTTCATTTTGTGTGCCAGCTGCTCCTACAGGAAAAAATATTTTTTTTAAAAAAATGTTGCTAATTGCCTTTGTAGATTAGATGAACTGAACATGACGAGGGAACTTTTGTCAGTGTAGAATATGGATGCAAATCATTTAGACTCTGGGAATTTTATCTGAGGCCCTTCTTCAAACACTACTCTAAATGAGCAGCAGATTCCCAACAACAGCATCTTCTATCAAACACAACTGGGCTCCCTTTGAAGTAGACAAAAATAGAATTGCTTATGTTCCAGCTGTTATGTCTGCTTCCAAACCTTATCTGAGGGATTCCTATAGACCAGGGGTCTCCAACCTTGGCAACTTTAAGACTTATGGAAATCAACTTCCACAGTATAGATGCTGCAGGAAAGGAAAGGCATTATTTTCCACTATGGTGCCTTAAGAATAAGGTTTCAAATATTGTAGGCTTGAAACTTTTGTGAAAGATTGTAATAAATTGCAGGTGGCATAATATGAATGTGTAAAATAAAACTTCGGGGTTAATTTAGTCTGGTGTTCTGTTTTTATTTTTAATGACAGAAAATAAATAAACACACCAAAAAACAACCACCCAATCAATGCCAAATGCCCTTTAGATAGCAGTGTTTTTAAACACCTCATGGGTTCCTTCTTTTAATTAATTTTCTTTTATCTTCCTTGTAATTAACCAGCCTCGTTTCCAAATTCCATTTCCTTTTGAACATTTTCTTTACATGACACTGCTTCCTTGGTTTACCCATCAACAATTCAACCACATTATTATCCTTTTAGAATAATCATACAGCCAAGCAGTGCCAACACAATTGGAGCTCAGCTTCAAATCAAATTTGTCTCTTTTGATGTGAACCTTTCCTACGTGCAATGTATAGGAAGAAGTCCTCGGAGGGAGCAGTGATGTACCAGAATTTTAATACGTTTGTTTCCAAGCCAATGTTTTAAATATATGTGCCATGACTTATAAGTGACAAAAGGCAGGTCCTCCCTTCCATTGCAAACGTTTCAGAAAATAACTCTTAAGTGAAATGTATTATTCACTCTGTCTGCAAGGTTAAGAACATTTTGTTTGCCATGGATAGTCAGATATGCTGACAGAATTTTGGAAGCTTGGACCAATAACCTCAAAGTCAATTCAATTCAATTCAGTTTATTACGGTCATAGACCAGAGACTAGAGTGAATAAAAACACTCAGTAAATATACAATTAAAAGTTATAAAATAAAATAATAAATAACAGATAAAATCTATGATAAAATCCAGTCCGTCAATTACACATGGTCTACACTACTAAAATTACAATCCATAAGCTGTGAGGCCTATAGTCAATTTAATACTAAAAGGGAAGGGAATAAGCAGGGTTTGCCACATTTGTTGTATAAATTAGCTATGGTGGATTAGACACTTAAAAGTTAGCCACAGTTGATATATATATCGCTATGGTGAGGAAGACACATATTTGCGACGAATCCACACTACTGCGCAGAATCTGGCCATCTGTGCTGTAGTTATGGCCCGTTCATCCTTAAGCAGCCACTGAAGATAGGTAGTGTCGGAACAGCCAGGATACCTTGAAATTATTGGTAGAATATGTTTTTTCCTAATCTCCGTATAAAAGGAGCATCTAAGGAACATGTGTCCCACAGTCTCCACCTCTCCTGAGCTGCAGGGGCAAAGTCTTTCCATGTGTGGTAACCGCAAAGTCAGAAGATGGGACCTGACCTTCTAAACTACCTGGGATTATATGTTGTCAAGCTTTGTTTTAGAGTCCTGTTCATACTCAAAGGGAAATTAAGCCTATGTAGCTATAGTAGCTTGGTTCTAGACATAAGCAGCTTGGTGATTATGGGTTTTTTTTCTCCTCAGCCACATTAATGTGCATTCCTTTGGTATATGTTCCTGACAATTCAAATTGTGCAAATTGTGATCTCATAACCAAGAAGTAATCTGCCTCAGTAATAAAGGCCTGCAAATGGTCCTATGCTTATAGCCTCGTGGCAGGACACTGTAAGTCAGAGTTCCTCAACTTTTTGGGGTTTGTGCCTGGGGGGGGAGGGGCAGGCACCTCAGCCAGGGCCTTCAGAACCTCCAGCACCTCATAGCAGTGATGAGGGAGAAGAGGCTTCTCCTCTTCTGAATGCAAGGGCACGCAGAGCTGCAAAGAAGCAGGAATGGTTACTCCAGAGGAGGTCTCCTCAGGAGTAAGACTTGGGGCTAATTGGCCACTCCCCTAGTCTACTTAAGGACATCAGAGGCAGCTGAAAGGCTGCAGGAAACAACGTTTGGAAATCCGTCTTGTCATAGTATGTTCTGTGTCTGAAAAACTTATGATTTATTTCTTTGCTTTGGCTTGATTATCAAGGATTACCTCTAGGCATTTTGCCAACTCTCTGAAGCTTCGTAAGATATCCAGACATAATTGCTCTTCTTTGCTTTAAGACTCTTTGAACTGATACCAGCTGTTAATGAAGATTAATTAGCAGCTGGTTGCTTGCATGAAAAGACTGCTTGTAGATTGGTGTGTGCATATTCACTGCTAAGACAGTTATTAGTAGTGGTTATTAGATTAAATAAGTTCGTGCAAACTGGGTGTTGTGTTACATTCTTAGCTGGGGAAGAACAAGTACAACAAAATCCCAAAGTACTTTATCTTCTTCATTTTCTGACTTTCTCTATTTTATGGTCCCATCAGTTTTTGCTTGCAGGTAAATGGTGCGTCTTGCAGATCTTCCAATGCACCATTATTGCTACTTTGTCAGGATTTTGTTTGTAGTCAGTCTGTGTAACCTTCTTGCAGCAGCTAACCAGGTGGTTCACTGTTTCTTCAGCTTCTTTGCAAAGCTAGGGCTTGCAGGTGTTTTTTTTTTTTTTGTCATTTTGTCATTTCTAGCTTTAAATGCATTTGTTCTTAAGGCTTGGCCTTATGCAGCCAGAATTAGCCTTTCTCTGTGTCTCTTTCTTCAACTGTCCTTAGCTACTGCCAAGGCTTGTTACCTCTTTGACTGCTATTTCTTCAATGTTCTGGACAAGTAAAACGTGGGCCATGTCATGTCTCTTTTCTATTCTTCATTTGATTTTTCTTGTAGGCCAGTTTTGTCTCTCCAGTATTCAGTAAGTCTTTATGGTATAATAGCTTCAGTATGTCTTCTCCACTGTTCTTTGGATATTTTTTCAGTGCCCCTTTTTTCCCCTTCTTCAATTGTCTGGTATGCTTGCAACATTTCATGATCACATATAGCACTTAGACTTATATACCGCTTCATAGTGCTTTACAGCCCTCTCTAAGCGGTTTACAGAGTTCAGCATATTGCCCCCAACAATCTGGGTCCTCATTTTACCGACCTCAGAAGGATGGAAGGCTGAGTCAACCTTGAGCAGGTGAGATTTGAACAGCTGAACTGCTGAACTAGCAATCAACTGAACTTGCAGTGCTGCTTTTAACCACTGCGCCACCTCAGCTCCTTGGTAAGTAGAATCTGTCAATGTCATTATTATTATTGTTGTTGTTGTCCTAACCAAGGACCTAAGAGTTGTTAAGGTAGCATCTGAGTATATAGGCAGTTCTGAATAGGTTAGGTTTTGGTTTTTGTTTTTGCAAAGTCAAGATATTCAGGTCTAATATGTTCAAAATTTTCATGTATCTAGGCAGCCCTTTGGGTATTGCTCCAAGGGCTCCTATTACTATTGGTACAACCATTGATTTCTTCCTCCATAATCGCTCAACTTCAATGTACCAATCACAATATTTTGGTATTTTTTCTACCTGTCTCTCCTCAATTTGTGCATCACCTGGTATTGCAACCAGACTTATTTTTTTCTTTTCCACAATTATTATTACTATCATTGCATAAATGGGGAAAGACACCTTCAGGACAATGTGATTGCGGGGCTCCTCGACAGACAATTCAGCATATAGTGAGGGAATGCCCTAACAGAAGATATCCAGGAGACTGTAGGGACTTCCTCTGCACAACAACGGCAGCTACTGACTGGATCTCCAAACTTGATATTAAGCTTTGAAATGTTATTTCTGTTTTCCTTTTTAGGTTTTTCTTACTGCTTTAACTGTTTTTCATTTGTAAAAATGAAGTGTTTTAATATTGTATGTGACCAGCCATACGCTAAATAAATAAATTACTATCATTGCCAAAGACAAGACAAACAAACATTTAAATATATGCAAATTAAACACACATATAAAAATTACATCTCTGTGAGGAACTGTGAGGAAAGCACCTGTAAATTTCCATAAGTTAAACCTACCAATAATACATTCACCACTGCTATTAATGTTTATGGAGATTCTCAATCCAGGTCATGGTTTTCCCAAAGGTGTTTTTCAAAAGCCAATTGGACTTTCTTGGTTTTTCCCTTGAAAACATTTTGCTTCTCATCCAAGAAGCTTCTTTGATTTTTCAAGAAAAAAAGCCAAGAAAGTCCAGTTGCCTTTTGAAAAACACCTTTGGGATACTGCTGTTAATGCACCTAAAATTGGTCTCTTAAAAAAATAGTTATTGCCATGAGGAAGATTAAATTTTCTAATATATTGATTTATAAGTTCTGATCACACTTGTGTATTATATGGACACTTTAATAATTCATGAGATGCTGATTCAGCCTCTATATTTAAATAGATACAAATATGATTTCCATATGAGAGGTTGAAATATCTTTGTTTTTAACCTGATGTGTAGTGTATTGAAACAAGCCAGGGATAAAAACATCTCCTAGAGGAACAAGCATCGTCTTTCGAAACAGCTATAGAGAGTGGGACAATTCTACTATGATAAAGATGGAAAATTTGGCCGTATGCAACGGAATAAGTTCCAGGCCCTCTGCTTGAATTCTGCTAAGGTTTTATCAATACCTAAAATAAGTAGTATCATTAGTACTTAACAGCACCTAATTAAATAGTTCTATTTCTATTGATTAAGTTTCTAAAAAGTGGTTGATTCTGAATAGACAGTCTAAAAAAACGTTTTGTGCCCCATGTAAAAAAAAGTAATCAACATAGGGAGCGCCTTATCAAACCCTGTGCCAGTTAACAGCGGTGTCCCTCAAGGCAGCGTTTTAGGACCCACACTCTTTATACTTTACATACTGTAAATGACCTCTGCGACCATATCATAAGCAGCTGCATCCTCTTCGCTGATGATGCAAAACTATTCAACACCACCGACAATGCTGTTGCCCTACAAAACGACCTTGACTATGTGTCAGAATGGTCAAACAATTGGCAACTCCAAATCTCAACCAACAAATGTTCTGTCTTACACATTGGCAAAAAAAAAAAAAATCAGAACACCAAATACAAGCTAGGCGGATTTACTATGTTCATACTTATGTTTATACTTATACCTGTTATCTTGTACATGTTTGACAAACGGAATAAATGAAAATGGATACAGAGAAATAGAAGGGGATTCCATAGTAACCACAGATTACTAGCTGATGGAGAATAAATTGGTTAGATATGGCACAGTTGGAGGAGAAGAGTTTGAGACAAGTCAAAAAGCTGAAGAAATGAAAAATCTGGGCAAGTAGAGAGGAAGATTAACTTTGTAAATAATATCTACAGTATTATCTAGCTCTAGTTCTTACCGCTATCTAAAAAACAGCTCTCTGTGACCTGCTAGGAACTGTGATCGGTTCTTCTGTGCACTGTGTGTTGAAATGGTCAACAGCTGTTCTGCTAATTCAAGTCACAAATATTGGAATGACTTAAAAGAGGTAAAAAAAAAAAGAGGACGCATTCAGGCCTTTGCTGTGTATAAAAAAAGAGGTGCTATTAGAATACACGATTATAGATTTAAATCCTCTGCTTTTAAAACAACAGTCTTCCTCCACCCCTGCTCTCTTCCCCCTTTTCTTGTTCGTAGAAGCTACTTTGTACACATAGATAGTGCAGATAAAACTGCCAGTTCCGGGGCACTCAAAGGCCCTTTTGTTTTAACCATCATTAGAAGCGGCATTAAAAAGGTAAAAATCTACCAGGTGCAGCATTTTTAGCAATTGCAGCGTTGTAAGGGGCAGACTGAATGTCATACTTTGACTTCTTAATGGTGTAGGAATCAAACTCTAGGCACTTAAGCCTAGCAAACTTTCTCCTGGATTTATCAAATTAAAGTTGGCCTTGCAAAACTAGCATATGCAGACTTCTATTTCTTCCCTAGTAGAAAATATAATTATTCAATGTTCCTATAAAGTCTTTCCATACTGAAATCCAAAATTCTCTAGGTGTCTTGAAGGTAAAAAGACACAAATGTAAGGTAATTTTACAAATGTAAAAGCGACACATTTGATGTAAATAAAAATCAGATTTCAAAAGATCAAGATCCATATCTTTGCTGGATTCAAACATTGCATGATATTATTAATTATGGCTTCTGTTATACTTCACAATTGGCTATGTCATAGTTTATGGGTTTATGGACTACCATGGCTGGCTTCCCATATGACACAAAAGTGAAACCAAATCAAGCACATTAGTATATCTGAAAATATTAAATAGTAGCTTAGTATATCTGAAAACAACTACTAACAGCCAGAAGATATGATTATATTTAATGTGTGGAAATAAAGGGAACAATGCTATGGTTGCTGAGTTCATCTAAGGACAGCTTCTCACCAGCATACTCCAGGGCTAAAATATTCCCTCCTGTGAAAGTAGGTTTTACTCGTCACAGGTGTAACTGGAGATGATGACTGGATGGTACTTTAATGCACAGACACAGGAAAGGAGAGGAAACGTTTTGTCAAGTATCTGGCTCTCAAGAAGTTTACAGCTTAAATAGCAGCACTTTGCATTACACTCTGTATCAAGTAGTCAACTCCAAGAAAGTGGTCCCAGTCAAAACATTGAGTTCCACATTTTGTACCAATTCAAACATTTGCACCATTTCCATGTAAGTGAACACACCAGTAGTTCAAAGGGGAAGTGATCAGAGTGTAGCTAGCCTTTGGCTGAGCTGTCTGGGCCAGACAAAGCTTCTGCATCAAGGAAAAATGAAGATGTGGCTGGAGGGGGGGGTTATTTGGGATGGTGGTGGCAGCAGAGAGGTTCTCAGGAACAATGCACAGTCTGATTTTATATGTGGTGGGTGTCTCATATGTGGTGCTTAAAGGCAAAGAAGGTCTGAGGCAAAGCAGAAACCTCTTTTATCTCTTATTTGAGAAGTAGGTGAAATTCCTGCTGAATTTCAGCAGTTCAGCAGTCATTTCTGACTCTAGGGCAGAGGTCTTCAAACTTGACAACTTTAAGACTTGTGGACTTCAACTCCCAGAGTGGTTGGAGAATTCTGGGAGTTGAAGTCAACATGTCTTAAAGTTGCCAAGTTTGAAGACCCCTAGGGGATGGTGCTCATCTCCATTTTTTAACCAAAGACACTTCCATAACTCTATGCCGAGGTGCACAAAATCTGCTCACATTTGCATGCTTTTGAACTGCTAGGTTGGCAGGCACTGGGGCAAGTAACAGGCACTTACCCAGTTGTGCAGTGCTTGGGTCTTGAACCCAGGCAGTCAGATTTTGGCTGACAAGCTCAGCATATTTAACTGCTGAGCCACCACACCTCCTGTCATTCTGTTCATAGAGGCACCTAATAAATGTGTCTGGGAAGCCACTGCCAACCACAGATGTTCATCTCAATCTACACACTAAGAATCATCTCAGACATTAGAAAATGCCTGATCAATGTTGAACATAAATGCAAAAATTATGGCACAGTTTAAAATAGAAAAAAAAGAACCCATTATGCAGCATACAAGATACATCTTTTCTTCATGAATTTACAACTGCTATTAAAATGGTGGTGAATGCTTTTTGACCTTGAGCTACACTGTCTCTGTATATCTGAGTGGGCTGAAATATTTATTTCCCTCCAAATGCCAAGTTTCTAAATGTACTCTGGGTCTTGTTTTCTGTCGATGGCCAAATGTCAATATCTCATCCATTCTATTTTCTTGCTTTTATTGTCTGCTGTGGCTGTGCAGTATTCTAAGGCAGTCTGCTTAGTTTACAACCAAAGATTCTGAAATGAAAGAATGACACAACCAAGATGGATAGTTTGGCTAACAGTAGAAGAACTTACTTGAGACTTCAGGGGAGCAGGAAATAAAACTATGTGACCCCCCCCCAAAAAAAAATATATGCTGCAAGCTACAGAGTTTTCTAGATTACCTGCCCATCCATTTCTAAAACTTTCAAATGCAAATTTAAATGAAATCAAAATAACGTAAAAGCCTGCTTACTTTTTTTATATCAATGTTAATATTCATAGTGTTATACTCAAGGGCTTCATTATACTTAACTGAATCTCAAGCTTGCTGGCTAGCTAGATTTCTTTTTTGCCTGCCTCCAATACTGTGAACCATACATTTACCCAGATCCTGTTATTGGTTCTCCATAAAAAGAAAAAGAAAAGAACAAGCTCTCATTCTAAACAGCAACAACTACCCCTTTCTGAGGCTTATGTATAAGGTGTGACAGTAAGAGGTGGTTAAAACAAAAGTAAAGAAAGGAAAAAAACAGCTCCATAAGCATGCTGATGTAGCCTGAAACTTGCATTACAGAAGCTCTCCTCAGCAGCTGTAAGAATGGTGGCATGTTGCCATGGTACCAAACCTGTATACAAGAGTTCTGCTGAATGGCTGAAAATTGTGGAGACACGCTAAGCCATTAATATAGAAGCCCTTCTATAGTGTGTGTGCATATGGGTGGGAGGATAAATAATAAAGAATGCTTATGCAAACCCCAGGACCTTGGAGGCTTTATGAGCATGATGTTATAGGGGAAGGGGAAAAAAGGAAGATTGACTGCTGAGAGCTGTAATGCCCTAATTTCACAAAGGAATGAAATATTGAAGTTGAGCACAGGTGTTTGGATTTTTGTTTTCTGTACAAACAGCAATGCCCTCAAGGGCTGCAGAAGGGCAACCGAGGTTCCTGATATTATAATGACAATAACCGCGTAGGTAATATACCTGCACAATAAACAGATAAACAGCAATGCCACTAACACTGTAGTTTGCAAAGAGAAAACTGGCTGTTCTTTGGGAGAAGGCCAAGGACGAGAGGAGCAGGTTAAATATTAGCTGGGTTCTGCTTCATGAAAACAGCTTGCGCGCAAGGCATTTTTCTGGTAGACTAAATCATCACCCATATAAATGCTGAAATACATCCATCTGAAACAAGCAGTTGTACATTCTGTAAGTAGGATATTCTCTCTTTTTTTGCATTTTGGTGGCTACAGGAGCTATTTAATACTTTGAAGGCATGAAAAATGCACAGTCCATCTTCTTGTGCTACCCAAAATGCAGAAACCCTGCAAATTATACTGCAGTGCTGGAAACAGTAGTAATAACAAAAGTTAATTGTCAGGTCCAAGAATTTAATCTAATGTCTGTGTTGCAATCAACTAAAAGCTTTTCCATCTCTTTGCCAGTACATTCAGAGCCTCCAATGCTGCCAGCGAACTACAAGTACTAATATTTTTCTTTAAATATTAAGGATTAAAATGAGAATTGTCATTCTAAGTAAATTTCCAACATTCTGCACTATTTTCAACATCTGACTGCACTCCTATATGACCAGTGATAGGTTTTAGGATACCACTAATGCAGTGTGACTCCAGTTACCATGCTCAAGAAATCAGATTTATCCTGAGCAACCTGATCTTATTCAGGTAGCATTGCTGGATCCCATTAATTCATATGGGGGAGAAATAAAATGCTATAAGCCCCCATCTATTGGGAGAAGCCTTCATGAAACATCCTTGTTTCCATGTCTTGGAATGATACTAAATTTGGGTCATTTGGAAAACAAAATAAATTAAAAAGGATGATGTAAAACCTGAACTTGCTTTCCTGGAAGAAAACAATGTCCAACACCTGGGATTAAATTCTGAGTATATATGCATCAAATTGAACTATTAATGTATAACTATTAATTATACTAGACAAATGCTACACTGAAAGTGTATTATGCATTTTCTTCTAGAAAGAATAAATTAAAGGTACACTTTATGTTTGACACAAAAAGAAGCTGCTTTGTATCTGCAGCTGAAAAAGAAGAAATAATTCCTGATGTCTGCTCTTAAGGAAAGAAATCAATTTACAGCAGCTGATGATGCTTTAAACAACCTGGTGAATCACACGTAAGAGCTGAGAAAGCCAGAAGTGCATGATAATGAATTGGTGAATCAATCCGCTTATCAAGAAAGCAAAGTTTCCAGAGCTGAATGTCCTGGATTTGATCCTTATCGTTAAAGAAATTATTCCGAAGCTTTCTTCAGCCCAAAGTATCACTCTTGTGAGGAAATTTAAATCATTAGTAGTTAGTTTAAGACAGGATTCTTTAGCCCAGAGAAAAATATTTTGATGATTAAAATTTGCTCTATTAACAATAAGAGTGGGGCATTAATTTTATGATATGCTTGAAGCAGGAGGCATACAGTGTTTCAGATGTAAGAAGTGAAGATTATGTGAATATTCAGTATTTAAGCTTACAGCCATGATGCAGTCATGTGTCATAAACCTTCTAAGTTCCCCCATTCAACCAATCAAGGCAAAGTCCCAGATTTTACATGCACAGACCTTCCCAAATATGCACCAGCCATGTTCATTGTGGCAACATTAATTACAACCACCTGTACAAACATGAATAGGTGATGGACAAAGTATGGGCTGTTTTGTGAATTTCTCTTTGAATTGATGCATGACGTTGAGTAGGCTGTATTCTCTTGCACCCTGAAGCCCTTCCACAGGGCAAGTGGCACAGGGCAAGTGGCATGACAATCTAGAATTGGTGCCACACTTATATGCCCCTGTCTTACTGTGAGATGTTCTTGGATTCTGTAGTTCAGTAAAAAAAAAAACTGTCCTTACCACTGTCAAACTATTCACTAAGGTTTCGTTTCTATTACTATTAGTCTTCTCATCATTCCTATCACCCATCTCCTCCCACTTATGACTGTATGACTGTAACTTGTTGCTTGTATCCTTACAATTTATATTAATATTGTTTCCTGATTGCTTATTTGTACCCTATGACAATCATTAAGTGTTGTACCTCATGATTCTTGACAAAGTATCTTTTCTTTTATGTACACTGAGAGCATATGCACCAAAGACAAATTCCTTGTGTGTCCAATCACACTTGGCCAATAAAGAATTCCATTCCATTCCATTCCATTCCATTCTATTCTATTCTATTCTATTCGACAATGTTGCATTTTCTACTGAAGCAACAATTCATACATTTCCTTATAAGTAAGGACTTCCACTGTAATCTGCCTTTGGTCCTCAGATTTTCAGCCTTCCTCCTATAGTCAAGGCATTTTCTCATTATCCTCCTGAGGTAATACACTGTGTGTGTTTCTTCTGTTTTTCCTCTGCTCCAAAAGCAAATGCATTGAAGAAAGAAGGAAGAGATGGTGAGGTGCCAGCTAGTTGCCATTTTTGCAGTTACCTATTGACCAGATAATGTGAGGCCTTGTTGGCTGGTTTAGTGCAAGAAGAAAATTCACAAAGCAAGAAGATATGAGAGCAAGCCTGTTAGAGAAGTGCCACAGATGAGGTGACTATGAGAAACAAAGGGGATGTTGTTCTCTGTTCTGGGAATCTTGAAAAGGTGTTTACCATCACAAGTTAGTAAGGAAACAGATCACTGCTTCATTATCCTCAGACTGTCTTTGTTACTGCACTTCAGCTACCTGCAAAACAATTTTGCTTATTATCTAGTTTAGACTGTACCCA
Organism: Diadophis punctatus similis; assembly: GCA_023053685.1. NCBI lineage: Eukaryota > Metazoa > Chordata > Lepidosauria > Squamata > Dipsadidae > Diadophis > Diadophis punctatus. The sequence goes on along the minus strand of JALIGW010000006.1, from coordinate 35,472,570 downwards.
CATAAATTTCCCCCTAATATATCAAATAATTGTAATAGAAATAATAGAAATAATTTACTTTCTCCTAAAATATACCAATATGCTAGAGAAGTTCAGAACTACCAACTGTTTAAAAGCTTCTTCAACTTGGGGAAACGTCCCCCTCTCCCCCCCCAAAAAAGATTTGGAACTTAGTTATTGTATATGTTGGTTGCAGCGAGAATTCTATATGCAGAGAAATGGAAAGTTCCATCAATCCTCACGACAGAAGAATGAATGGAAAAAGCAATGGAGCCAGGATAAATGACAGAATTGACTGTTTCAATTATTTATCAGGTTTGTTTCTACTTGGAAACCATTTCTGGACTTAGTGCTGAAAACAGAAAAATGAATTCTTGAGTTTGGGTTCTGCTGATTAATCTAGTTGTTATAGAAATGGCTAGTACTTATTAAGTTGGTAAAATAAAAAGTTGAAGTTGTAATTCTATTTTGTAACTTGGAAGTCAATGCTTATTTTTTGTCTTTTCCCTTTTGCCCTACAGCTTTCTTTCTCCTTTCTTTCCCTTTTCCACTTTCCTATTATCTTTCTTTTCATTTGTATTTATATCATGATAATCTTAGTAAAATTCTTGGGGGAAAAAACTTGGGGTAACTTCCCAGTTAAACAAATTCATCTTGCTATGTGGATCCACTTTTGCTATCCAACTTTTCAAATTTTGTGTGTTTTCCTATGACTTATTCAGTGTTATATCCAGAAGATGTCATATTTGAAAGGGCAAATGCTGTACATCCCCAAACTGCTTTTAGAACCACAAGGCCAGTAGAGTAGGTCCTTACTGACTGGCTAACACAGGAGCAAAATCATAATATGACATTAAAAATATTTACAAAGCATAATAATATAGAGAGGAAAATTATATCCAGTCTGGATAAAGTACTATCATGTAAATAAAATGTGTTACATGTGAACAAATAAGCAATATAAATGAAAATAATGCCAATATAAGATTGGATATAAGTTGGGAAAATGCAGATTAAACATTTTGGACAGCTCAATATTAATAAACTGAGGAAAAACATTCTCCCACAATGAAAATAATATTCTTGATGACACTGTGTTGTGCACATTTTTGGTTTTCAAATTATGTGTTGGAATAACTTAAAGTTCATCAAAAGCTTACCATTCTGAGAAATCATAAATGGCAGCCACATTTTAGTGAAAGAAAACATCCACCATCATTGATCATGTAAACCTGCAAATATAGGAAAGAGTTGGATACTTGTTAAAGCAGGGGGAGACAATCTGGCCCCCCATTGATATTTTGGAACATGAGTATTAATGATCCTTATCATTGCTAAATTGTTTGGGCTAATAGAAATAGAAATTTAAAATCCCTGGAAGCCATTGGCTTATTTCCTGTTTCCTTATAATATACACTTGGTTTTTACAATGATTCTAATTGACTCCAATATGGAGCAACACACTGGAACAATTTTTCCTTAGCAAGTTTAAGATGTATGGAGCAACTCCAGAATTCCCCAGCCAGCACACAGCCTTAGAATATCATAGCAATTCTCAAGCATTCCATGGTCTTGAAGCTTTCGTGTCAATCTGGAATGTTTTATAACATTTGAAGCTGTTTTGTACAGTTTGGAACAAAATATTCTTAATTCATAATCTTTCCTAAACTGGCCCATTCGTTATCACTACTTCCTAAGTTGTCATGACTCTCAAGACTCATTAAGAACTGCGACCAAAAATGAAGGCAAGTAAATAGAGGCTGCTCTTATTTCACTAGGATCAACCCCATCCAGCGGTGGGTTGCTCCCGGTTCGGCCCAGTTCTACGAACCGGTAGCGCTGGCGGTAGGAGGATCCGCCCACCCGCCCAGGACGCTTCTGCACATGCGCAGAAGCATTGCGTGTGTGCATGAGCATGTGTGAGTGTGAACCAGTAGCAAAAGGTTTTAGAATCCACTACTGACCCCATCATAATGTGGAGTATAATATGGACCATATCCATGATGTGGAGACCAGATCTCAGGACCCATTATTTAGTTATTATAGTCTCCCAAAGGAACAATACCTCTGATTTTAAGTTGATTCACCCCAAAAGTAAAAGTAAACATGGAAAATACATAAACAAAAATTAGAAGACATGCCAGTTTCCCCACCCTATAAACTTTAAGAATGCTAAACCCAACTGAAACCAATGCCAAAGATCCTCAAATATGTCTCTGCATCTTCTTCTAGTTATATACAGAAGTGGCAGGTTTTAGATATACAGGGACACAAACAAAAATACTGATTAAAATTAATTGCCTTTAAATTAAAGTACCCAGTTTACATAGTTCATTGATCTCCATTGGCATATGCTGACCCCGTCTCTCTGCCACTTGCCCACATAAAGTTACTCCCACATAGAGACATTTCCCTTTTGTCCTTCAAAGTAGAAACAGCAAACTAAAGAGGAGGTGGGGTGGTAGGATGTCTATAGATAAATATAGGCTAGGCTGTATTGAAAAAAAGAAAAATGTTAAAATTATGTAGCAATAAGCTTATGGGGAGAGGTGACAGGAAAGAAAAATAAAGATAAGGCCTTGTACAGTTTTATAAAAAGGTTTAAATTCATCAGGCAAACAATCTTTCTCAAACAGTGGCTAACTTTCGGGTTAATGTTTAAGGACACTTGAGATTTACAAAGGGCTGCAACCAAGTGCACTTCCTGTTAATTCTTTTATTTCCAAAAGCTTCTTTTGTTCTTATTAGCTAATGTAGGCAGAAGCACATACATTTACTGGTGATTATTTGGAGGAAAATCCTCCTTTCCATCAGGGAAATATGATGATTGCATTTTTATGGCTTCAGGTGGGAAAATAATTGTCCAGTCCTAGAACTGTGCATTTTAAATTTCAGAAGACACAGGCATATACTTCTCCTTTTTAAAGCCATCCAGTCTGGCATGCTGTCACCACTGCTTACATGCTTTGATAGGACAGACATATAGAAAAAGAAAATTGGGAGAAGTAGGTAGGATCTTGAGTAAATGGGTCGTCTTATGGCATGTAGGTCATGGCAGGTGCTTGCTTTTTGATGCCGATTCTTGCTTCTCAAGATTGAAAGCTTAAAAGCTAATAGCATGGGGCACGAGCTACAATATATGCTGCATACAAATTTAATAGCTGCATACAAATTCAACAGCAGGTGCACAGGGATCTATTGGCAGACAAATCCGTTCAAAATGTGTTCCTTCAAGGTGACAGACAGAAAAAAGCGATCCATGTTACATACACTATGATATTTCTGTCCATGAACTGTGATTCATGTATGTATATACGTATGTAACTAGGCTGAAGAGAACTTCAAAACATCCAACTAACAATAAATTGTTGTTTTCATTCTTTAGCTCAAGGACAAATTTGAGAGCATAAGCCCATGACAGAACTGCAGCATTAACATTGTAATTTATAATCATATTTTAATCAAGAAGCCACTAAACTCTTCCACAGTTCAAATTCGTTGGTTTGTCAAGCAAAACATCTCATATGATAGATGTCCTTTGGGGGTTTATTATATTGCTTTGATTATGTCATTCCTTAACAGTCTCCTAACCAAAACACATTTATCCAATAATGAAATTTAAAATGATTTTAAAAAACAACAAATCTGAATACAAATCCTTAAATTGAAACCTGTTCAGATTCCCACCCCCTTCACCCTTCCCTCACCTCCTCCAAAATTTCTACTTTGTATTTGTATTTGTTTATTTGTCAAGCATATATGATTATAAACAAAGTATAAACAGTAAAACATGATTGAATATATATGTAACAGTACACGCATGAATAAGAGTAAAAGAGGTATGAATATATGGGTACATTAGGACAGGAACGGTAGGCACGATTGTGCGCTTATGCACGCCCCTTACCGACCTCTTAGGAATGGGGTGAGGTCGATGGTAGATAATCTGAGGTTGAAGTTTTTGGGGTTAGGGGAGGAAACTACTGAGTCAGGTAAAGTGTTCCAGGCATTTAACACTCTGTTGTTGAAGTCGAATGTTTTGCAATCAAGTTTGGAGCGGTTTACATTAAGTTTGTATCTATTGTGAGCTCGTGTATAATTGCGGTTGAAGCTGAAGTAGTCGTTAACAGGTAAGACGTTGTGGCGGATAATTTTGTGAGCTACACTTAGGTCGGATCAAAGGCGGCGTAGTTCTAAATTTTCAAGTCCCAAAATTTCAAGTCTGGTTTCATAAGGTATTCTGTTGTGAACAGAGGAATGTAATACTCTTCTTGTGAAGTATCTCTGGACATTCTCAATTGTGTTAATTGTGTTACTTTGGAGACAGCATCAATAAGAAAAATGCAGGACTAATTGTCGAATGCAAAATAAACACAAACACTTCTGTAGAATGAGGAACTTTCCAAAAAATATCCCTCTTTCTTAAGGAAATGCTGAAAAACAGCTTCAAGCTCATCAGGCATATAACCAAACTCCTGTAGAGGTTAAGAAGATGTGAATTGAAATGTCCTCAGCATCAAGGAGATAACTCAATGATGGCTTCATTATTTCTCAGCTCTCCCTCTGCAGTCCAGGTCAGAAGCGCAACCAGGATTACTACCATTAGCTTCAGTGTAAGGTTACAGTAACAGAATCTTGCAAGTTTGAAAATAATTACTATCCCCTCTTTTTCTTTACTCTCTAGAACACTAGGGAGGGTCCAGTGCCAACCCTTCCAGTGCCAACCCTCCTTATGTGATCTAACACATCTTTTACATGCCAGTTGCCCAATTTTGGCTCTCCCTCCTTTGTCCCAAGGTCACTCCTCAATACCAATACACCCTCAGACATCATCTTAAAGGTCATATAACCTGTGGCTATATGCAATTCTTTTATCATATGCCACATGACATCACTTGTTCCCCTTATTCCCTGGAAAGTAATTTCTGCAAGTTCATTAGGAGTGAGGATCAGGCTAGCAAATGTTCAATTCCTCAAAAGTTAGCAGCCATGCTGAGACAAGTCTTGCAAACATGTTTTATGATTGTTAAATTTTCTGGGAATGACTTGTTTATATTGTTTCTACTAGAACTATTGGTTTTCGGGAGGGGGATCTGTAGAGAAGGCTTGTGTGCTGTATAATTTCAAAGATTCCTATGGTGAGAACTCTTCATGAGGATTTGATATTTGGAAATCCTACTGGTTTAAAATCTCTGCTTCATTTTATCTTAGGTTATTTATGTTATATCGTCTTCAAGATAATACATGGGCTGGTAATATGAATTCTGAATAAAAGTCTAAGATCTAGTGATGTAATTTGAATATAATCTCTAGTTAAAATAGCCTCTTCCCGTTGGTCATTCACAGAACATATCAGAAAAACAAGTGGTAAATGTAACAGAAAGGAAATATATATGTTGTGTGTGTGTATGTGTGCAATGTATGTATGTATGCAGGGGTGGGTTCCACTTACCTTCGCCACCGGTTCGCATCGCGATGTTTCACACGTGTGCGCGCTCTCCACTCAAGCACGCACGCATGTCCCCTCGTGCAATTTGGCTTCCGCGCATGCTCAGAAGCAGGAATCAGCCTGAAACACAACTGAGGAGCTGATCAGCTGTGCTTCGGGCAAAGAAATAAAGGTCAGTATTAACCCACGGGTGGGCGGGAGGGCCATTTTTCAAACAGCGGAAGGGGAAAAATTCGCAAAAAAACACGAAACAAAGATGGTGGCATGCACGGACCGGCACCGACAGTGATGTCACCAGCGGGTTGCTACAGGTTTGGGGGATCTGGTCCGAACCGGGAGGAACCCACCCCTGTATGTATCTATGTATGTATGTACTGTATGTATGTATGTATACATACACACACACCCTTTATTATATATACATGATACTTTATCTGATCTTTATTTTGTCTCAAAGAACTTTATAAGATGTATTTTAGGAAGGAAGGAAGGGAAATAGGACTCTAATGTATGCAATTTGCATTCCAGTGCATACTGTAGATGTATACTGATTGACTTCTCTTGAGATTTAGAATTAAGTTGCTTCTTAAAGGCAGTCAAAGCTTTTTCAAGAGCTACTGATGGCGATATTATTAACCTTACGTATTGAAATTCTGTTAGAGCTACCTGATTTATATGTGGTGCACAGTATTCACCATCTCATTCTTATCCCCGGTCTTTTGAATTTACAACATTAGGGTTTCTTTTGTTTGTTTTTCAGATGAAAGCATCAATAAAAGCAAACTGCACTTTAAAGTCTGATATGGGTTACACGCTACAGATGCATTGCCATTTATATCTATGCTTTATTCTTTTAAAGATGTGCATTTTCTTTAAAATAAGAGGCGATGGAATCTTTTCTATATCATCCCCAGGCATAACGCAAACACCACAGCCTTTCGGAAGGTAAATGGCTTTACATGGGACTAGAGAAACAACTCTATCAAAACAGAAGTGTGGCCATATAGACTTTCAAGCAGCACTCAATCTTCCCATGTAGGAAAAGGAAGTTTGTATTTATACCAATCATCCCTAACTTGGTGTCCTCCAGATATATCAAATCATACATTCCATTATGCCAGTCAACTTGGTTATAAACCAATGGTTTAGGACTAGAATACCAAAAGTTTCTGAATCTCCTATATGAATCTGCTTATACTTTGAAATAGGTTTTTGACATCTGAGACAAGGCAGGTGCTAAACTCAGTTATGATATCTCATATTTCAAACTTCATTTCCATACAGATCTAGAAGACATTTCATTTCATTTTATTTCAAGGACGTCTTCTATGAACCAATTTAGCTTTCTTGGCAACAGGATAAAGTTTGGCTTTTTTTTTTCCTGGGTGTTCACCCTTCCTCCCTCTCCTCCAGTTTTTCAATCTAGTCAAATCTTTGGGTTTTTCCTTCTGGTCTCACATGAAAATGTTAACCAGGCTCAACGCTGCTTAGCTTTTTTGAGGTCAGCCAAAGTTGGCTAGGTGCTGTCAATCCTGTGTCTCAAAGCAGAGTATCTATAACCAAAGCAAATTCACAATAGCAGCAAACTTCCATTGCAAAGAGAACATTATGATTGCGTCTGTGTCATTACCAGACGTCAAGCTGGTTTCAAAATAATTTTTCTTTACTCTTCTTCATTCTCTTCTTTGCTCAGCTCATCAGAGAGTTCACTAAAAATTAAGCATTTATTTATTTATTAGTGAGACTTATATACCGCCTCATAGTGCAAGCACTCTCTAAGCGGTTTACACCATTAAGCAATGTATATTTATATTGCCCCCAACAATCTGGGTCCTCATTTTACCTACCTCGGAAGGATGGAAGGCTGAGTCAACCCTGAGCCGGTGAGATTTGAACAGCTGAACTGCTGATCACAGTCAGCTAAAGTAGCCTGCAGTACTGCACTCTAACTGCTGCACCACCTCGGCTCATCAATCATTTATAAAGAGGAATATCTCTTACCCTTGATACACTGTTTGATTATCCTGTGAGTACAAGTGGTGAGAAGAGTTGGGAAAGGGCAGGAAAAGAGGATGGAGAGAGAGAACTTATAAACCTATGCTTACTCTCAATTTTCACCTTGGATATAATTGGAAGAGACAGGCAGTTTCCATGGGCATGTTAGAAAATATCATGAATCTTGTAACTTTTTTTTTTGGTAGCACAAAATAACCTTTATTTTACTCTGCAAAGGCCATTTGATTTACATCAGCCCTAACCACTCTCCCATGTCTGGCCTTTGTACATGATCCTTTGGTAAGGACAATGATCGTATCAAACTATTAAAGGGAGAGCCTAGAGTAGATTCTTGTTTAAAATGACAGCAGTTGAATATACCAAGTCTTGATTTATATCTACGCTGCTTTTTTTTTAAACAGAACATTTCAAAGCAGCCTTCCAATGGCATTGGGTCATTGACTTTGCCACTCATGCTAGATTTTAAAGAACACATGTGACTGTTTAGAATTACCTGCAGTAGTAAATGTTATTTTTATTGACAGCAAAGGTAATTGTGGTGTGCAGACTAAAACTGATTGTTTAAAAAACTGGATTTGGTTTTCCTACATTATTTTTAACATTTCAGACTGCTACAGGTTCAATCTATGTTCTACTGACTCTGTCTATACAAAAATAAAATCCTATGTATGATAGAAATACAAAAAAAGAGAGGCTAGGCTCATTAGGTTTTTAATGCAAATTTAGTCAAATCTTTCCAAAATTAATATCAGTCAGAATGTATGTATTCTCCAATACCTGCAGTTTGCCAAATCTGATGCCGTTTGGAAACAAACTGATTGCTAAAATACATTTATGAAGTGAAAATCTGGTATCCAATAGATCTTGTAAATAAAAATTAAATGACTACCTATTAAAAGATGTTTTCAACATTGCACATCGTATAAAAATATATTCAGAATATTTACATATTGCATATGGTATTTTCCATTCAGGCTTTTCACCCTAAACAGATGGAAAGCAATTTAAGAAAGAATTTAAGATCATAAACTCATGGCATTTTAAAATGAAAGTATACAAATTCAGATTGAAGGCTGAAGGGTCAGTCCTGAAAGAGGACAAATTACTCTCAAAGCAAAGGCAAGGGTTAGTGTTTTATTTTACTTGTGTATTCATGCACAGAAGCATTTACTCTTCCCCTTAAGTCTGTAAAAGGTTGGGGGGAGAGCCCTCCAAAACTGCCAGGGGGGCGTCCTTCTGTCCCTCTGATTCACTCTCTCTTCTTAGGAGGATACAGTGATATGCTAGCTAGAACAAAAGCCTCTGGAGGACTATCACTCCAATTCAATAAGGCACTTTTAGTTTAGTGCATCTGAACTGGATCAGGAATATACTATATATACACATACACATACACATACACATACACACACACACACACACACACATATATACATACATACACACACACACACACACACATCAACTGGGAACTGCATTCTAAGTTATTTGTGTTACAACCCTATTCTCAAACTGTGTTAATTTAATCAGCCACTAATCCAGTTAAACCTTATTAATGGGTCTGGCAGCACCAAAGCACAGCGCATTTCCTACTAGTAACTTCAGTGTCTTCTAGAACCTTTCAGCTATCCTTGTGCCAAAATAATAGTAAAAGACTTTGTGTACTTGAAACAATGGCTGGGTAATGATATGAAGCTGGTGTAAGTCATTAATGAGGAAAGCTATAGTACCTGGGTCAAAAGTTGCCAGTTGAGAAACTGAAAATTTCCATCCATTTCTTTTCATGAAGGGCCTAGCATCTCCTGGGACTTTATACATTGGTAGTATTGGCTCAGCCTTAATATATTACTAGCTCCTTCCACACTGAGCAAGTAGGCAATAGTAGCTGTAGCTTTGAAAATGTAATCAGTGTTTGGGAGAGGTTTCTGTGATGCCAGGCCTTGATAGTGATTGGAGGCAATTAACTAGAATTTTGCCTTTTTGAATGAGATTAATTTAACCCTTTGCAAAATTGGACTTTTGAGGGGCTAAATCTAACCATTCAGAATTAAATGATTGACTGATTCAGTTAACATTTTGAGCTTTTCCACTCATAGGCAGAGTTTGTAGGAATAATCAAATATCAAATATCACTTTGGGATTATTTTTTTCCTGTGAGAAGTGATTTAAAGTCTCTATAAATAACATTCTATCTAATGATTACTTGTAATTTCCTGGAATGGCTTCTTTGCACATAACTTGTGATGTGGGCAATCATATTACTTCAAATCCATTGTTTTTCACTAGAATCAGATTCAGCTGCCAGTCAGCAAACAGAATAATTGAGTTTAAAGAAATTAACAACGTAGCATTTATGCTTGGGTGATCTGGCCCTTAGGAATTTAAACACTTAGACTCCACAACTGTCAAGCTGTATTATGGACAAGCAGTTGAAAAGCTGACCAGCTGTTCAGAGCAAAGACAAAGCAACAGTCTACACCAAGGGTGTCAAACTCGCATTGTCAGGGGATGTCATGTGACTATTTTCCCCTTTGCTAAACCGAGCGTGGGCATGGGCAGCACGTGATGCATCCCGCCCGTGGGCCGCGAACTTGACACCCCTTGTCTAGATAGATACCAAATCCAGAAAGGCAAACAATTCACCTGAGCATCAGATGCTCTGACTAAAAAAAAATGGGCACCAACTGTCAACAACTCATTTTGAATTACTTGTCTTGCCATTTCTCTGAACATATGGCTTTCTATATCCATAAGAAACCTGTCAAGCTAAGTACCACTATTTCGCATACAAAACTCTATTCTGATAGAAGTCTGAAAAACCAGTTAAGTTTCTACTATGTCAAGTTTCCGCTATGTCAAGCTTCCATTATTTGCCAAATTTTTGTCAAGTTCTACTCATTATCTCTAAGTTTTTGTTTGGTTCTACTACCCCAGCTAACTCATAAGTGCTCATATATTTTCCCACTATCTTTAATCTCCTATATAATAGATCAATTCAGAGTATAATCCTGGTAGATGCTACCTGATTCCTTAAAAGGCCAATCTAAATTAGGTTTGTCTAAGATTAGGAAGATGAAGTGCAAGTCCAGTCTTGAAAACAGTTTTTGTTTTTTATTTTGTTTGTACGCATATGATGTGCTTTATTAAAATCAACATTTGAATCAAATGCTTTATAAATCTCAAGTTTTTCAAAGTGTTGGTGTTGACTTACAACTTACAACCAAATGGAAAATCTTTGATAATTGTATTCACAACCCTGAAAGTAGTTTCAAAATGCTTTATTTGTATACATTTGAATAACAAAACAATGATTCAGAATAGAATAGAATAGAATAGAATAGAATAGAATAGAATAGAATAGAATAGAATAGAATAGAATAGAATAGAATAATTTATTGGCCAAGTGTGATTGGACACACAAGGAATTTGTCTTTGGTACATAAAAAAATACAGTCATCAAGAATCATAAGTTACAACACTTAGTGATAGTCATAGCAGAGGTGGGTTCCTCCCGGTTCAGACCGATTCGCCCAAACTGGTAGTGACCCGCTGGTGACATCACAATGATGTCACAGAACCAGTTCAGTCAGTACCGGTCCGTGGACGCTGCCATCATTTTTTTGAATTATTTTTTATTTTTATTTTTATTGGATTTATTTGTTTATTTTTTCTTCTGAGCATGCGCGGAAGCCGAGTTTCTGGCACTGCATATGTATCGCCATCATGTTTTCGGCTTTTTTTTCCAGATTTTTCGGCACTGCCCATGTGCGCGCATGTGAAGCGCGTGCGTGCCCATGAGGCACGGCCACGCGAGGCGGGAGGAAGCGAACCAGCAGCGAGGTAAGTTAGAACCCACCCCTGAGTCATAGGATACTAAATAAGCAATCAAATCATACTAGGAAACTAAATGAAATCCAAATGCAGTGCAATCTTAATTAAGAGACAGAGGGTAATACTACATGTTTACTTGGAAGCAAGTCTCTTTATAGAACAAGAAGAGATGGGCATGCTTGTGGTATCAAATGAGTGATTATCACTCTCCTCAGTGGCCTCTAGGGGAACTTGTTGCTTTTGATGCTGTACTGAAAGATCTGACTCTTTGAAGAGCGTGTTTGAGATAATGACCATATAGAGAAGAAGCATGGCTTATATCACAAAACTGCTTTCATCAATCTGACCTTGTCCCACTTCCTAAATAGAGGGCATTGATTTTCCCCATTAAACCAAGACTCAATTAAAAAGAGGATCAGATGTAACAGAAATCCCCTTTTAACATACTTACTAGCAAATGACTAAGTACACATATCTAATTTTTCCAGTCTATGACAATATGATACAATTCACCTTTCCTACATGCTCGCACGCGCACACAGATACATAAATACACATACAGTACACATACATATGTTGTATTATGACATTATGACATATCCCCTGTATGGAGTTTTACATGACTCCTATTTCTGCATTGGCTTCTTTTTTTCCCTATTTTTTGGGGGGGGGGAGAGTGATTTTGCTATCTGCAACATTGTGACAGTTTAAGGCAACATGAACTGTACATACAATTCTGAAAATTTCTGTATATTTCTTCCTTCAATACAATAATCCCTGGGATCTGGATAGGTAATCCACTACATACTGTTGTCTTAAGTGCAATGATCCATGAATTCAATTCCTCGTAGATGGCTCAAACCCCATAGAATAAGATATGGCTATGCACATCTGATGATTCCTAATAAACATTCTGTAAAAAATCTGATTATTCTGTATCTATAAAAACCTTGCTTCCTTGATTGTCAACTGCTATAAGAGGCTCAATACTGAGTCAACTTTCCCTCTTTGCCAGAAAATATTTTACAACCTTCCACTATTTCTATGAATAACCATAAGCTGTTAACATGTATTATTATATTCTATCTTTTCTTATTATTAGAATACATCCCATTTCTTTAGAAACTTGGCATATGATGACTTGCCAGCTAGTGAGTTTATAAATATTTTATTGGACTTCAAATGAAAGACTTTGGGTTTACTATGGGATGCACTTGCACAAAATAAATTTTGGACAATATAATCAATAATCCCTGACATGCCAGCTGCTCAATGTCAGACTCCACTTTCTTTCTTTTCTTATCACTGTGCTTCAGTTTTATTCCCTACCAGATACTGCCTGTTGACCAATTCCTAGAAAAGTCCCAAGTTCAATAGGACAGATGATACTTTTGTTTTATGAGTGTCAGCAATATGATGGAAATTTTATCACTGGATGCAGCAATGCCACTAATGTCTCCATAATTTTATTAGGCAATAGTGCAAGCAGTGTTGGTAGACTGACTGAATAATACATTTACATGAATAGTAAATATTATCCACCTCATCTAAATTAATAGAAAATGAAATAGAAGCACTGCTAGAGTGACGCCTGAACTGGCCAAATAGATCATGTCCCATATACAGGAGGGAGGGAGGGAGGGAGGGAGGGAGGGAGGGAGGAAGGAAGGAAGGAAGGAAGGAAGGATCCTCTTGTACATTTCTTTTCCAAGTGGTATTTGCAAATTGGAAAGAATGGGGAACTGAAGGCTGCTTCATTTCTATTGTAAGGTGCTAGTAATGTAGTAAATAGAAATGAAACATGGTTCTCTTTAGCACCTATATTATCTAATATGATCATGTGCATATCCAGAATTTTAGGCAGACATTTCTTCAGCCATGACAGAGATTGTATTGTGACTTTTTAGATCCAAAGCATATGGTGTCTCGTTGAACAATAGAGCTTTATGTTCACTATCTGTACTGGCAACATTGGATTCAAATATATTCGGCACTGATCAGCTGATCATGGATGTTGCTTTTGAGGCAGAAAAGGAAAAGTCAAATACATAGTGGACTCTAATAACTATACTAAATATTACATTTAAATCAGTGGTGAAATCCAAACTTTTTTTACTACAGGTTCTGTGGGCGTGGCTTGGTGGATGTGATGTGGCTTGGTGGACATGGCTTGGTGGGCGTGGCAGGGGAAGGATACTACAAAAGCTCAATTCCCACCCTACTCCAGGGGAAGGATACTGCGAAATCCCCATTCCCTCCCCACTCCTGGGGGAAGGATATTGCGAAATCCCCATTCCCTCCCCACTCCTGGGGGAAGGATATTGCGAAATCCCCATTCCCTCCCTACTCCTGGGGGAAGGATACTGCGAAATCCCCATTCCCTCCCCACTCCTGGGGGAAGGATATTGCAAAATCTCCATTTCCACCCCATTCTGGGGCCAGCCAGAGGTGGTATTTGCCAGTTCTCCGAACTACTCAAAATTTCTGCTACCAGTTCTCCAAACTACTCAAAATTTCCAATACCGGTTCTCCAGAACCTGTCAGAACCTACTGGATTTCACCCCAATTTAAATATATATTAACAATATAGATGATGCTTGATATCATTTGGTAGAATGGTCGCCACAGCAAATATAAGTGAATCATATATTGAATTCGCTACATTTAGTTCTCATTTAGCAACTGCCTTGCTTAGTGACTCTTTACAGTTATTGATGTGATGAAAAAGTAAGTTTACAACCACTCCTCACTAGCAACTTTTTCAGGTCTGTAAAGCAAAGGAAAGCCAAAGTAAGATCATAAGCACAATTATGAGTTCACTAAGCAACTGTTTCACAAAGTGACCAAGTTGTTAGTCCCATTTGTGGTCACTGAATAAGGACTACTGGTATTAGAAGCACAGCGTTTCTTATAAAGTTTCCAAAACACTTATTCAAACTTAAAAGAAGGCTATTGCAGTTTCTTGGTAAAGAACTAAAATACAGTGGTACTTCAGTACTCAACTGCTTCAAAGCTCATTTGGTACTCATTGTTTGTTTGGTACTCGATGCACTATGATAGGAAAAGCTGGAAGGCTGCCAAAAATGGGCAGGAAGTGGGCCATGCTGGGAAGGTTGCTGCAAAAGGAAAAAGGGGATGGCTGCAGAGGGCTGACAAAAGTTGGCCATGCTGGGAAGGTTGCTGACATATAAAAGGGACAGAAAGTAAGTTCTTCCTTGTTGGAATTAGAGACAAATAATTCCAGGGATGCAAATATGTCCAAGATGTCCAATATGTCTGACTGCCTGTGCAGTGTTTATTGCTTATATACAGTCTTTCCAAGCAGTAAAAATGTAGGAAAAGTAACATTGGTAAATTCCTCCTCCACCATTTTCTCCCACCAACTTTTTAATGAGCATTGTGTTGTTGCCACCTAGATGAGATCATGGTACCAGCCAGGGAAGGTCTTATCTTTCTGGCCGTGGGAACTGAATGAGATCATTGGCATGAGGGGCCTGCTTACACACACACACACACACACACACACACACACACACACACACACACACACACTTTACACAGAGCCCCAATCCCTACATTTCCTGGCTGAAACAAAGGGTCAATTGGTAAGTCACATGACATGTTTGGCATTTTTCATACTCATCACTTCTCCCTGAACCAATTAACAACAAGTACTGAGGTACCACTGTATTTCTATTATTTAGTCACTGTATACTTTTTTCTCTAATTTCACTAACAAAGGAGATATTTGGTATTTCCAGAATTATTAAAATAAGGGTCAGTCAAATCTTTCCTGGACAAGCTATGGTTACAATATTAGTGAATTCCACTACTTAGAACTTCTTATATTCATACATGATTCAATAATATAGAACTATAATTATTACATGAATTATTGTATGCTGACACTCTATAGATCTTAAATATGAAAAACAGACATCTGTGCTAAATGAGTAGACTTCAATAAATTGAGGTAATCACTTGTTGATTACATATACTACAAAAATGATGTGTGATTACTTTTTCTGAAATATTTTGGGTCTTTTTTCACTTCCTAATTTAATCTATGGACCTTGAAGTAAATCAAGTCCCTCAATTAAATATCAACCAGATCTGACCATGCTTTCTAAAGATCTGCCAAGTTTGATTAGGTGCTGACATCCCTTGAGGACCTATAACACTGTCCATCAAATGTCTTTAAAATGGAAATATATGGATTCTGCAAAGTCATCTTTTGTGATTATAGCTGAGATATCTTGTAGTTGAACATGTAAACAAAATGGCTACTCTATTCATTTCCAATGTTCAATGGAAAAGTGAAGAGAATAAAGAAATAGTGCTGCTATTGATTTTTTAGCATATTTCATTTGTATTCTGAAATTTGTGCTAGCAATTCATAACATTCATGTTTTTATAGTTTTCAAGCTGAGTTAAAATGAGCTGTATCCAATTAGAGATAATTTGTATAGTAGGAGGATGACAGTTTCATGGTAGAACCATGCATTTTTATAGAAATGCATTGCTCATTTACATATGGTTTTGATTCCATTCTATAATACAATGAGCTATATAAATTGGTGCTGTTTCACCTATAAATGGAAGGCAGTGATGTGTATGTAGATTCCTGCAAATTAAACTATAGTATTATTTTAAAATGACATTGTGAATATTAAATTCCTCATATCAACTCTACACTTAAAATCAATTTCACATTTTGACTATTTTAATAGGAATTTTATTAAAGATTAAAATTACAGTGATAAAAACTAATGCAAACTGAAAGAAAAATAAGAGACTAAAAATAAAATAAAAATATAAAAATATAAGTATAGTAAAGAAGAAAAAAGAAATAAAAAGAAGTAACTTCCACCTTCATCACAAAAAGTATAAATAATTTTCATAACATATCACCTTGTCTTAAAATACAACAAATAATCTCTTCTTCCCACATCCTATCTTTTATCTATAAATAAATCTATAAAGCCTTGTCATTTCAATACTGATGTCAGCAAAAATCCTTTAAGCGTTACCAGATATAACATCATATACCGTATTTTTCGGAGTATAGGACGCACCTGAGTATAGGACGCACCTAGATTTTAGAGGAGGAAAACAAGGAAAAAAGTATTCTGAACCAAATGGTGTAGTAATATATTATTTAATAAAATACCAGTGTAGCAGAATACTTTTTACAACCATGTATACTTTTTACAACCATGTACACTTTTTACAAACTTCAAACTTGACAGCTTTAAGACTTGTGGACTTCAACTCCAATTCCTGAGCTAGCATGACTGGAGGAGGAATTCTGGGAGTTGAAGTCCACAAGTTTGAAGACCCTTGCACCCCCTTGGCAAGTTTAAGACTTGTGGACTTCAACTCCCAGAATTCCTCCTCCAGTCATGCTAGCTAGAGTTGAAGTCCACAAGTCCTCCCGGTCTCGCAGCCAGTTCCATCCTGAAGTTCAAGGGCTGCAACTTGAGCTGAGCAGATCTGCGGCGAAAGTGGCGGCTCCTGGTTTTCCCGGCCAAAGAGCGCTCGCTAGAGAAGAGCAGCTGAGGAAGCAGGCAAAGCACGGCGGCAGGCAGGTGTTTTGGAAGCGCCGAGGGCAGCACGCGCATCCGGGATGCCCCTCTCGCTTAGCCGGCAGCAGCGGGCGCAGCGAGTTCCGTCCCCACGCGCATCCCTGGCGCTTGCTGTGGCGACGCTGTTTTCTCCGAGACCTTTGTCTCGGAGAAGGAGCAGTAGACAAAGGTCTCGGAGAAAACAGCGTCACCACAGCAAGCGCCGGGGACGCGCATGAGGACGGGACTCGCTGCGCCCACTGCTGCCGGCTAAGCGGAAAGCACAGAAAGGGGCATCCCGGACGCGCGTGCTGCCCTCGGCGCTTCCAAGACACCTGCCTGCCGCCGCGCCTTGCCTGCTTGTACGCCCGCTCACTCGCAAGCGGGCAGCGGTGGGGATCGAAGCGGAGCGGTGGCACCTCGAAAGGACTGGGGTGCTAGATTTCATGCTAGCTCAGGAATGGGTGGCGGGGGCAAGCAGCGGTGGTGGCGGCGGCAAGCAACAGCGGGGACGGCGGGGGCAAGCAGTGGGGGGGCAAGCGGCGGTGGCGGAGGCAGCGGCGGGCGGCGGGGAAAACCTCCGAAGGGTGGGGGCTGGGGGGGGGTTGGGGGCTGCATTCGGTGTATAGGATGCACCCACTTTTTGACCCCCTTTTTGGGAGTAAAAAGGTGCGTCCTATACTCCGAAAAATACGGTATATTTTAACCTTGATCAAATAAACCAACTTTATTTCTTTATTTTACTTTTAACAGTCTTGCCATTTATTCCAATCAAATAATGCTATAGAATTTGTTATATTTTCATTTCTTTTTCCCTTACAAAATTCTCAAAGCTTAAACAGGACTTTTTAATAAATCTAATATAGGAAAAATATCCATATCACTCTCTTGGCTTGTCATTTGTATATCCCTTTTAAGTATTAAAACATCAGCCGGTTTCTTTTGTCTGTTCATGTAACATCTTTTTCCATCATTCTTATAGCTTATAACTTTTTAAGTCCATTTTGAAATCAGTCTCAAATTGTCAGGTATAAATCTTCCTCTTTCATATCTTTTAAACTCAGTTAATATATAGAGGCACACTATTAAAATTTGAAACCATTGTTCAAAAATATCCTTTAGATATTAGCAAATATTTTGCTTCATTCTGTATTGTTGAGCTTGAATGTTCTCCTTCAATTATAAACTTTCGTTCTTTCTAGTTTCCTCTAATGTCTACTTCTGAAGTCTTAACTTAGTGTGTTATTTTTTAAAAGAATTCAAATCAAAAAATTTTCAGAGGAAGCATTTTTATAATTAATTTCAAACTCTTATTGCTAATTTATCTTGACCCTAAGTCCATTTATAACTTTTGAAACTCAAAGTTTTAAACACCCTTTTGCTCTTTATTCCAAAAACAGAATCTTACAGCTCCTAAACTCTTCTAAGGATTCTAGAAAATGCACCCAGTGCACAATTTCTGGACACTATTCCTTCCAAAATATACATGTTTTTGTATGAGATATTTGAACTTAGAAATATTTCAACACGGGTATTAACACACTCCATAAAGTATATGCCTGCTTGTGCTATAGCAGATTTAATTTTGACAAATTACATTTTCACCCCTGGGGAAAAAATCACGATAGATTTGTTTTACAAATCAACCATCCTAATTCATACTATAATGCATATCCAGCTACTATCTAGGATGGCTTTGGCCTCAGCCTAACAATTCAGGACATAAGTGGCAACACAGTAGAGGAAAAGGAGTAGGTGTGAAAATCTAACTTTGAGCATCAGATGTACCTAATTTATTTATTTATGTATACAAATATTTGCCTACGACCCACTCCAAAGACTCAAGGCAGTTCAAAATAACAATGGTATACAATCAAACCCTCCTCAACCAACCTATTAACACACCCAATACAAATGTCATAAATGAAAACAACACAACAAAAACACAGCCCATAACTGCTTTAATTACCCCCCAAAAGTGAGAGATGAGATAGGGAGCCCACTAAAACTCAGGGGATAAGCAAGTTATTTGGTGATCTGGAGGTTGTCACTGAGAAGGATCATCATCAGACCTTCACTGTCTTGATCTACAAGAAGAGGGCCCTCAGCATTTCTACTTAAGTTGATGCAAAGGATGGTTAAAAGGGAGCACCCATGTTATAAATTAGCTTTCCTGATAGAAGATCCTGCTAAAATAGCTCAGCTAAGGAGATTCAGATGTTATCTCGCTCAAATTGCTCTGTATCATTAGAGGATTAGATCTGTTTATTGCTAATGGCACCACAAAAATCTATAGATGCATTGCATGATGTGAATTGATAGATGTGCAAGCAGGTCTGTTTTGTTTACTGTATTAGTACAGTAGTCCTTGATTTACGACCACATTTGTGACTAGAACATTCACCACTAAGTGAGGTCGTTGTAAAGTGAGACATACCTGATTATATTACCTTCTTTGCTGTGGTTGTTAAGCAAATCTGGCTTTCACCATTGGCATTGCTTGTCGGAAACCAGCTGGGAAAGTTGCAAATGATCCTAAGATACTGCAACCATTATAAATACATTCTCGTTGCCCAGACACCCAAATTCTGATTATGTGGCCAGCAACACTGTGACACAGCGGCGGGTTGCTCTCTTACCTTGCTACCGGTGTGCTGCATGCGCATCTCCACGTTTCGTGCGCACACGCACACGCTACGCATGCATGCCTTCTCGTGCACATGCGCGGAAGCAAAAAATCGCCGAAATCTCTCTCTCGCACGCACAACGACCGGTGAAGATGAAGGACCGGTGTCACGTGCAAATTGCGTAATCGGCTGGCCGCTACCGGTGTGGTACAATGGACCGCACCAGTAGGAACCCACCACTGCTGTGACAGTTATAAGTGCAAAGATCTATCATAAGTAACTTTTTTTAGTATCATTGTAACTTCAAATGGTCACTGAGTGAATGCCTGTAAATTGAGGATTTCCTGTACAGCAGTAATACTCCACTCACTTACTTACTAGTGCTGATTATTATTGGTGAGCCGGTTTGTGCAGTGGTTAAAGTTGGTCAATTTTTTTCAGTCCTAGGAAGGAGGAAAAAGCAAATCACTTCTGAAAAAGCTTGCTAAAAAAACCTGACAGGACTTGTCCATGCAATTTCTGAGAATTGGATATGATTAAATGGATGGAAAAAAAGTGCTTATATGCCACACTAGTCTATGAAAATTCAAAGAGGCTTACAAAACTCTTTCTGCTAAGAGGATTAAAAGCAGTACATCAAAATAACAAAAGAATAACAAGATGAAAAACTTAACATTAAAATAGGAATGAACTTCATGCTGAAGGAATAATAAATATCAATGCATAGTCTATTGGGGGCTTCCCTCTTCACAACAATTCCAGTCATTCCAATTCCAGCTCTCTGGAATGACTTTAACAAGAAACAAGCTAGTGCAGGAGTCAGCAACCAGCGGCTCTGGAGCCGCATGTGGCTCTTTCATCCCTCTGCTGCGGCTCCCTGTTGCCGGTCAGCACCACAATTTTGAGAGGAGCTTCCAGTTAGGGTGGGGGGAAGCAGGGCACGCCAGGAGGAGACTCTATGACAAGGGGCAGGTTTTCCGGTAAGCTCCACAATTGATAGGGCTTTCAGTTAGGACAGGTAGAGGAAAAAGGATGCCGCACTAGGAGGAGACTCTATGGTGAGGAAACCGGACTTCCGGTCGGCTCCAGAATTGAACAGAAGGCTTCCGGGTAGGACCTTTGTGGCTCTTTGAGTGTTTAAGGTTGCCGACCCCTGAGCTAGTGCAACAAGCTAGGGGACCACAACTTACAAGTTCTCATCCCTGGATTTCTGAAGATGACATTCTCTGAAGCTATCTGAAGGGAGACCAGCTATCTGAAAAATAGCTATCTGACAGGAGACCAGATTTCCAGGTTGTATTCAATGGACAGAAACCTAAGGAAATAGCTGGTATCAAAGATATCCAGGTCTGAAGTGTTACAGGATTTTATGAGTGACCACCAACACCAACACCTGTATCAGGGAAATAACTGATCACCAGTTTTGAAGCTGGGATGTTACATGAAAATGCTTAGTGGCATCCATTATCGTTGGGCTCCTACATTTTAGACCAGTTGAAATTCTTTTCACTTATTTTAAAAATTCCTATTCTTGTTTGCAAATTTTATTAATACACAGAGCTTTTGCAAGCAACTTTCCTGAAAGTGCATGCTTGTTGAAAGAGGCTTTATAAGAAACCATATTTTTAAATTAAATTTCATAATATCATTTTTTAAAAAAACATATAAGTAGGTTTTGCATAAAGGACAAGTACAGGCGCTATGCCCTTTCTAGCATGCCCTTTTTGAGGCATGCATTCTTGTTTGAAACTTCTCTGTCATAAATAAAAAACGGTGTCGCATTTGAATAATTGTGTACAGATTTTTGATAAGTGAAAGTTAAAGTCCCACTATGGCAGAACCCTTTTTTGGCAAATCAGCTTTAATGATTTCTGAACAGAATATATAATATATCTGTCCAAACATCCAGTGGAGATAAGGCAAATTTATAATAGAGATGACTAAAATAATCATAATTGTTGAGATTTGAAAAGAAAAAGAAACTAAATTCTCTCTCCACTTCATTCTTTTGATCAAAGAGGTAGCAGGAAGTTGGTGAAAAGAGGAACTCTTTTGACAGTTCACTAGATGCCAAACAACAAGAAGGTAATGTGGCAAGTTACCCATTATACAATATAAGTATATAATGGGTAACCTTATACAATTATATTTATGTAATTAAATTAAATTAAATTATTTATATAATTAAATAATTGTCTACAAGCCAGGTTAGGTGAGATCTGTTGATGTCAACCCTGAAGGAAGACCTTATCAAGAAACAGACACCCCTTAAGCCTAATGCCACTTTTATTAGAATGGCTATAGTAACAGAATCTTGTAAGTCTGGATATGTTTCCTTTCCTTCTTCTTTTATCTTCATTAGGGGGAGAGCCTGCTTTTAGAAAATGTCCATGTTTGCATGGGCTTAAGCCATATTTTTCTGTTTGATATCTTGGTGATGGATTTTCCCTCTCTCTTCAAGGCCATTAGTTTCTACAGTGGTGCATAGTATTTTATAATTGAAAGGTATAACAGAGTTCTTCTAGTCCAATTCTATGCTTAAGCAGGAGACTCTACACCATTTCAGACAAATGGTTGTACAATAAGTTGTACAAATTGTACAAATTTGTACAGATTGTACAAATAAGGTTGACTCAGCCTTCCATCCTTCCGAGGTTGGTAAAATGAGGACCCAGATTGTTGGGGGCAATATAAATATACATTGCTTACTGGTGTAAACCGCTTAGAGAGTGCTTGCACTGTGAGGTGGTATATAAATCTCACTAAATAAATAAATAAATAAATTTCTTCTTAAAAACCTCCAATATTGGAGCACCCACAGCTTCTAGAGGCAAGTTGTTCCATTGATTAATTGTTCTGTCAGGAAATTTCATTTCCTTCATGAATACCTTCATTGATTCATTGATACCTGACAGATATCATTCAGTATCATGGATTACTGTTTTAATTGCTGGGTATTTTTAATCTTTGCATACTCTCCAGTGTCACTTCAGTGAGATGGGCAGCTATATAAATTATCTAAAGAAAAAAAAAGTCTTACCTATTATACCGTTGTCTCCTCATATGCAATATGCACAAGATACATCCATGTCTACTCTGTCATGCTCAAGACTAGACACCTGGAAATGAACCTCTAGGAAGTTAATTAAAGAAGCAGAAAATGATACAATACATGAAAGTTCCACACTGAAAGGGGATCAGGCTAGCATTTGAGTTCCGGGCTAGTCTTAATGATCCATGAAATGGCCATGAAATTTAGCTGAATCTCTTAAAGCTTTATATTCTAAGAGCATTGTGGATGCTTGGGGTAACCATTTTCTAATTGGGCCTTTGAATATACTGAAATTGCTTTTTTTTTCCTCTTGCCTTTTTTTCTTAAATTATTTGAATATCACAATTTTTGCAGAATGTGACATTTCTTGAGAAAACGGATAATGTATGGTATATATAAAAAGCCATGAATAAGTGCAACTTAGAAGGATTTTCTTTTCTTTTACCAGACCTCAAATATTGAAACATTTTCCGTTCAAAAGGTAGTGAGCATAGCAAAGCTTCTATTTTAATACAGAATTGAAGTGCTTAGTCAGGCTAACTGCAAATGCTTAATAATGAAATATTCCAATATTGTGGCCATTGTATTTATTTGCATTACCCTTTCATCATGTCCAACTTATATCCTGAAAGCAGGGGGAATTTAGAAAAAAGGAAAAAGAAAACGTATACACCAGACATAGCTGTATCTGTAGCTTTATGGGGGGGGGACGACAGCATCCTGTATAGCTAATGTTTTTGCAATGCAATAGAATTTTAAGCATTTCTGGTCTAACCCAGAGACGCCTACTTAAAACTGAACCAATAGACAGACCTATATGTAAAGTTTGCTTATTGGTTCAGTTTTACTCCTCCTGCCCCCAGCCTTGCACTGGTATTTCAGGCTTTGTTTTCTTTAGTATACTCATCCTTACTCTTTTGTTCTCATTACATTGCTTATTCTGAAAGAGAATGCTATGGTAGGTCTATATATGTGTACATGATTTTTGCTCCTCATTGATAAACAATTACTTGTATTTTACACCAGCACCATTAACTATACCTATCCACATCTTTCTTAATTTTGCGAATTAGTCTTTGGATATCATATCCAAATAGAATCTTATATTTTTTTTCTTTTTTGTGACCTCATGAACTCACTCCAACAAATGATTGTTGTCTCCTTCCTTGACCCATTTTCCTCTTTCATAAATGTATTTTACAATTTCATTCTTATTGTTCTATTTTTACACACAAATCATACCAAAATATTTTTTTCATACTTGTCTATCATTTTTGCATTAAATCCTTAATCAGTATCTAATTGTGACCCTGCGAGGGCGCGTCTCCCGTCTCCCTCCAGTCAGGTTTATTGTTTTATATGTCTTGGTAGCGTACAATAGTGCTCAGAATAGATTTATGTTTAATTTTCTTTTTTATATCTCCCTGACCCAGAGTAACGCCCTCTGTTTCCCTTCTCTCTCTCCTTAGAGGCTTGATTTTACTGTTACAATAACTCTATGCTCTGCAGAATTGCTTAATATATGCTTTATGTGAGAAATAGAAAGACTTTGACTCACTTCTTGAACAAACAAGCAAACAGTTTATTTAAATACAAACTTCTCAGTAAATGTCAAGTAAATTGCTTTCAGCCACAATCAGCTATTCAATTCTTTTACACCTTTTCTTCCCCTCAGAGGCTTTACTAGCTTTCCTGACTAAATCTAAGAAAACCTAGTTCTTCTTTGGATTAAGGCCTATAGATTAGAGCACGTTTCACCGTTTATCTCTATCTACAAATAACACAATATATCAATCAATAAAGTCCCCTGACCCTGGCATCTGCTTCCCACAGAACTGCCTAGAGCCTATTTTCTCTCCTGTTAACTTCCCTCTTGGACAGTTAAACTCAAGCAGAGAATCCCTTTTAAACCTTCCCTCTTGGAAGTTACCACAAACAGCTCTTTCAACTAGGCCTTTTATAGTTCCTGGCCTGCTATCTATGATACGATTGGCTGTCTCCTTATGATGTAATCTATCCCCCCTCCCTTCTGGAGCACTGGGATAAACACCTCCCCCTTTCTACTTACCATACATTTAAAAGCTGTTTGGCTCCATACTTACTTGTCTATACAATTCCTTTTAACAATATTTTACCTTTATACAACAACTTAATTCTTTTACATTCAGTACCTACATATGGGCACCACAGACCCTATGTCTTTTTGTTTTATCACATGACTTTAGTACCCCATTCCTTGTATATTCAACTTTTGTTTCTCCTGACATCAATTCTCATTCCCCTAAAATAGAAAAGAGAAACACACTGTTAACCCCCTTTTTTTAAATAATCATTTTTGCAACACATGCTACCCACCATCTTTGGGTCAAAGTGTTAATGTCTTAAAATTTATCCTTTAAAACCCTGCCTACCAAGTACCAAATGCATCTTCTTTCTCTAGCTTTCACCATTTATGCATATTGTGCAATCATCTGTTCCATTCTTTCTGTTAAATACAAATGCATGGGTCTTTGATTGATTAATTTTTAAATGCATACATCTTAGTGCATCATAAAATTCCTTCTAAGATTCACTGACAATTAATTGGATTTTCAGCCAGCAACATGGCATCATCTCCATACAAAAGCTCATGTTCATTCATGTTCCCAGCCAACACACTCTAATGCAATCATAAATACTCCTCATATATTTATTAATACAGATATTAATCAACCAAGGAGGAATTGCTTCCTCACTAAACATTCCATACATTTATATGCACACATTTCTATATTTCTTAATGATCTGCTGAAGACTTAAAAATCTGGTTTGCACACTTCTGCCCGGCATAAAAAATGCAGTGAACCTTCCCAGGTTTTGCTCATTATTACCACTTATATTCAATCAGAGTCTATTGAATCATAGGCATACTTAAGAAGCTAACTTTCTGTATTCATTCTTGCTATTTAATTTCTTCTTAAAGGTGAACAGCAATGGCTTTCTTCGAATCATCAGATACAAATGCAACCTCACATACAATCATCCATATGAATGGCATACGAATTTAATAAATTATTATTATTCAACTTACCTAGCCATCCATAAACAAACTTCATTTGTATTGTAATATTTCTGCAGTGACTTCGTCCACACTTACAGCCTTACCATTTTTCAACTCCTCATACCCTTTACACCTTTTTTAATTCAGTTTCCTTAGCCACTAACATTTATCTCATTTCCTTCAATTCCACTCTTTAACATATCACTATAATTTCCAGAGAAGGGAATTATAGTCACCAGTCACTTTGGGCACAGTATACCATAAATAAAACCAAACTCCAGTTTTACCTCAAACATGCTCAAGCTATTCTGTATAAACTAAGATTCTCTCTAATCTGTAAATTACCTTGCAAAGCAACATCTGCATTCCATCACTTAGGAGGAATAAACAGCAGACTAACCCATATTTGAAATCCATTTTAAAAAAGAATGTAATTCAGAAGATTAATGCAAGGCTGCACATTTCTGTATATATTTTCATTTCATTCCAAGTGATGGAGAAAAACTGTTGGTTTTGGGGGAGTTTTGTCCAAAGAGAAGAACATTTGGTGAATTTGTTCTCACAGATGGGCTGTGATTTTTTTTCTGTGTGATTATCTTTTCTTTCCTTGAACAATAATTTCTTCAGTGATCTGCATCTTTTGTGTATAACCCATCCTCTTGTAAGATGTCAGAAAACAACCATGACAGAATTCCTTGCCTGGTGATTTTTCAGATCATGAACCTTCTGCAGTTATGCTGACTGTAGAATGATGAGTAGGTGCACAATAGAAAAACAACAACAAATATCCATAGGCAGCTTTGCCACAATAAGATCAAAGAACCAAGTACCTCAAAAATCAAGTACTCCTGAAAAATCTACTTCAGATCATAAATATATATATATATATATATATATATATATATATATATATATATATATATATATATATATATATATATATATATATATATATATATATATATATATATATATGTTGAATTATTTCTACATATATTTTAAAGAACTTTTAAAGAACTGCCAAATCTTCATTCAGCCTAAATAAATTCTAAAATTGTTTCTAAAATAGGAGAAACCTTTTTCACATGAGGATAAAACTTTCAAGAAATTGGAAACAATTTTGAATCAGAATTCTAAAAAAGAACTTTCCTTTTGGTTTCCTTCAGTTTTTGGAGGGAGCTGATGACGTTACCCCTCAAAATATATTCATGTCTAACTCCCAGAGTGAACGTGAAAGGCTGGATCTTGAATCCTTGACCTGTTGACTCTGAAGGTCGGCTCACTATGAGCAAAGAGATTTACACCCAGGTGAGTGTGAAGGGGATTTTGGCCTAATATTTGGGATTTAGGATCTGTTTCTTTATCAGTATTATACCACCTCTTGATCCAATAGAAGAAGAAGAAATTTCCCTGGTGTTACTTTATTCCTGTATGACCTTTAATTAGGAAGAGTTTGAAGATTAAATATGCAGGAGGTGAACTGCAAAGGTTAATTGTTTTTTATCCAACACTGATGATGACAAGCTTTGTGAAAATGACAAGAGTTGGGGAAGCATGCAAAAAGAGGACAAAAGAAAGAAGAGCTGTTTGTCTATCAAACTAGTCAGATAGTTGCAACCACATAACACTCTCCTGACTCCAAAGCCAGCTATGAATAAATGCCGCATGCATAATGCTAAAAATATGTCAGTTGCTACTGAGTTGTATCCTGTATTATGGAATGACGAACATGTTACTGAAATAAAACCACCTACTTATTTTTGCCAGCAAAAAAAAAAATCCTCCTACATGGCACACCAAATCTCGGTTTGGCTTGGCTCAGTTTGACTGAAAGAAATAAGTCTACATATATCTTTATGATCTGAAACTGTGAAGTAGATTTTTCAGGAGTACTTGGTTTTGAAGTAGGTTTTTCAAGACTAAAGAAAAGTGCTGAATCAGCTTTTTGGAGTTTCCTCCTTTAACATTCCTTATGCCATATGCTGTACTTCTCAAATATCATCAATCTACTATGTGCCAGAAGAGTGTTCAAAACTCTCCATCTGTGGCTAGTTTTGTAATATACTATTCTTAACTATGCAGCCATATTTCATCTGGATACTGAAAATTGGATCAAAAGATACACAAAAGTGTTAAAACTTGTTAAATGACTTTTTTTTTAAAAAAGCAGATTATTCTTGGCATCTTCTTTTTCTTTCATTTCAGGTGGCGATATGATTACCGTATTTTTCAGAGTATAAGACTCACCTTAGTTTTGGGGAAGGAAAATAGGGGAAAAAATCTACCTACCAGGTATTCATTTGGCTAGCGTCCTTAGTCTGGTCAGCTTCCGCACATTATTTTATCCCCTGGTTAGGGGGATAAAAAGAAAAAAACTTCTTTGGAGGGAGTAGCAATGAAAAAATCCTGCAAGCCAGGAATATCGTTAGCACCTCGTTAGGGCTGGGGGGAAAAGCTTCAAAAAAAGCTACATTCGGAGTATAAGACGCACCCAAATTTTCAGCCTCTTTTATGCAGGGAAAAGGTGTGTCTTATACTCCGAAAAATACGGTATTTCATTTCATTTTATTTTATTGGTGCTGATAAGAATGGAATGCCAACCTCCTCTAATATGCACAGAAACCCAAGGACCCAAAACTCTTTTTCAATACTAAATGTTAAAATCATCCTAGTCTTTTTCTCTGCAGTATTTCCAGCAAGAGCAGTTTCCAGATGTCGGGGCAGCATAGCTCTATCTGTTTCTATAAGGCTGCTAGCTTTGACCTGCTTTATCATATTAAGCAATGTTGCCAGCAATGGTATTTTCTTAGATTTATCAAAGGAAGATAATTATTATTCTTGAGGTCCCTAGAGGCAGCAGTTGAGATGATATGTGCATCATTCTTTATGAGCTCATGTGGTTCTTATGTAGGTAACTGCCTTGAGTGAAACCAACAATCTATTCTACTTGAAGGCCAGGAGATCTTAGAGAACTACTGGTAAGCATCTGCAATGTGCCATTTAAGATGTCTATGTGGCTACCATCAGGGAAGAAATATTATCAATTATAGTGCTCTAGCATTGCAATGCTTTTCAGAAGCATTACAATGGCTAATCTGTGGATAGCCTGTGGCTTGGGAGTCCCAACCTCCCAAATCCATTTGTGCATGTTCGAGTCTTAGAAATCGCACATGCAGTTTGCACTTCTATCCCTTTTCAATGGGAAAAAACAAGTTTAGTTTAGTTTTCACAATTCAGAATAGTCTTGACAGTGCTTCTTCTGAGCCTTGGCTTAAAAAAGCAACCCATAGACAGCCTTGCCAGTTCACTTTGATGATATCACTGTGCCCAAAGCAGCCCACTCAGTGAAAATCATTCCATTGTATTTCTGACTGAAAGTAAGTTTTTTTTTAAGTTGGCCAGTTTTTTTTCAATGCTACCATTCTAGATTTGCTCCTGCAGAAAGACAATATTTTACGTACTACTTTAAGCAACAT
Source organism: Diadophis punctatus similis (assembly GCA_023053685.1). Lineage (NCBI taxonomy): Eukaryota > Metazoa > Chordata > Lepidosauria > Squamata > Dipsadidae > Diadophis > Diadophis punctatus. Next base: position 35,443,515 of record JALIGW010000006.1, on the reverse strand, counting down.
ATATGACACTTCACACAGCTTACTCTAGGTTGTATTGATAATATTTTTGAAGGGCAAATAAATCTGAATGCACCAACAATATAATAAGCAACAAGAAAATAGTTACTATGTGTATACAGAATTAATAAAAGGCTATGCAGTTTTGTGTCTGTGTTTTTCATCTATTTGCATGACATATTAACACATAGATAGGGGGAATTCAGTAAAGTGCTCTACATGCCATAAATTTCTAAACTTCTGAGAAATATTTAAATGATTATGAATGGAAAACAAGTGGAAATCAAGGTGTTCCAAGCATCAAATGTTTTAAAGAAAATATTATAAATCTTTAGCAATATATCTAGTATTTGTGTGTGTAGCAGCAATTAAATTAACATAGTTAAAATATGAAGGCTTCTTTTGTGTCTCTTTTAAATCTATCAAATCATTATGTGTACCTCCTCTAAATATTTCAAACTGTAGAATTATGTTATGCAAGTATATTTCCATGTGTGCACATATCTTCAGGATCATACAAATATATTATGCCCTGATATTTTACATCCTCTAGAAATAAGCACTATCATAATATACATATCAACCAACCAGCATATCCCAATAATCCCATAAATTTTAGAAACAAAATTCTGTACTACTGTACTATAAGGAGTAAAATCTTCGACTCAAATGTCCACTTCATTGAGTTTGTTACTGAATTTATCTCCATACAGATGAGGGGGATGGGCAAATGGTAGGTTTATGATATTTTCATTTGTTTGAAAGAAATCGGTATATCGTGATACTCAACATAAAAACAAATGTGAATTCCTGCTAATGTATTCCAAATTGGCCTATCACAATGATGTCAAAATGAGGATATATGGGTAATGATATCATTACACAGATCCCACCATTATGATGGCATATGTTCCATTATGGATTTGAGACACACATATGCTCAAGTTGTGTTCCAAATTCTGTTATTCTCTGGGAACTGGACAATGCCCTCTGACAGTTAAGTTAAGCACTATTCAGTTTTAGTTGCAATTTTTTTTTTTTAGCTTATGGCACCTGTTAGCCAGGGATCACCTAGGTGGCTGCCTGCCTCTGTGAAAGGAATTTTTTCGGGCAGTGTTATCTTTACCTGTGAGATGACTGAATGCGGGTCGGCAATTGGGGGAGGCTCCTTTCTTGTCCCTTCCACGGTTTATTCACTCACGGGAATTGAACCACCGGGCTGCTGACCTCAGCAGTGCGCAGGCCCAGCGTCTTACCATGTGAGCCACCGTGGCTACTTTGGTTGCAAATATACATTTTTTTAGAAAAACCAAGAAATGATTGTTTCAGAAAATCTCAAATGAATCTTTCGTAGATATGTAGTTTAAACAGGTAACTCAAAAGATTAGCCAGAATGACATTGATCCTGATTATTTATTCTGCAGGGGTTTGTCTGCAGGAATCAGTATTTCATTATATCATTGAAGACTATGGGATAATTTAGTTCAGGAATTAATGGCTGTAACTTTTGAGATTATCTAAAGATATATTTTTCAACTCCATAAATATTTGATATTTAAGCAAATACTGTACAGAATAGTCTTTTCAAAAGTCAGACCAAATATCCTGTATGGAAGATTTCAAAGAATTCCCATTTCTCAAAGATGGTATCCCTGTAATGATCCTGAAATGGTGAATCATATTTTATTCTATTGTGGATTTTGTTAAGAGACGTTGGCAAGGTAGTAGCTGACCTATTTTAAAATCCAAACCTGGAAGAATACTTCTGTGTATGTAAAAAAATTTCTTGCAGATGAACATCCTAAGTTAACAGTGGCAACAGCCAGATTTTTAACACTAGCTATAAAAACAAGGCTTTTAGTAACAAACTAAATAATCTAACATACTAAATAACCTGTGACCTGTTGGGTCATAGTTTCATATACATTGCCTTACCTAAACAGATAAACAGAACCACAGGTGGGCAAAAAAATCAGTAAAAGTAGGAATGACTTCCGACTTTCTACCGCATTCCTCCCAACGACCAGTGAGATCACACAGGGTCGGCCTTCTTCAGGTCCCGTCAGCTAGACAATGTCGGCTGGCAGGCCCTTAGGGGAGGGCCTTCTCTGTAGCTGCTCCGACTCTTTGGAACTAACTACCTCCCGAGATCCGTATTACCCCCATTTTACTGGCCTTCCAGAAAGCCGTTAAGACCTGGCTTTTCCGGCAGGCTTGGGGCCAATGACCCTTTGATGAGGTCTTTTTAGATTGGCCCATGTATGTATGTGTGATTGAAAGATCTTTTTTGATATGGATTGCATTTTAATATGTTTTTAAATTGTTTTTCTTATTTGATTATATGTTTTTACTTGTTGTTAGCCGCCCAGAGTCCCCTGGGAGTTGGGTGACATAGAAATTTTATTATTAAATTAAATTAAATTAAATTAAATTCCTGTCAGCTTGCCCAGTGGAAAGCTGAATGTGAGCATCAGAAATTTCCCTTCCCTTCCCATGCAATGAAGCAGCAAAAAGATCCCCATATTTCATTTCCTTGGGATGGCATTCTGTACGTTACCCCATTTGAGGTACCTTTCTTGACAAAGTTTTGCCTTATAAGGCAACATTTTGCCCAACTGAAAGTTACAAAGCATTAAATAGACATGGGAGTTTTAGTAGTATATGGTTGAATAAGTTGGGGATATGTCTATTATCTAATACTTAATAAATATTTTATTTGAACTGTGTTATTTTATGTTATTTCATTCAGGTTATATTTGTAACTTGTTTTGAAGTCTTTTGGCCATAAATAAAATTGATTGAGTCACGTATGTAAGTCACAACATGTAATGTTTTAATGATAACTGGGTATGGAACTGGGTATGTCTAGTTTAATGAAAAGAAGGACCAGGGGAGACATGATAGCAGTGTTCCAATATCTCAGGGGTCGCCACAAAGAAGAGGGAGTCAAACTATTCTCCAAGGCACCTGGGGGTAGAACAAGAAGCAATGGGTGGAAACTAATCAAGGAGAGAAGCAACTTAGAACTAAGGAGAAATTTCCTGACAGTTAGAACCATTAATCAGTGGAACAGCTTACCTCCAGAAGTTGTGAATGCTCCAACACTAGACATTTTTAAGATGTTGGATAACCATCTGTCTGAAGTAGTGTAGGGTTTCCTGCGTAAGCAGGGGGTTGGACTAGAAGACCTCCAAGGTCCCTTCCAACTTTATTATATTATTATTATTATTATTATTATTATTATTATTATTATTATTATTATTATTATTATTATTATTATTATTATTATTATTATTATTATTATTATTATTATTATTATTATTATTATTATTATACAATTGTATCACAGCGGCCAGTTGTTTCGCCGGATTTGGCATTGATTACTAGTCGAGCCCCACCCAGGGGCCTAGGAAGTCGTAATGTATTTTCGAAGTATATGTGCGGAACCGAGCAGTGTGGCTTTCTGCATTTGACTGATGGTGATTTTGTCAATTTTGAGCTGTTTTAAATGTAATTCCAGTGCTTTTGGGATAGCACCCAGTGTTCCAATCACTACTGGAATTACCACTGCTGGTTTGTGCCATAATCGTTGGATTTCAATTTTTAAGTCCTGGTATTTTGCAATTTTTTCGTGTTCCTTTTCATCGACCTTGCTATCTCCTGGTATTGCAATGTCAATTATAGTCACCTTGTTGTTCTCGACCAACGTGATGTCTGGTGTATTATGCGCCAGTACCTTGTCTGTTTGTATACGAAAATCCCACAAGATCTTGACCATCTGATTTTCAGTGACTTTTTCAGGCTTGTGTTCCCACCAGTTTGTAGCAGTATGGATGTTATAATTATTATTATTATTATTATTATTATTATTATTATTATTATTATTATTATTATTATTATTATTATTATTATTATTATTATTATTATTATTATTATTATTATTATTATTATTATTATTATTATTATTATTATTATTATTATTATTATTATTATTATATCGTGAATATCTTGTCATTTGCACCCCTTGAATACTGAGTTGTAGCCTTGATTAATCTTAACATCGGTGTGCTTTGAAACAAAACACCATGTCTGTGTGAATAAAAGAAGGTAGAGAAAGCTTGACCAGTATTGCTTCTGGAATTCTTTCCAAGTGATTTACCATTAATGACCATAGGAAGAGGACAGTTTGTTCTGTCCGTTTAAAAAAAAGTGCTATATTTGTATGTGTTCCTTCTGTTTTTTTGTGGCATCTGTGCGTGTGTATGTGTTTCATGGGAAACACATTTGCTTTGCCCCGGGTCACCTGACCAAAGAGAATGGGAATTCTAACCAAACAATCAGCCATGTTTCAATCTGCTTTCTAACTGTTCTCTTATAATGTTGTATTGTGGGACATTTTCCAGGCTGTTTCTCTCTAGAGCCCAAATTGAATTCAGCTCAGTTTTTTCTTAGTTTGAGCTTTCTTTGCCAGGCTTTTCCCCCTTACACCACATCTTATTCTCTTCAGGTTCCAGAGAGATTGCCCATTCATGGAAGAGCCAAGGTGGCGCAGTAGTTAGAGTGCAGCACTGCAACCTATGTCAGCTGACTGCTAGTTCAGCAGTTCAGCTGTTCAAATCTCACCGGCTCAAGGTTGACTCAGCCTTCCATCCTTCTGAGTTCGGTAAAATGAGGACCCAGATTGTTGGGGGCAATATGCTGAACTCTGTAAACCGCTTAGAGAGGGCTGTAAAGCACTATGAAGCGGTATATAAGTCTAAGTGCTATTGCTATTGCTAAATGGATAGACAGAGACTCTTGATCACCTTTACATAATTTATTTCCAATATCCCATGGGTTAAAAAAATAAAACTACACAATATCTCTATCTCTATATACTGTATACATACACACACACATTATACACACATGCACACATAAATACATGCATACATACATGGTGTGTATGAATTAAAGGTACAAACTAAGAAAGAAAAAATAGAATCCTAAAGCCTGGATGAATTTTTTTTTCTCTTTGCTTATTTCAGTTCTGATCTGCTTCATCACAAATCTGTATAAAGATCATCAAAGAGAGGGGGGGAAGCATCTCCCCTTGTTTAGTTTCCAAGTTTGTCTCAACTGACCTTTCCAATGTGCCCAGAATATTTGAAAATATTGCAGCACACAGCCAGATAGGCACTCAGCAGCGGGCTTTATTCATTCCTTCTCTTAGCTAAGTGCTTAATGAATCTCAAACTTTTAAATGGACTTGGGAAAGAGCTTAACGTAAGCTGTAAGCTTGCAAATAAAAATCTGGTTTGAGCCAATGTAGAGTCTTATTGCCAAACTACCCAGAAAATTAGATGGCAAGTCACTTGCACTGTCTTTCCATCAGCATCAAAGAATAATTTGAAAGAGTTTTTCCCCTTGAATTTCTGGGCCACACTGTTCTCTATATGAGGAAAAGCAGAAGATATTTATTTGCAGGACACTAAGGGACTTGCCAGAAATTTTTCAATAGCAATTTAAAAGTAATAATAACCAAAATAAAATTAGGAAGAAAACCAAAGTATGGATTTTTGACTGAAGCTATGTAAGTATATGTCTAGTACATTTTGTAATTCTTGATATAAGACAACCCTCCTTAAGTATTCTTTAGCCTTATTTGGTAAATCCTGATGAAGACAATGACTATAATAATAATGACTTCTAACAAATCTAATGCTTGTGACCCCGCCTGAGAGAGAAGATCCAGAGGAACCCAACTTCTTCACAGACGGAACACGTACTCTAGTAAAAAAATTGTTCATTAAAGCGTTGAATATGGAACACAGATGTTCATATAGCATGAGATCGTTGATTGCAGGAAATGAAAAATGAAAGTGCTCTTTGAGAGATTCACAGTTGAGAGGAAAGCTAACTTTAGTTATTTCTCTTTCCACGTTGTGCATAAAATGAGGGTTTGATAAGCAAGTGCGATTTGCAACAACATACTTTCCATCTACAAATGTCACCAGAAACACTTTTTTTATTATTAAGGGTTAATAAGTAAGCTGTTCTCTTTCTGACCACAAACAGTAGGTCATAAGAGAATTATTATCCAGTTCTCTAAAGTTTCCCCCCTCCCCACCATCTGACTCTCTTCCTTGAATATACAGTATGAAGCACTCATTGGTTAGTTTGGGCTTTGATTTCAGAATGTTCTTTTTAAAGGGTTTTTAGTAAGGGTTGCTTACACTCTTCAGCAAATTTTAAGACTCTCTTGAGTATGCTGATACATCCCTTTCATTTCCCTTGCGAGTTCCATCCTGATTTTGCTATTGAAGGGAGCAATAATCGCCATAAAATCCACTCTATCCCATTGCTTCTTTTCTTAAAAGGAGAGACAGTAATATTCTTGCTCTCCTGCTTTCATTACCCTCTTTGCTTCTCCAGGGAAGCAAAACCACATCCAGGATCCCTCACTGCTTATCCCTGGAACAGAAAAATCAAAGAGCAGAATTTGGAAGGGTGATGTATTTATCCCACCGTGATGACCAATCCTCAGGAGAGGGAGAAGGTTAAAAAGTGGGCAGTCTGCCACTTTAAAAATGCTTGCCCATTGTTACTAGGACAGAAAATAGGTTTGCGTTTGCAAAAGGGAGGGAGGGAGAGAAAACGCTTTCTTCTCCTTCTTTTTGCCTAGTTTTGTTTTGTTTTCAATTTATGTTTCCATGATTGCACCAACTGTAGGCCACTGGAATTATGGTTCCTATTTGAAAACATGTAAGACGGAGTCTTTGCATCTGACTGCTCTAAGTCCCTCTCTGTCCTTACATACAGCATGCTATTTTGTTCCTACCTCTAGCAGAAATGCTGAGGGATATGTTGATATACCCCATGACACAGAGCATCTATACCAGGGGTGAAATTCAGCAGGTTCTGATAGGTTCTGGAGAACCGGTAGCGGAAATTTTGAGTAGTTCGGAGAACTGGCAAATATCACCTCTGGCTGGCCCCAGAGTGGGGTGGGAATGGAGATTTTGCATTTACCTTCACCCAGGAGTTGGGAGGGAATGGAGATTTTGCGGTATCCTTCCCCTGCCACGCCCACCAAGCCACGCCCACCAAGCCACGCCACACCCACCAAGCCACGCCCACAGAACTGGTAGGGAAAAATTTTGAATTTCACTCCTGATCAATACATATGGCAGGGTCTCAGAGTAAATATTTATTTTGAGCCCCAAGTTGCATGTCTTGAGAACTATATGCTGCTAAACTGGCACAATTAATACATAAACAAATAAACATGACTTTCCATTGCTGAAATGGTCCGTGGATGTACTTAGAGAGCTCTTGTTATTGTTATTTTATAGCTCAAGTAGTTTTTCAAAACAGGATACTTTGCATTTTTTGTGGCGAGACAGGTTTAAAGCATTTAAAAAAAATAAAATAAAGTAGTACTTTGGTACTACTCCGCTGAGTCGGCTCCATTTCAGTACAGATGCTGGAAGGAAACAATGTTTCAGCGGTACTCCTATTTGTAGATGACATCAAATCAATGAGAAGAGTCCCCAAAGGAATTTCCTTTAATGGGAGAGAAAGTAGTTCAGTGGTAGAGCACTGACTTTTCATAAAGATTTCAGGTTCAATCTCTGGCATTTCCAGATAGAATACTGTTGCTCTGGAGAAAAGATACTGGATCTATGTCAATAGAACTGGGCCAAATGTAGCAATTGGATCAATTGAACACGGCTGCTTCCTCTTTTGCCAAAGTGGGTCACAGCATGGCTAATGAGGTTTCATGCAAATGAACGTCCATGTGAGGCACAATGGAGTAATATTACCAACAATATGGCAATGTTGAGTAATGATAATAAAGCATTAAAACCTGAATTGTTTTTATTGGGGATACTGCGCACGAGATACTCAAAAGAAGAAAGATATTTAATTTTACACATAGTCACAGCAGCTAGATTAGCATACGCCCAGAATTGGAAATTAGAACACGTCCCCACTGCTTCGATGGTCATCAGAAAAATACTCGATTGCGCAAACTAACAATGCAAATCCACGGAAAAGATGACACGGATTTCTACGAAATATGGAATAAGGTATATAATTGGATCAAACAAAACCCAAAATTAAAAATTTGGCAGATGAATTGAGATATATTTATAAATACTTTTTTTACAAGCTGTAATTAAATAAACTAACTTACGGATGATAATCACTGATACTCATGACATGGAACGTACTTAAAATGTATATATAGATTTTGATACGAAACAAACACTTTAATAACGCTGTTAAAGCATTGGACTATTCTGTGTTGTTGTTTGTAAATACGTGTACTCATTTGTGTTTCGTGTGTTTTGTTTGTGTGTTTGTGTGTGCTGTTTGTGTCTTTTTTCTTATTGTAAAAATTTAATAAAGATTATTTTATAAAAAATAAATAAAGTAGATGATGATGAAGGCATCACTAACAGGGCTAACATTAAGAAAAGGGGGAGGGGAAAATCACACTCCAACTGAAAAAGGTGACAGCTATATAGAGGCAATGAAAAAGTCAGTTTCCACTTTAGCACTAATGAAGAAAGAGGCTTAAAATAAGATGCCCCACTATATAATGCCATTTGATAACACACTGGTATATTTGCATTTGGAAGTTGAAGTGCCTTTCATAACGGACAAAAGATTATTTGGATAGTACTGGTGTTGAGAGGAAATAAAATACAGATCTATAAAACAATTATATGGCTAAATTAAAAGGAGGCTAAAGAGATGGTGTTCTTCTACTCCCATATCACTGGAGTGGGATGTGTCACTGAATTAAACTGGCAGTTGATTCAGAGCAGATAGAAAGAATTTATCTGTATAGGTCAGCTGGAGGACTTGCTTCTCCAACCTATGTTGATGATGATGACTATTGGCTAGAATAGCTTTACATGAAGATCAGGGTAGATCTACTACCTATTTAGAGTAGGTTTATCTATTATAATTAGGAGACAGAGCTCTGAAGACTAATCACCAAGTATTATCAGTTACAGGGGCCCATACAATAAATGCTACTTGTTTGCCTGTGGGCTTGGAGCCATCTAATTCACATTGGACTTGATGGAACTTCAGTCTGATCTATGAATACTCTTTATTATGTCTTTAAAAATAGAGCCAAGAAATGTATATTATAAAAATTAAAGGCTCACACAAGGATAAAACAGTACATCATTCCTCTTATCTATGTGAAGAAATAAGAATTCTGTTCCAGTCCGTCATTTATTTCCTGCTTATAAGCATGTAAGATATAGGACACACTTTAACAGCAAAATATGCTAGACATCAACTTTTGTTTTACAATTGGAAAGCATGGATCCAATATATGGATGGATTGAATCATTGTCAGGGCACCACAGAAATGTAATAAGTTTACTTGTAGTGGGCCACTGAATACCACAACCTCTTTATCAATTTGAATTTCCAGTTCTACCTCAAAAAGCCCAGAGCTGAACTTCTGCAGACAAAGTAGATCTTTTGTTACTGTACTGGCTGCTCACATAGTAAAGAAAAAGGATTCATACAGAACTAATGCCATCGTTTCCCTTATCTAAACAATAATATTTTCATCATCAGGTATGCTGATATTATTACTTGTTTCTATAGACATCTCTTGTTGGCTGTTGGCATTTTAACTATTTCTGTTTCTTTGATTTTTATAGATTGTTCTTCATCTACCTTCTTTGTATATTTACTATTTAGAAAGAGAAAAAATAACAGCAAGAAATAAAAGAAGTCTAAAAGTTGCTAGTGAAAGGAAATATCACTGGCGGCATTTAGGTTTACTTTCTCCAACTGAGAGCACCTTCCAGGTGTCTTGTTTTTTCTCTTCAGCCATACAGCTGAAATCTTACATACATTGTAGTGTTTACTATCTAGATACCAAATAATCCCTTGACTGAATAATTTAGGCAGTTAACAGGGTTTAATAGTAAAATATTAGTAAAAATGTTGATGATATAACTCTTGGAATGTTAACCCAATAATGTAATAGAAAGTTAGCACATGCAAATTTTGTCTTCTTCTGTGGCTTGAACTATTTTTTGCACTTTTAATCCAGCTTGCAGTACAGCCCTGACCATCTACTGTCTTCAGTGAAGCTCACCCCAATATAAGGAGATACAGGATTGCAGTCTTAAAGATTAGTTTCAGAGATGTGAACAAAACTTACAAAATATGTGTGCACAGACTACCATGGTTAAATACAGAAAAGTATCATAGATACACCACAGCATCCTCTATGGGTAATTGCTAGAATGCAGGAAACAGTTTCAAGGTACAAAACTGTACTCATGATGTACTAAAAAAAAAATCTCTGAATAATGTCCATCTCTGGAAAAGATACTTTGGGCAAGGCTTCTCTGATCAAAAAGTAGTATGTCATTTTTAAAAGCAGTTGGAAACCAACCGGTCCATTGTTCTAACCTGTACCAGTATTATTTCCTTCTGGCCTTTGGACAGGCAGGAATCCTGTGGACATGCACAGAGAACATCCCTCACATTAGTACAACAACATATGCTGGATGGTCCTGCCTGAAAGATGAAATCAGGACGTCTTTAATTCAGAGGTGGGTTCCTCCTGGTTCGGACCGGTTCGGCCAAACCAGTAGCGACTCGCTGGTGATGTCATGATGACATCACAGAACCGATTCGGTTGGTGCCGGTCTGTGGGCGCCACCATCTTTTTTAAATTTTTTTTAATTTTTTTTAATTATTAATTTTTTTTGGAATTTTTTAAAAAAAATTTCTTCTGAGCATGTGCAGAAGCCGAGTTTCCAGCACTTTTTAAAATTATTTTTTCAGATTTTTTGGTACAGCGCATGCGTGGCCATGCGGCGCAGGAGGAAGCGAACCAGCAGTGAGGTAAGTTAGAACCCACCCCTGCTTTAATTTCAAGATAACAGAAGCCAGATTCCCTTCCATTCTCCTCTTCTCCTCTCCCTTTTCTGGGAGGATAAAGTTCACCTTAGCAAATGCTGATGAAAGCACCCAAAGCAAAGAAGAGCACCAGGAGTCCCTTTCATCCCAGCTGCTGATCTGAAGGTCGCCCACCAAAACATCTGCAAGCATGGCCTTAATTGCAGAGCGGTTCATCAGAAGATTAATGGGAACATCTCTCCTTCCACCTATGCTCTTTAGAAAAAGTGTCTGCTACAGAAGGAAAGTGTCGGTGAGACCTAGCCTACTTTGAGATTTCCATATAAGAATCTGTTCCACAATGGTGGTGGTATTTTCTGCTAAAAGCACCATCCTTACACTGAACTTCAATGTCAAACTTCATGAGGAATCTGTCAAACAGCAGAGGGGTCTTTCAAAGGCTGTCCTTTCCAGGCTGCACCCCTCATCTTAAGAACTCATCCTCTAGATTTTAAAACAAAATATACCGAGTCTCTGTATTCAGCAGGGGGATGTACAATTTTTAAATGATCATAGGTATCGTTGATTCATGGCTGGAGGTTTCAGTAAACTGTTTGAGGTTGGCTTCGGAAGACATGTGCAAGGATCAGCCTACAAAAAGTTGATGTGAGGACATGACACGTTAATATTAAAACCAGGAAACATACCTTTTGGGTATGACCCACTCACACTTAAATTCCAACTTAACAAAAGAATGGGGGGGAAGCAGAGAATGAAGAAATCCAGAAAGTAAGATGATGATTATTCTTTCACAAAGGTTTTAGAATCCTCAAGATGTCAGACCAAGTCATCTTCAACCATTTGTCTTGATAAAGATTATTTGAATCCCATTGGAGCTCTGAGTCTCTCCCTCCCCCCCCCACTTTTACTTCCCTCCCCTTTCTGAGTTTTTACCCTTCTTATTTTTCTCACCTGACCCCTTATAATTTGCCTTATACCCCTCAACTTTCTGCTTCATCTCCTGCTCCTTTTCCAACTTATTCTAACTCCCTTTTCTCCCTTCCCTCCCCCACTGCCATTTCTGCAGCACGTTCGCTGGCTTCCCTTCTTTGCATTGCTTCGATCCCCAAACCCACTCCCGTCTGATGTAGGGAACATGTTCTAAAAATAAGGGAGGGGAGCAGCAGCTTCACCCCGCGCATGCTCTAAGCTCTCCCCCACACTTGCTCCTTAAGACGGAACCTAAAAGGAGGAGAAATCTGATGGGGACACAAACAAAAAAACCAAAAATCTTTTCAAAGTTTGACCTGCCCTTCCCTTCTCCCCGAAGGGCATCGCAGCGTCTCGAGAAGATCCCAGGGCTGAGCTTGAACGCCCGCTGGATCTTCCCAACGGCCTTGCGTGCGAGCGCTTGGGAGGAAGACTGACTTTCGGAAGGGAAGCGATCGGCGGAGGGGAACCCCCGAGATCCACCCTTCGGGACGGGAAGAAACGACACCGGTCACCGCTTCATTCCCACCCCACCCACCCCGGAAGAACGCCTTTTTCTTGGGAGAGATCCGAGGCGCTGCGCGGTTTTCAAACCGCTAGGCAAAGGGGACAGCGAGCGGGAGGAGGCTCATTCCGTCGCGGAGCGGGAGGAGGGTGGAGCGGGGGATAAAAAGCAGCAGCCTCGGAGTCCAACCCAGAGAGAGAGAGAGAGAAGCCACCTCGCCGCCGGTTCCGCAGCTCCCGCGTTCGGAGCCCGAGGCGCTGTCCGAAGTGCTGAATTCCGGAGTCCCTTTAGGATCGCGCCTATTGCCCGCGCAGCCGGAGAGGAAAGAGGGGCGCCCGGTATGGAGCCCGTCCCCCCCGGGGGGGCTCTCTTCGCGGTCTCTCCTTCCTCCCACCACCGCCCCCATCTTTCCCCCCCCCGCCTTCTCTTCCTCCTGCTTTTCCCGCGGAGGATCGGTGGCTTGAGCGGGCGCGCCTCCCTCCAGTCTCCAGCGCCTTTCCCCCTCCTCGCCTTCATGCCCTCCACATCCCGATCCCCCCCCCGCGCCAGAAAGCGACTCCAACTCCTTCGGGCCAAGAAACCAAAGGGGGCACCGAGAAGAAGAGGACAGAAGAGGCAAAAGCCGACCAAGCGCGACCCAGCCGCCCGTTTTTCCCTGCGCGCCCGCCACCCCACCCCACCCGGACCGAGAGCACGTACCTTGAGCTCTTCAATATCCAGATGGGGTGAGCGGTCCATAAACCGAAACTGAAGGACCCGGAGGCGAGAGGGTGAGCAAAGGCGGGAGGCGCGAGCAGAGCGGCGGCGGAAAACCCCCTCTCGAAGTTGTGCCAATTGCTCGCAGGGGGGGACCCGAATCTCGAATAATAACCACACATCTATTCTGGGCTTCTCTGTTTCCAGCCCAAACTCAGCCGTCTCCTCTCCTCTAAATCCCGGCTGCTCGGCTGAATTTCTTTCCCCGGGAATCGCCTCCGTGGCTTCCACAGTCTCAGATCTCGGCCGGAGGTTTGGCTGAGCAATCCTAGATCCCCTCCGGCAGCCCCCTCGGTCCTTTCCTTTCTTTTCCTTTCCGTCCCCTCCCCCCGCGCCTGCTTAGATCTCCCTCCCCGATCAAAAGCGACAGGTGATCTTCCCTGCCCACAAGCCGGGGATCCTGTCCTGGAGCGAGGCAAAGGGGCGGAGGGCAGGACGAGGCGAGCCAGCAGAAGGCGGCGAAATCACGCCGGGCAGGCTCAGGGCGAGGGAAGCTTCCGCCAACGGCCAATCGCTGCCTCCGAAGGCAAAAGGCGGTGCGGCTCCCCGGTCTTCCCTGGACGGCATCAATGCAGCAAAACCGCCAGCCTCCGACCGTCTCCTCCTGCTGAAGAGCGCGAGCGTCTGGGCACCCCCGGCGGAAGGTATCGGAGCCTCCTCCTCCCCTGCCAGCTTCAGGCAGCAGCGGCGGCGTCCACGTTTCCCCGGCCGGAGCGACACGGATCCAAGTCCTGCAGAGACTCTCTTAGAGCCGAAGAAGGGATTCTGGGTTGCTTTTTTGTTGTTGTTGTTTTTTCCCCACTTCCCCAGGATAAGCAACCCAACCGCTGGAGCGGGAAGGAGGGAGGGAGGGAGGGAGAAAGCGAAGGAGGGGAAGGGAGGGGAAGGGAGAAGGGGAGGGGCGGAGAAGGAGGAGGTGAAGGAGGAGGAGGAGGAGGAGGAGGAGGAGGAGGAGGAGGAGGAGGAGGAGAAGAAGAAGAAGAAGAAGAAGAAGAAGAAGAAGAAGAAGAAGAAGAAGAAGAAGAAGAAGAAGAAGAAGAGGAGGAAGAGGAAGAGGAAGAGGAAGAGGAAGAGGAAGAGGAGGAGGAGGAGGAGGAGGAGGAGGAGGAGGAGGAGGAGGAGGGAAGGAAGGAAGGAAGGAAGGAAGGAAGGAAAGGAGAGAGAGAGAGAGAGAGAGAGAGAGAGAGAGAGAGAGAGAGAGAGAGAGAGACTCTCTGCCGGGATGGACCCGCTCTGGTAGGCTACGCTGAAAAGGGTTCCGAGGGGGGATTTCTTGCCCGGCGAGCAAGAGCGGCGACGTGCGGGGGGGGACTTCCCTCTCTCTCCCCCCCTTCTCTGTTTTACTGTCCTTCACCACCAGGTGACCGACTTCACTTGGCGCCTCTCAGGGCCAGCTCGCAGGGGATCTCTCGCCTCTGTCAAAAAGCAACATTTCCTTTCCCGACAAACGCTCCTTTCCTCCCCCCCCCCCCATCCCCACTGCGCCGTCGGGTCCTAATTCCCGTCGCAGAAAAGCTACTTCGGAGCCTTCGTGGACACGCATTAGAAGGCGGACCCCTCGGGTTTCCTTTGTCGGCGGAACGGGCAGGAGGACGGGCGAAGAAGCTCAGTGGCTTAGTTCCTTTGGAGTTGTCCTGCACAACTAGGAGAAGGCAAGAATGAAAGAAAGAGAGAGAGAAAAGAGAGAAATGGGGGATAATATTTCAAGAACATTTGTCAATAGGACTATGATTAGCACCAGCCACTTTGTGGATGTAGATATGTGATGGTGATTCATGGGTGAAATTCGAAATATTTATTAGTTTTGTTATCATAGCAATTTCTCCTTCTATTCCCATTCATCTGAGAGCTCCCTTCAGCACTTAGAACAGTATCTCTTTAGCAGATTAAAAACAACAACATTTATCTGGATTGGGGTGTGCATTAAAAAAAAACATTGTTTGTTAGGCCCCTTGATTGTCCAATGGTAGTGAAGACCTGGGCCCTGAACAAATGGTATAAATATAAAACAAAGTTGCAATTGGGGACTGAACTGAGGAGGTTCCTGTTATTCTCAATTATTTGGGCTATACCACAAAACCTTTTTCTTCGGCTTAGCATCTTTAGCTAGTTTCACTCTATTTGTAACAGGATTTCTGTACTGTAGGATTTACCTATGATTGGATGCTTACTCATGTTGGCACCTACAGAGTACAGTAAAATTTAAGAAGGATCGAGCAAAACATTTCAACTGAAGTTCCAACTGAACCATTTTGTCTTCTGTCAAGCATCTTGCTGAAATCATGTTTTCTTACTTGCATTTAACCATGGCACAAGTATGCTCTAGCAACATTTTTGTCCTGTTTTGCCTCTAGCTATTGCTTTCATCTTGTCCTTAACCTATGAGCGAGGCCACCATAAATTGTTTTCTTTACCTCTACTAAGATTCAGCAGATACTGTTTTCTCCTTTATACAAACACCATCTAAGACAGCCTCAAGGTGTACAAAAGCTGTGAGACCATTATCTTGGAGGGAAGTCTAAAATGATTGGCAATGTCTAGGAAACAGAGACAACAGAGACAGGACGAGGTTGACAAAAGGAGCCGCAAGTTTCATGCCAAAAGGTGTTTTTGTAGACTTAAGTCTGAATGGAGACCATATCGGTTCAACCTGGGCTAACTTCTATGGGACATATGCTGTCTATGGTTCTGCGCGGGATCAACAGACAAGAATCCTGATGGGGCAATCACTCTGTGAGCACCTTTGGGCAAACTCCCTCCATTCCACCAAGTGCTGTAGGCAGTTATTTATTTATGTATTTTTAAAAAGAAGAAAATAACAACAAGCCTGGTGACCAGGAATGCTTCAAAATTAGTATTTATCTTTTGATTTCATCATGTGGTTGAATTTTTTGGAAGGTAAAATTGCTACTTATCATTCATGGCCCCCATTCCAGTGGTTGTATAATAATACTTTTTCAAAATTCTCAAGCTAATATTGACCACATTAGACTGAAAAGTGGACCATTACAGTAGAGAAATGTGTGCCAACAGTTTGTTACAGAAGGAGCACATATTTCCCAAGGAAATGATGGTGATGGTGATGGTGATGGTGATGGTGATGGTGATGGTGATGGTGATGGTGATAGTTATGATGGTGCTCCTTACAAGTTTATCATTCAGTATTGTGTATACAAAGTGCCATAGATCTCCAGGATTTCAGACAAGGTTCTTTCACAGGTCAGTCTCTGGGGATTGTAACTTCAGGATTTCTGCTTATAGGCTCATTCTTCATAATACATCACTCCACAGAGAGAAGCGTTTTAGGGTTAGACTATGGAGCAATTTGTGTTCTTGCCCCCCAATAAGATTCCACAGTTCTTATTTTTTTAAAATTCTCTAAAATTATAATTAACGTGTTGAATGTTGGCCAGGGAAATCCATGATCCCCCATTAGATGATGAACTGCACTGGGAACTTTGCATCTGTCAGCCCATTGTCCCTTCCTGTGCACTGCCTTAAGCTTTCAGAGACAAGGCAGAATTGTTATGAATGTAGGAATGCATGAATGCATGAATGCATGAATGAATGAATGAATGAATGAATGAATGAATGAATGAATGAATGAATGAATGAATGAATGAATGAATATTATTCGGAAGATCTGTGCCAATCCTCAAAGAAGTGCTTTGCTTTTATCAACTCTTATGTGCCCCTTTCAAGCTCCTTGAAGCCGAGGTGGCACAGTGGTTAAATGCAGCTACTGCAGGCTACTCCACAGCTGACTGCTAGTTCAGCAGTTCAGCTGTTCAAATCTCACCAGGCTCAAGGTTGACTCAGCCTTCCATCCTTCCGAGGTGGGTAAAATGAGGACCCAGATTGTTGGGGGAAATATGCTGAACTCTGTAAACCGCTTAGAGAGGGCTGTAAAGCACTATGAAGCGGTATATAAGTCTAAGTGCTATTGCTATTGCTATTGCTATTCCATGAAGCCAAAGAAGCAGAGACTACCTGTGGAAGATTGTCAGGGCTGAGCCTCAATGAAGCTGCTGTTTTGCTGACCTTCAGGGGTCATGCATGGACTCAAATTACTTCCAGTGTATTGAAGCAAGGATTAATGATGTAATCCAATAGTGGCAAAATGGAGTTCTCCTGATCAGAATAGTTCCCTCTCTGATTTTAAAATAGAGTATTAATGATCATTGCTGGCTTGTAAGGAAGAGCTGATTTATAAAATGTTAAGTGTGAGCTCTTGTAATGATTTCATATAGTCTTCATCATAACATCAGACTAACAATTAAGTAAACAATAGCCGAATCAAGAAACTGCCAAAGAAACCAACAGCAAACAGCCCAGCCAAAGAATCTCAAAGACCAACCAATACTGACAGGCAAGCCACTAGAATACTGATATAAACTGACAGCAAACTGCACTCCTTATTAGCACTGATGATGTTACCTAGTTTGTGGAATGAAATGTCTACAAGAAAACAAGCAAGCTAAGAGAGCACCAAGGACCCCTCAAGGCTTATCATATTAAACCAGGTCTCTGAGTTACCCAAATATGAGTAATTGCTGAAAATCAAAGGCGACATTCCTATCATTTAATTTTTTTAAAAAAACACACAATAAAACATTATTGTGTAAATGTTAGAATAGATAACATTTTTTAAAAACCCACAAACACTTCATTTTTATTGAAATTCCTTCTGGGTGTGACATGGCCCTTATAATATAATATATTAATTGGCCTTTCTTACAAATTAAATGCAATTCTGTTATCCAAAGGACTGCCTGTCTCTGATCTAAAGGACCTTGCTTGATGCAAGAATTGAAATAATCACATGATTATGTGAAATAATCACAGCTCTTGGAAGTGTGACCCTCTCTTTAGAGATGGAGTGTCACTCGGGTCAAATATGTGTTTTGGAAATGGAAGATTCTACATTGTATTCCTGACATATGCAAGGAAGATTTTCTGTATAAACTAATGCTTTTGAAGCTCTATATTGCCTGCGGTTCAGAAATGTCAAACAACTACAATGCTTTGTGTTGCTGTTTTTTTTTTCAAAAAGTGGTAAAATATGCATGTGTGATAGCCTTTGTGTTTTATTCAAAACAAATCCCTTTCTAAAGTTTATTAAAATGTTTATTCCATCCCTCTTTTTTGGAGGCAGTTTATATGAATAGGGTATATACTGTGAATCAGGGTGCACTACACAATTGTTTTGGAAGTCCACATCTGACTGTCAAATACTTTGTGGAGTGACAGTAGAAGGTTTTTTATGTATTTAATTTTAATTAAGTGCAAATTAAAGTTCATATAGTCAACATGTTTGCTATGTATTTAAGAATATTCTCCTTCCCTCACTTTGAAAATTACAGTTCAGTATCTATTTGGGGAACACTACTCTTGGAACAACAGTCAAATTTGGGGGCCACAGAAGGTCCCAGGGCCGCCAAATTTGTGATTGTATACCCCCTGCCATACAGATTTTCATGCATAAATTCCTTAGAGCAAAATAGATTCAGAGACAAAGAGGTTAGGACAAAAGCAAACCAGTTTGAGGCATTCTGCTCAAAGGGGAAATTCTATTTTTGTTCATTTTTTTTTACTGCACACATACACATGAAACACTGATTAGGAAAGAGTTAGAGTTTAGGAACCAATTGCCTGGACTGAACTTATGAAAGATCACTCAAGGAGATTAGCTAAATTTAACCACCAGTTCCATTTAAACTTTTTAAAAAGATTTCTTATTTTGAAGAGAGATATTGCAAAGGATCTAAAAATATTGAAAGACCATCTATTAAAAATGCAATAGCAGCTAAAATTCCTCTCTAAAAGATATCTACAACTCCTAATAAAACTTCTCCCTCTTCTATATGGCTGGACTTCTATATGGCTGGGCTTCTATATGGCTATAATGAGCATTTAGTGAAATACATCATGTCCAAGCTGGCAAATGGAAGAGTCATTTGAACATCTAAAGTCAGTTTGAAACTTTGGGAACAACTTTTTTTTTCCAATCTACTCTGGACAAATGCTATTTTCACCATGGAGTACTTTACTTGATAATTTAATTTTGATCTAAATGGATTTCTTAATAGAAGAGATTTGCTGAATCATACTGAAGGGACAGCCACTTGAGTTTGAAAGCAGCCCTGGTCCTCTGTGATACCTGAGATTGAATGCATTTCAGAGCTAAATAAATTTACTTCTGCCTCAGTTGTAGCATTTTGAAAGTGTTATTAAAACGACTGCTCCTTTTATAAACTATTATGGCTCTATGGAATTTTTCGACAGTCTGTTTACCCAAATGCAGGGAATTCTTGCCTCAAGATGCCTTCATATGCCATAATCGGAGTCTTTCCAAGGAATGGTGACTTCATGGCTGTTCAGCATTCTCGCATTGTTTGTTTATTTATTTATTAGTGAGATTTATATACCGCCTCATAGTGCAAGCACTCTCTAAGCGGTTTACACCATTAAGCAATGTATATTTATATTGTCCCCAACAATCTGGGTCCTCGTTTTACCTACCTCGGAAGGATGGAAGGCTGAGTCAACCCTGAGCCGGTGAGATTTGAACAGCTGATCACAGTCAGCTAAAGTGGCCTGCAGTACTGCGCTCTAACTGCTGCGCCATCTCAGCTTATTATTTGAATTATTATTATTATTGAAATTGCTTCAATTTTATTTTATCTTATTTTTTGCAAATTATCAGATGAATGCACATAATATGAAGTCAAAATATGAAATTTGGAGGAAGGAAAGAAGCAATCTATTTCATGCCCACTCTATCTGAAGTGGGGAATTTCCAGATGTTTATTTCAGCAGACACATGGCACCTTGAGGATGGAGCATTGTTTTATATTTATATATGTTTTTTTTAGTTTCAGGGTAGGTTTTTTTATTTTCAGTGTATGAGATCCATGAAAGGAAAGATTGTTAAGATGAGAATAAATCTCATAGAGGCGATGTGAATCTTTTCTTGGAATTCAAACATTTAGAAAATAAAGCCGAGATTAAAAGTCTAATAGAAAATATTTATTTCGGTACAAAAACAATAAATCATGAATAGTTACATCCTTGCTAATAAATCGTGACCGCTCTGGTCAGAATCAAAGGCAGAAGAGAAAGAATGGAGAATCAGGAATGCACACATGCGCAGAACTCATATCACGTGTTCTGCTTGTATTGGAATGTACTATATTAGGATAGGGGTGCATCACCCTGCATATACATACAACTGGCAATATTCACACCGTGACAAAGATGGTCTTCCAAATGCTTTTGAGAGATCAGGCAAGAAAAACAATGGCATAAAAAAATGTTTCCAGGCTTCGTATCCATTACTAGTAATGGCCAATTAGGGGAAAATTCAAGAAGGTAGAGAAACAGCATCTTCACTCTTTCCATCCCATTCTTTGGGGTCCTGGACCTGGAATTGAAATTTCGCCAAAAGACTTTTAGAAAATTGTGTTCCTCTCTTGGTTAATGGGGAATACTGTCCATTGGAAGCCTTATAGAATTTCTCTGCCTCTTGAAGAAATTAAATAGAAAATATTACCCTGCCTTTCTTTTGCTCTAAAACAGAACATAATATTTGGGAAGGCTATTTCAGGCAGTTCTACATTACTCTGGTTTATATCTGATGTTGACATTAATGAGTCTTTAGTTATTTAATTAAAAAAATTAGTTATGATAAAATATATGGTTCAATTAAAAAGCCTACCCTCATTACGGAATCTGTTGGTTTAATTAATTGTTGGTTTCTTAAAGCAGCTAAATGTATGTCTCAGAAAAAGCCCTTTTAAAAGAATCAGGAGATTCTTTAGCTTAGCTTTTGGTCAGCTGCCTTGTTAGTTGAAGAAATCTTTGAGAAGTAAAATCACTCAGGGTATCTGGCAGTAGCATATCTCTGAGGAGCAACAGTTTGTCATGGAAGCTACTGCTACTCTTTCAAATGCATAAATAATTTCTCTATTCAGCAGTACAGATTGAGGGCATAATCAAGTCTTAGTGCTGAAGGGAAATATTTCTCAGAAATGGAGCCTGGAACGGGGCCATTTTCCTTAATCTATCTGAGACATTGTGCTGTAACTCTTACTAGAGATGCTATACATTTCCATGTTCCTCTCTGACTCTTTTCCACGCTGAGGATTTCTTTAAACACCTCGAGGCAGACAAATGTTTGTACAGACATTTTCATCTTGTGCTAATTTTCATGAATCCACATCTCACCAGTGAGCAAGATGGTTCAATGAGACAAATGGGGCAATCTATATTGTCCACAAGTTGTACACACACTGTTCAGGAATATAATGATAAATTATCAAGATAATTATAAATTATACTTCCTTTGAAATATATCCCTCAGCTTCAGTGGCGGGTTGCTGTCTTGCTGTTTTGCACGCGCATCTCCAAGTTTTGGGGGGCGTGCGCTCGCTACGTGCGCGCCCCCCCATGCAGTTTTGCTTCTGTGCATGCGCGGAAGCAAAATCGCGCCAAAATCTCTCACGCGCGTGCGTCCCCTCATGAGATTTCAGTGCAATTTTGCTTCTGCACATGCACAGAAGCAAAATCGCCCAAAAATTAACAAAAAAATGGCGACACGCGCGGTGGACCGGCAGAGAGGGCTCCAGAGCGGTCGCATGCAAATTGCACAATCGGCCGCTCCCTACCGAAGCTGTGCACTGGGCAGCTCCGGCAGGAACCCACCTCTGCTCAGCTTGGATCACAGAGCTCAATGTAACAGAAGATGTTCCACCTGCACAGTTTATTAAGGAATCAAATATAGGAATTTGCAGAAAGAAGCATCATGATTTATGAAATAAAAGTGCATCAGTTATTTGTTCAAATATGAAGTATAAACAACTAAGTAAATGCTAGATTAGGAAATGATGACGATTTGGGACCAATCTCAGACTGGCTCATCTTACTTTACAGAAGTACACTATAGATAGATCTGTTAGTACAAGTACCAATATAGTGCCAGGCTTGAGGCGTTAATTATCTGTATGTATATTAAATTTCTCTTTGTGATTCTTGAATAACATTGTGTTTATTTTAAAACTGAAAATATTGTGTCTTAGTAAAAAGGATGATGATTACTTTCCTCCAATATAATTTAAACATAAATGATGTATATTCTAAATCTTCAGATAAACTAATGGTGCAACTAACACAGATACAGACAAGATAACTTATGCAAAGATGTGAAGTCAGCAAATGTATAGATACTGTAGATCACCTGCTCCATTTCTATGTGCAAATATTTATCAGCCAATCTGTTCAGATTCTTCAGGCCACTGTAACAACATTGACAAAAAGGTACTAAGAGTTGTTAATCTAATCTCGCGTAGCTTCTTTTCTGGCAATATTACACTGCTAACCAGAGAATACAAAACATTTGTTAGACCAATTGTTGAATACAGCTGACCTGACTGGAACCCGCACTGCATATCGGACATTAATACAATTGAGAGAGTCCAGAAATATTTCACAAGAAGAGTCCTCCACTCCTCTGCTCACAATAAAATACCTTATTCCACAAGACTTGAAATATTGGGATTAGACAATTTAGAACTACGTCGCCTTCGATCTGATCTAAATGTAGTTCATAAAATCATATACCAAAATGTCCTTCCTGCCAATGATTACTTCAGCTTCAACCGCAACAATACACGAGCATGCAATAGATACAAACTTAATGTAAACCGCTCCAAACTCGACTGCAGAAAATACAACTTCAGCAACAGAGTGATCAATGCCTGGAAGGCACTACCTGACTCTGTGGTTTCTTCCCCAAACCTCCAAAACTTTAACCTTAGACTGTCTACAGTCGACCTCACCCCATTCCTAAGAGGTCTGTATGGGGCGTGCATAAGCGCACCACTGTGCCTACCGTCCCTTTCTTACTGTCTTATTGTCCTCATTTATCTGTACTTCTTTGCTTATGTTATGTTTATACAAACACCTACTATCTTGTACATGTTTGACAAACAAACAAACAAACAAACAAACAAATAAAATAGATTCTAATCTCAGATCTCATAATAGCATGATGATGGTCTTCCTTCCTTCCTTCTTCCTTCCTTCCTTCCTTCCTTCCTTCCTTCCTTCCTTCCTTCCTTCCTTCCTTCCTTCCTTCCTTCCTTCCTTCCTTCCTTCCCTTCCCTTCCCTTCCCTTCCCTTCCTCCCTCCCTTCCTTCGTTCTGAATTTCCCAACCTTGTTTTCACTAACTAAATCCAGATTCTACAGTAATACTAAAAATATAGGAGAGAGAAAAATTCTCACTATTTCTTATGCAACATGCAAAACCTTACAGGTATGCAGAATATGCTCTCTCCTCCCACCCCTTGATAAATAAAATAGTGCCAAATCATGACATTATCTTCCTGAAGGAGGTGGGAATGAGCCTGACTCCTAATCAATCTGCTTGTGTCTGTGTGTGTGTGTGTATCTTTGAGTCAATGTTGGATGAGCATATATGATTCTGAACTTTAGTCAGTATGCTTATAATGTAATCCCACACCTTCTAAATTTAATTGTTCTATTCCTGAATAGACATGGACATAGATTTAGTTTTACTTACTTTGGAATACAACAGCATAAAATCAACACAACTATTTAACTAACAGTAACTTTATAGTTAATTAACAAATGGGCCATATCAAAATACAGAATATAAAAAACCCAGAAAGTTAATAAAACTGTATGCAAAAATGGAATAAAAGAAACAGATTAAATAAAAAGAATAAAGATTGTGAATTATGTTTCTGTTTCAAGCCTGCAATTTATCCCAATCAGACCCACGTATGTAAATCTCAACTGAATGATTGTATTTAAATAAAGGACTACATGTGATTGGTTATATGTTGTTTTAATATAAGGATCCCAATAGATTGTTTGCCTGATGTGCAGTCCAAGATACTGATCTCTCTTTCTTAAACAATTGACATTCATTGTCATTTTTGAATGGTTTAGAAAGTCCTCAAATATTAGCTTTCCCTTTTCATTTAGAGCTGTTTATAATGGAGGTTATGCTACAAAATGGGCATGATTCTGGAAATATAGTCCCTCTAATTCAAGTTATTTATGGAGTTGAATTCTACCAAATAGCAACAGTAAAGTTCCACAGCTGTGCTCAGCATATAGATGGTTATTAAAATTCTTAATAGATTTCAGACCAACAGCAGGGTGCTAGGAGACCAAAGGAAGAATAATAGGATCTACTGAGTTAAGAAGTGGATTAATTCAAAAAGATATTCTTCCAGATTGTTTTGAAAGATAACTTTTGTTCTTCACATGGATATTTTGGTGATTGGGGCCTTTTTCTCAGATTACAGACATTCAGCAACCGTATGCTATAAATAACTATTTAGAAATGTTATTTATATTAGTAAGTAATGCATCAGGGTTATATTCAAGCAAGAGATATACAACCTGGTATATCCAGATGGCTTAGACTGTAATTTTTCACAATAAGTTTTTAGAATTAAAAAAAAACAAAAGGTCCATGATTTTTTTAATAGAAAACTAATGTAGGAAAATATTCCCTTTGCCATTTTTATTCTTTTCCTATAGGTATGAGATAATTAACTTTTTGTAAATCATTGAAATTTGACTTTGTAAAGTAAAATGTCACACCAACAGTTTGCAAAACATTTCCTACTTTGTAAACCCTGCAATATGAAAGATTCAAAATATAAACCTACTTAGGCAAGTCCAAAAATACTGTACCTTCTATTTGCAGAATTGAAAATAAAATTCTAAAATATAGCATCTGGATTTCGGAAGCCTGTTGTTCCCATTTGCTGTCATGAGGAACACATGTCTGCCCATTAATGCCATTGCACCAAGGATTTTTCAGGACTCCATTTGAAAAGTCTCAGGTTTTTGAATTAATGACTGACAAGAAAAGCATATTGTAGTTAAGTTGGTGATGGCTGTGGTAAATAAGCAGAAGATTTGTAGAAGGTTCTCAAACGGGTGGGAATTGCAGTACTCATCTCCAACACACAGCTTGGCCAGTTCACACCTTAATACTTTTCTCATGGCATCAGTTACTTTTGTTTTGACCCTAGCCAGTTTTCTTAGAAACTGGTTTTTGTTTTGATCACAACTACTATTTGAAAACCATCTATTGTTTCAAGGCCATCATTACTTGAGTCTTTTTAGAAGTCTTCATGGGATGGGCTTTCTTTTTGTTTTCAAGTATTGCAGAAACTCCAATCTTTCAGAAAAAAACTTTACACCTCTGAGTTTTGCGTCAGAAAAAATGTTGCCTCCTGCTGTGAGGAAATCTCACATTTTCAATTCTCAACTCTTGATATGAATCCATTCTTAATTTTACATAAATTCATTGCACAAAGTATATAGGAATCAGATTACTATAAATCTGTATATACAATAACTGTATATCAAATGGATTCCTTTTAATCTCTGAGTCTAAAGATTCTTGCCACTTTTTGTTATATATCTTGTTAATTCTTGCCACTTTTTGTTATATATCTTAATTCTTGCCACTTTTTGTTATATATCTTGTTAATTATTATAAAAAATAGCACAGAGATGAAAAATTTCTTAATTAAAAATAAGACTATTGTTGTAATATATTTATATTGATGTTTATCAAAAATTATCTGGGTGTGAATTTGTACTGATATATTATAGAGTAAGTCCACCTCAGATTTTCACAGTCATTGATCTGAGATAGGCTCTTAAATGTAGCAGCATCTAAGCAACTTCCTGTAGACTTAGAACAAAGAGGCTTCAGACTGGCTTAGCTCTTGGATAGAAAATCTCCTCGAGAAAGGAGGAGGCTAGAGTGGAAGAATTTAACTGGCAAGCCATTTCTATGTTGCAGCCAAGAAAATTAAATAGATGTATCAATGAAATATCAGGACTTCAGCTCAAGTTGAAGGAGGCATTTTTGTTACTTCTACCTGAAATATATAGTATCCCAAGGTGCATAAAGCTTTTAATAAAGTATTTAGCAATCATATTTCTTCAGCCCAAAATCTGCACACAGACAAGAATATGTATTGATGCATCTGCAGAAAAACATGATTCTGAAAGATACATGCAAGAAAAAAAGTAGGAATACTTTCATTTAAAAAAAAAGTACATATTTGAGATAACTTTTTAAAAGAAAAAATACAGTACTGTTTATCAAAATGTCTTCATGGACAAATCTATGCTAAAAAGACCTAGATGAATGTATATTACATTGGTACATCATATCAAAAAGCCTGGTTAGAGAAATTTGCAAAGAGTGAAGAATTTTTACTTCAAATAAATCAATTTCAAAGCTCAACAGGCCAGGATATTGCAGTTCTAAAATGGACAATAAAAACAGGATGGATTCATATTGCATCACATATTTTTAGGCACAGCAGTTTTCCCAAAATTTAATAACTGATGGTCAATCTTCTTTCTCCCTTAATATATTTAATTTAATTTATACTCCTTTATTGAGGGATGGGATAAACTCTTCTTCTGCTTCCAACATTTTTTAAAAAATACAGTTTCCTTACCATATTCAAATCAATCTGCTGAAGTGGGAAAGTGTTAGAAGACAAAGTTAAAAAGAGAGGTCATATTCACTAATCGAAACTAGATTATAGGGCATTAGCAAGTCGTGGAAACACCAAAAACTAAATCAACACTGGGGTTAAAAAATACTCCAGAAAGAGTGCAGAGAAGAGCAACAAAGATGGTTAGGGGACTTGAGGGTAAAACATATAAAGAACGGTTGCTGGAACTGAATATTTATTTATTTATTTATTTATTATTTGCACTTGTATGCCGCCCACTCCACAGAGACTCTGGGCGGCTCACAGCAATAAGAAATCTATATGCAAACAATAAACATCAAAACATTAAAAACAATAATTATTAAAAAGCATTAAAAACATTAAAAACGACAATTTAAAAACCCCATACAATTCCTTCATTCACGGGACCAAGAGTTCTCGATGTTATATTGAATATGTCTAATCTTATGAAAAGAAGGATTAAAGGAGCCACAGAGAAGAGGGAGTCAAAGTCTCTGTGGAATGGGCGGCATACAAATGCAACTAATAAATAAATAAATAAATAAATAAATAAATAAAGTCAAACTATTCTCCAAAGCACCTAAGAGTAGGACAAGAAGCAATGGGTGGAAACTAATCAAGGAGAGAAGCAACTTAGAACTAAGGAGAAATTTCCTGATAGTTAGAACAATTAATCAGTTGAACAACTTGCTTCCAGAAGTTGTAAATGCTCCAACACTGCAAGTTTTTAAAAAGAAATTAGATAACCATTTGTCTGAAGTGGTGTAGGGTTTCCTGCCTAAGCAGGGAGTTGGACTAGAAGATCTCCAAGATCCCTTCCAACTCTGTTATTCTGTTATTAATGTTAGACTTAAACATCCCTGGCATACAGCTTGGGACTAGGCAAAACTGCCCCAGAATTGAACAGAAGCTTTAGGAAGAAGTAAGGTTTTTCTTCAACTAACATGTATTTGGAACAGAAGGATTTTCCACTGGGTAGCTTTAATGTGCATCTACTTGTGTTGTAATGCTGAAGGTAATTTTTCTGGCCAAAATCCAATATACAGACTCTTTCTTGTAAGATATTCTTAGTCACCACTCTTTTTTTTTCCTTCATTGATTTAATCTTGAAGTCACTTGTACATGTACTCAGTCATAAATCTAATCAATGAAACATTTTTTTTCACTCAAGGTATGGATTTTTAAATTTGTTTCTTTTTCAAAATAATTTTAAAGTATATGTTACATATTTATTCAGGTAAAAACTACAGTATTTCAAAATATTAAAGAAGTGTGAAAACAAGTGGATAAATAAGATCCAGCTCTACATCTGGCAGGGAGGTAAAAGTCATATCAGCTCATATCACAATTTGCAGAGAAATATTTATCTCATTCCCACTCCACATAAGCTCTTGTGGACCATTTGTTAAATCTTATATTGTAATGGATTTGTTAGTCTTTTAAGATGACACAGGGCTCTGTTGTTTTGCAACATCTGTCCCTCTGGAAATTTAAACCTGGAAGTGCTTTTGTTTTCATTTCTATCTTGGGAATATCATATTTGCATGACTTTTGAAGAACAATTCTAACAGAAAGCCAGAAAGCTAAAATGGATTAAGCTAGAAATTGCCATTGTCATTGTTAACTAATAGAGGGCATTTGCTGATGGGACTTGATAGAATCTTGATTCTTGCTGTCAGCTTAGCTTCAGGGAGATTGTTGCTCTGAACAGCACATGAATATTGGAATATCTTTAACTGAGCCATTCAGATTGTATAACTTTTATTCATATGTTTTTCTGAAACACTTTTTTTAAAAGCTGAAAATAATGTGAAAATATTTGGAAAGAAGAGAGATATCCTTCAGCCCATTCATATCCTTTTGACATCACATCTCCTTCTCTTAACTTTTTTTCCCCATACCACTACTCCAGTGGTGGGTTCCTACCAGTGCGGTCCACTCTATAGCACCGGTAGCGGCCCACTGGTGACGTCACAGTACCGGTGCGGTCGGTTACCGGTGCCTGGGCGCCGCCATTTTTTTTTTTAAAAAAATTATTCTGCGCATGCCCAGAAGCCGAGTTTCCGGCACTGCTCATGCACTGCCTTCCTACCCCACAGTGAGTCCAAGCAGGGGAGGATGGCTGAGGGAGCGCGTGAGACGCTGAAAGAATGGGCGGCAGGAGCTATCTCCATTCCCCTCCCTTCAGCAGTCCGAGAAGCCATGAAGGCATGGTGATGATCCTAGGCATTTTTGCACGTTCGAGGCTTCTCGAGCTGCTGAGGGGAGGGGGAATGGGCGGCAGGACCTATCTCAGTTCCCCTCCCTTCAGCAGTCTGAGAAGCCATGCCCACCCAGTCACATGGCTGGAAAGCCACACCCACAAAATAAGCCACGCCCACAGAGTGGCAGTAAAAAAAATTAGGAACCCGCCCCTGCACTACTCACATTATATGGATTGAAAAGACCTGATAAGCTTTACTCAACTTCTTCATCTTCTTCTCATGATTCCTCTCATTTCTAAAATTAGTTGCTATCATAAAACAGTCATCTCATTTGAGCATTGCATGTGTTTTAATTTTCTTCTTTGCGAATTCAACAGCCTGTTATCCATTTCAGTTGAGTGGTTCCTCAGCTAAAAAAAACACCCAGAAGGAGGAATAATGTATAAAGAAGCAAATGTTCATCTATAGACAAATGTTCCTCAAACCACTTTTCACTCTACTTTTCTTATCATGAACTCTCTATAAGAACACTTGGAATACTGCATCCAGTTTTGGTCACCATGGTACAGCAAACATGTTGAGACTCTAGAAAGAGTGCAGAGAAGAACAATATAGATGATTAGGGGATTGGAAGCATATGATGAATGGTTATGTGAACTGTTTATGTCTAGTCTAACAAAGGAAGGACTAGGGATGATACGGTAGAAGTCTTCCAATATTTGGAAGCTATCTTACAGAAAAGGGGTTCAACCTATTCTCCAAAGCACCTGAAGGCAGGACAAGAAGTAACAGATCTAGAATTAAGGAAATTAATTATTTAATTAGAAGAAGAAAGAGAATCCAACCTAGATTTGAGAGAAATCCAACCTAGAATTTAGGAGAAATTTCCTGTCAGTGAGAACAGTTAATCAATGGAACACCTTGCCTCCAAAAGTTGTAGGTGTTCCAACACTGGAGGTTTTTAAGAAGAGATTTGACCGCCATTTGTCCAGAATATAGGGTCTCCTGCTTGAGCAGGGAGTTGGACTAGATGACTTTCAAAGTCCCTTCCAACTCTGTATTCTGTATTCAATATTCTATTCTGTATTCATGGTGCAGTGGTCAATATTTCCTGTAGTAGTGTAGCCTATGTACATGGTATCTGCATGGCAACTCTCAAGCTTCTTCAACAACAATAGAGAAATGTAGAGACTAATTTACTTAATTTCCAATGCAAAATCTAAGCTTTATTTTACAAGTAGGGGAAAACGGAAATAAATGGCATGCTTGCAAATGTGCCATTACAATGAAACATGGAAGAATAGTGAAAACTGTCGGAATCAACATGCCCTATGGAAATAATATCAAGAGTCTGGATGAAGATGATCAGAATAAATAACTGGGTATCCTTCAAGCTGACAATATTAAGCACAGTGAAGTCAAGACAAAGGTTAGAAATGAATACATCCAGAGAATGAAAAAGATTTTAAGCTCAGTGGACAAAATACCATCAAGGCAATCAACACCTGGGTAATTCCAGTCATTAGATACATTGCTGGAATAGTAGCCCAGACTCAAGCAGAACAAAAGGCTCTGGATAGGAAGACCAGAAAAGTAATGACAATGAATCATGCCCTTCATCTACACAATGATATTGACAGACTCTACCTACCAAGAAAAATGGGTGGGTATGGAATGTTGCAAGTACAAGTAGTCCTCCATGTACAACAGTTCATTTAATGACTGTTCAAAGTTACAATGACACTGAAAAATGTGACTTATGACCATTTTTCACAGAGGACCTTTGCAGCACCCCATGGTCATGTCATCAAAATTCAGATGCTTGGCAACTGGTTCATATGTATGACCGTTATGGTGTCCCAAGGTCATGTGATCACCTTCTGCAACCTTCTGACAAGGAAAGTAAATGAGGAAGCCAGATTCCCTTAACAGCTGGTTACTAACTTATCAACTGCATTGATTCACTTAACAACTGTGGCAAGAAAGGTTGTAAAATGGGACAAATTCACTTAACAAATGTCTCACTTAGCAACATAAATGTTGAGCTCAGTTGTGGTCGTAAGTTGAGATCTACTTGTACATTAGATGATTGAAGAAGAAAAAGGGGCATTGGTAGAATATCCAAAAGACAGTGAAGATGATGCACTGAAGCTAGTATACCACTAAGTATTGGAGACACCAAACTGGCCTACAAAAAAATTCAAATGAAGAAGAGAAAGAGGCATAGGAAGACAAAGCATTACATGGCCAGTACACTAAAAAATAGTAGGAAAAGGAGATAATAACAGGATCTGGCAGTGAATAAGAGGGGGAATGTTGAATAAAAAGTCAGAGAGCTAATTCTGGCTGCACAAGACTAAGCCTCAAGAACTAATGTACACAAAGCCAGAATTGAGAAGACAGCAATGGATAGCAAATGCCATCTCTGCAAAGAAGCTGAAGAAATAGTACATCACCTGGTTAGCTGCTGCCACAAAATCACCCAGACTGATTACAAGTAGCGGCATGACAAAGTAGCAACAATAGTGCACCGAAAGATCTGCAACAAACATCATTTGTCTACAAGCAAGAACTGGTGTGACAATATTTTTTTAAAAAAAAAATCATAGACAATGAAGTTAAATTTCTCTCGATTTTTAGAGTTCAGAAAGGCACCTGCCACATAACATCCCAGACTTAATAATTGTTGATAAGAAAGACAAAAAAAGTCTGGCTAGTGGATGTGGCAGTACCTGGAGACAGCAGAATAGAAGAGAAATAACTGGAGAGGATAACAAAATATAAACACCTGCAAATAGAAATAGAATGACTGCAGCAAAGGCAAACAACAGTAATACCAATAGTAACAGGTGCAATACCAAAACAATTGGAGCACCACTTGAACACCATCAGCATTTACAAATCCACCATCAGTCAATTGCAAAAGGCAGCTTTACTCAGAACAGCTTACATCCTGTGACAAAATCTGTAACACCATCAAGCATCCACATCTGCCTAAACCCAGGTCCTTGGAAATGATTCTATGGGTAGACCAAAATGCCAAATCCAGTCTGAACATCTGGCCAACTGTGCAATGAACCAATAATAATAATAATTAAACCTCCAAATGAAGAAAAGCTCTATTGCTTGTAATAAAGAATCCACAGCCATATTCACAGTATCACACAGAAATAGAAATAATTTAAATACTTAATTGAGTTTGTTGAGATGAATCCTCTTTTTCTCCTAGAGACAACTTGCTGTAAACCCAGCTTTCCATCTTCTTAAAGGTTCAATGCATATTTAAATGAACCAACCAAGGAATAATGGATGGAAGCTGACCAAGGAGAGATTCAACCTGGAAGTGAGGAGAAACTTTCTGACGGTGAGAATGATCAACCAGTGGAACAGCTTGCCAGCGGAGGTTATGAGAGCCCCAACACTTGCGACCTTCAAGGAGAGACTGGATTGCCATCTGTCTCAAAGGGTGTAGGAACTCCTGCTTGAGCAGGGGGTTGGACTAGATGATCTACAAGGTCCCTTCCAACTCTAATAATAAATCTAAAATCTAAACTCTTTCTCCTCCCTTGAAAAAGGCCAGAGCCAACAGCTGGGACATGCAGTACTTTTCTCACTTTCCTCTGCTTTGCTCCTAGTTGGATCTTTTCCATCTGTCTTAATCTAGTCCATTTCATTTCCAGTCATTTCCTTCTGATGCTTCAAGGCTCAATCAGAAGATTCAGTTGGTAATTCCCTTGCTAGTGAGGTTGTCAGCTTCTCTCTCCTCTGTTGGTCAAGCATTGTTAATTGAGACTCTTATTTTTTTTGGCATCCCATGCTCTCTCTCTCCCCTGTTAGTTGTAGAGAGTAGAGTACTACAGAGAGAAAATCTTTATGCTGTTCCTTTCCATATTTCCCTCACTCACAAATCACCTTTGTCTCTTGCCTTAAAACCTAGTCTCCCATTCTCATACCATTTATGCTTCTCTTTTTTGATATAATTCTTTTTTCTTTTTCTCAAATCTACCCTTCTTCACTAAAGGGTAGCTTCACCAAAGCTACCCTTCTTCACTACATTTCTTCCTGACCTGCTGGTGCATCTTTTACACACTGATTACTTTCATACCTTTCCTAACTCCTGGGCTTTACCTGTCTACTCCTTTAAAAATCTTTCCCATACTCAACGGCCCCTTATTTCAATTTCTTTACAGCGACAAGCTATCCATCAGTACCACTTTATCTCCCCCTTAGTTTCCACTTATTTGCTGTCTCCAAAGGTTATTATCCTCCCTTTTCTTAATTTCTTGTTACAGACCCAAGTCCTCAGCACTCAGGTTTTAACACTGCTTGTCCTGGCAAACTTCTACTGGTTTATACCAAACTCATCTTCCTTTGCAACTACCCCTGTTGCATAGTTACAGGTTTTGTAATGGCTTTTGAAGATAGAAATAGTTGACATGAATGAATTGACCGTCAGCTAAGTGATAGCTGGAGAGCATAAAACAGCTGGTCTAGTCTGCCAACAATATAATAGGACATACCAAGTTTTCTATGTCTATTTTCCAGCCTGTTGCAAAAGTTGTTTTAGTTGTCAGTGGAGGAGGATCAATGGAAGATAAATTCTTAGAAAAAAGCCCAAATCTCTGCTTCTCCTTTTTTCTGTTTGTTCTACTTCTATTTGGGAGGTGCTTCCTACTCAGTGTTGATTCTTGATGACTGCTTGGACAAGTCCTTGCAGGGTTGTTGTTTTTTGGCAAGATTTCAGAAGTCATCTGCCATTGCCTCTTTCCTAGGGCTGAGGATCATCCATCTGACTTCGTACCTAAAGTGGAACTAGAATTAACAACCTTCTGGTTTGTAGCCTGTAGCTTTAAGCACTAGGCCAGGGATCGGCAACCTTAAACACTCAAAGAGCCATTTGGACCCGTTTCCCACAGAAAAGAAAACACCGGGAGCCACAAAACCCTTCCCGTGCCTGACTATTTCTTGAACGGCCACAGAACTAGCATATGTAGTTGAATTAAATGTTCTGTTTTCTTCTGAAACTTTTCTTTTCTTGGATTTATCCATGGTTGGCCTATCGGGGGTCGAAAAGCTCAATAAATCGCGTGCCAGCGGGTAACACACATGGGTGGTTGTGATGCATATTTTGAGTGACAGGGAGCCACAGCAGAGGGATGAAAGAGCCACATGCGGCTCCAGAGCCACGGGTTGCTGACCCCTGCACTAGGCCAAAGTGATTCTCTACAGTTCTACCCTATCCTACAGTATGCAATAAAAGCCTAGGCAACTGGCATTTGCCAGATGAGAACTGAGAGAGATGATTGATCTCTAACATTGAGATGCCATAGACAAGAATATGTTGCCTTCTTTGTGCTATGACAGTGTTGTAAATATAAGTGGAATATTTATTACAATGTAATTGCATCTCTCTGTTGAGGATACAAATCTCCTAATTTACTGCATACTTAATGCCTATGATTTTTCTCCAAATGATTTAATGTCTTAATAATTCATCATTTCACACCCTTTTAGGAAAGGGAGGGAAAAAGCCAGAACTTAGCTTTTTTTATCCACATTACTGTGGATATTCCTTTCAATTTTGAAAATCATTGGAATAATAATAATACCTACTTCCACTATAGGAGGAACCTATAGAACCTACCTTTAAAAGAGCCAGAGCTGAATTTGCTTCAGGCCAGAAACAGCTTTGCCCCTTCCAAATCATGCTTGAGAAAATAATTAGTTTATCCACCACTCTTCCCCCAAAACCACAACTGGATAATTTAGCCACCCTTTTAAGGAAAATGATTATGTCCATAACTGACCAGGTTAGCTTATTTCAGTGATGGCGAACCTATGGCACGCGTGCCACAGGTGGCACGCGGAGCCATATCTGCCGGCACGCGAGCCGTTGCCCTACCTCAGCTCCAGCGTGCATGTGCACTCTGGACACCTAATTTTCGGCTTGCACAGAGACTCTGGGAGGGTGTTTTTGGTTTCCGGCGGGTGGGGGAGGGGGTTTTCACCCTCCCCAAGCTCCAGGGAAGCCTCTGGTGCCTGGAGAGGATGAAAAATGGGCCTACTAGGCCCACCAGAAGTTGGGAAATGGGCCATTTCTGGCCTCCGGAGGGCCTCTGGGGTGGTGGGGGAGGCCATTTTCACCCTCTCCAGGGATTGAATTATGAGTGTGGGCACTCGCGCATGCACAATAGTGCGCGAGCACACTCTTTCAGCACCCGAGGAAAAAAAGGTTAGCCATCACTGGCTTATTTCATTCCACCAAGTCTCCATAAACAGAAACCAACTAAAAAGGAGTGGGAATGATTGGCATAATAAGACGAAAGAACTACAATCTGATAATTTGGTATCTGAACAATTTAGCAGCAACAGGCTCTGACATCCAACTGACAAACCGAAAAGCCACAATAATCAGCACAATTCAGTTTAATTGGTTAGAGTTTTGGCTTTTACACTCAGTAGCAACCTTGCTTAGAACTTACTTTAGAGCTTTTTTTGTATTTATATATTTATTATTCATTTATTCAATTTATAGGGGCCATCTCAAACAAGTGGCTCTGGGTGGTTAGCAAAGAAACAGCAAAACAGACAACTAAAACATGATTTGATTATTTTTATCATTAAATAATTGGAGCTAAAACTAGGGAACCTCATTTGTATTGCCAAGCATTTGGAAATAGACAAGGAGGTCTCAATCAGTGGTGAGTTGCTACTGGTTCGCCCCAGTTCGGGTGAACTGGTAGCGGCGGTGGTGGGAGGCTCCGACCACCCACCTGGACATCATCACAGACGATCTGCGCATGTGCAGAAGAGCCACTTGCGAGCGTTCACAGTTCTGAACTGATAGCGAAGGTAAGTAAAACCCACTACTGGTCTCAATGTATTGCTCCTTCTAAAGAATAATAATGCTAGAGATGGTCATTTGTTCTGCATGGAAAGGAGCTTAACAGTGGTGCTGTTTAGTTTCCTAATTTAGTTTCCTAATCCTTAGAAATGGTAGGCACCAGAAATTTATGCTATCTTTGCAAGATTTGTTAATTTATAAATAAAGCCACAGTAATTTTTAAAAATGGGTAAATTCCATGTTTTGCCATCTGAAATTGAAAATGTAATACTCTACAATGGACATTCTTGGTCTCTACTTCTAGCCAATATGGGGGTAGCATCTTTTTCTTTAGATTGAGACACCTAATTGCAATCAGAGCCATTTGAAGTTTGTAAAAAGTTTTTTATGTCTTGAAAAGAATAAGTAAGCATCTGTTCTTTATTCATTTTTCTGCTTCCTGTGGATATTTAAAAACTGCTTCATACTGAAATTGAGAATACAGAGCTCTAAGTGTTATACAACAGTCAGTTCCTGAAAAATATTAAGTGTACTTTGGGTCCACCCATCTAAAGAGCTAGGTATAGAGAAATGAGGCACAAAACAACCGTCAGTATAAAGAAAAAGCATATTTTTTAAAAAAAAAACCAAATTTCAAAACCTTTCAGAAATAAATAAATATGAATTCAGTTTAAAGCCGTTAAAAGTATGTCTGAATTATGTTTTGGCTTTGTCTGGTATCCAGGTAAACACTTTACAATATGAACCATTCAGAAGTTCATCAATAAGAGGATTTTTTAAAAACAAAAGTGTATATTTCAGAGAAGTAGTTTTCTGATTTTAGATTTTGAACTAATATGCAAAATGAAGAGCCGAATTTGGCATTTTTAGGGGAGGGGAAGTGGAGGGGAAGTTTAGCAATAGCAATAGCACTTAGACTTATATACCGCTTCATAGTGCTTTACAGCCCTGTCTAAGCAGTTTACAGAGTTCAGCATATTGCCCCCAACAATCTGGGTCCTCATTTTACTGACCTCAGAAGGATGGAAGGCTGAGTCAACCTTGAGCTGGTGAGATTTGAATAGCTGAACTAGCAGTCAGCTGAAGTAGGTTGCAGTGCTGCACTTTAACCACTGTGCCACCTCAGTTTCACACTAATCTGCTAGACTTTTTCCTGGGTCCCCCATACCTAGTCCCCTTTATCTGAATGTCAGACTATCTTGGTCTATTGTCCCACATACAGAAGTTTCATCTAGGTAGATCATTCTATTATTTCCTTATGTTCAGAACACGGAGATGCCACCCCTTACCTGGAAACTAGATGAGGTGGAGCAAGAATAAACTTTCAAATAAATGGTTACAGCTTTCCCTTTTTTATCAGGTTACCAAATCGAAAAGTGTTTTAGTGTATGTGTGTGTTGGTATGCCAGTAAATGTCGGGCACAAAGGATTGGGGGGCATGCATTAAGCAGCACAGAAGATTTGTGATTTCAAATCTATACAGAAGAATCTAGTCAACAGTCAGCATTAAATTGATGCTAAATAAGATTCAATAGAATTCAATGGAATGACACAAGCTGATGACACATTTAATTGCACCCCTCAGCTCTGCCTACTCTACTTCTATAGTAAAGGCAATAAAGTAAAAAGGTGAAATAATAGGTTAACTGTCACAGGTTATAGGAGACTGATGTTTGCAGACCTAAACAAGAACTCAATAATCTGTAAGCAGCCTGACCAAACAGTCCTTTCCCCCATCCAAAAACAAAACACAAACCAGTTGAAGAAAGAGAATTGGAATAGATATAGCAATGTGCAATAAAAAAATTGTAATGGTTTGCAAGTGTACATTAGGGAAAATTACAGCCAGGTATTAGCATACTTTTTGCAACTAAATGAGATACTGAAAATGACAGAGGTACCAAAGTAAGAAACTGAAGCTGCTGTTTTGGGGTTCCTCAGTTTACTGACATTGATCCGTTTCATCACAGCTTTGTTTCCCTGTAGACATCTCTTTGGCTTGATGTGAAAGCTTAATTTGGAGATGATGAGTCTATGATCAGTCCAACAGTCAGCACTCGGAATGACCTTGGTCACCCTTACATCCTGTCTGTCTTTCCTCCGCACGATGACATAATCAATAAGATGCCAGTGCTTGGAGCATGGGTGCATCCAGGATGTCTTTTTGCGAGTGGGCAGGTGAAATATGGTATTGGTGATGATCAGATTGTGAGCCGCACATGTCTTCAGTAGTAATAGGCCATTGCTGTTACATTTGCCAAGTCCATTTTTTCCAATGACGCCATCCCAGGCAGAGTGATCAGATCCTACTCTCGCGTTAAAATCACCAAGTAGAATCAGCTTGTCAGTGTGCTTCACGGATGAAAGTAGGGCATTGAGATCTTCATAAAACTTGTCCTTTACTTCATCTGGGTTCGTCATTGTGGGTGCGTAGGCACTGATCAGTGTGGCTTGCTTTCCTCTCAGTAGTGGGAGATGCAGTGTCATGAGTCAGTCATTCACTCTCTTGAGAAGACTGGCAAGTTTGCAGACAAGATGATTTTTAACCGCAAAGCCAACTCCAGATTCACGACGTTCGTTATTGCTGCATCCACACCAGAAGAATGTATAACCACCTCCTGTTTCTGTGAGCTGGCCTTTGTTCGCTAGACGAGTTTCACACAGGGCCGCAATATTGATGTTAAATCTTGCGAGCTCTCTGGAGACCTGGGCTGTTCTTCTTTCTGGTCGATTTCCTAAGGGGTTGTCTTGAAGCATACGTACATTCCATGTGCCAATGGTGAGTGGTGTCACCTTATGTTTTCTTTGAAATTTTGTTATTCGACCGCATGAAATGGGATCCCCTCCAGCCGTGGTAAGCTGGACAGGGTTCTATAAAGCAACAATGTTTAGGGCACCTTTTCTAACCCCTTCCTCTTACTATGGAGGTGAGCAGTGTGGTCCTAAACAAGGCTGCTCAGTCACTCAGGTAGATGCCAAATTCAGGTGTTGCTTTGGTCAGCAAGAAGATGACCATTAGACCTGAGTCACCTGTGTGCAGGTCCGCGGCTACAGCTCCCAGTGTATCCACACCTTCTGCTTCATCGCTCACCCACCGCCACAGGACTTTTCACAGAAATTGGGAGGGATGTCAAGACTTGCACATGAATTGGATTAAAGTGAGGGAGAGGTGCGCATAGTCAGCCTCACTCTCTCTTCCCAGATTCCATCTTGGTCCAATAGCAGGACAAGAGTCGAGACAGTTGGAGATGGGCTGGGTGCAGTGGTTGACCAGGGCATCTTTCGTGTCTTGCCATGCTCTTAGCGTACCATATCGCTTGCAGAGACCACCTTCATGACCGTTGTCCTATTCTAGTAGATTTCATCTGCTCAGTCCGCCGGAATCTGTCTTCACATGCTCGGGATAGACAGGTCCCTATCTCACCGAAGGTCGATGACCCAACGGCTACTCTCAACCTGGTTTGGACAGCCTGTCGAAGCTGTTGCCCGGGGTGTGGCCGCTGTGCATGCTACAGCTGCTAGGAGCCACAGGTGAGAGCTGAGTGACAAGTGAGGACCAAAGGTGAATGAGCTGCCCTAAAAGAAATGTACAATTGGAATGGAGTGGAGTGGAGTGGAGAGGTGTGGTGTGGTGTGGTGTAGAATTGAATTGAATTAATTGAATTGAATTGAATTGAATTGAATTGAATTGAATTGAATTGAATTGAATTGAATTGAATTGAATTGAATTGAATTGAATTTTTATTGGCTTTTATAAGTGTGATAGGACATTTAGTGAAAGTTAATAAAAATATATCAGGTTGTAAGAGAGTTGCAACTTTCAAAATTTGTTCCATTGTGCCATGAATCATTTTCTAGTATCATTGGGTTTTATGGCATCATTGATGAAAAAGATGATCCAATCTGTTCACTATATTTCCAAAATTTTATAGGAGAAAAATATTCATTTGAACAATCAAGGCTGGTGTAAAATACCAATGGTAAACCATCCTTTATAATTATTAAATATTAAATACTGTACTTAATAGTAAAATCATTAAAAAATCTGAAATTTATTCTGGATTTTGAAATCATGTTTCACTCATTTGTACAAAAGTTCAACATTATGTATAATAAGATTTTCACATTCAGGTAAATCTCTCAATATTTCTCCCTTGTTTCCATAAATCTTTTGTGGCTATGCTGATTTATTTGGAGATATTGAAACTGCTGAAATGTAATAGATCATTGTGTGGTAAGAGAATACAAAGTTTTATTATCCTTTTAAGGATAAATTCCTGGAAACAAAACAAGTTACTGTCTTTTCATCAGGCAATTCCTTAGTATCTTCATCTTCCTGAAAATAAACACTGAATAATTGGACTATTGTAATATAGTCTACATAGGGCCCTTGAAAAGCATTTGGAAACTATAGCTGGTGTTATGACTGTAAGCCACCTAAGGTTACCCTATGGTAAGATGGATAGATAGATAGATAGATAGATAGATAGATAGATAGATAGATAGATAGATAGATAGATAGATAGACAGACAGACAGACAGACAGACAGACAGACAGACAGACAGACAGACAGACAGACAGACAGACAGACAGACAGATTATAGATCGATCCGGAATCTGTTCTTTTCCTGTACTAATTCCAAATGTGTGTTTTTAGATTGTTTCATATTGCATGGTATTTGAATTATTTATTTCTGTATATATGAACTCATATATCTAAGCAGCCCCTAAGAGAGACCGGCCCCTTCTATGGGAATATTGGAACTGGAGGAAGATGTAATTCATAAAACAGCTGGGGCAGGATCAGAGGTGGGTTTCTCCCGGTTCAGACCAGTTCACCCGAACTGGTAGCAAACCGTTGGTGATGTCATGATGACATCACGGAACCGGTTCGGTCGGTGCCGGTCTGTGGGCACCGTCATCTTTTTTTAAAAAAAAATTGGAATTTTTTTCGGATTTTTTTATTTTTATTTTTTCCCCGGGTTTTTTTTCTTCTGCACATGCACAGAAGCCGAGTTTCCGGCAATGCGTCACCATTTTTGGCTTTTTTTGGGAGAATTTTTTTTGCCACTGCACATGTGCGCACACGCAAAGCATACGCGCGGCCACGCAGCACAGCATGGGAGGAAGCGGACCGACATCAAGGTAAGTCAGAACCCACCCCTGGGCAGGATAATAGGTCTGGGGTCAGTAGACTACCTCATGCTCTTGAGTCCTTCAAATTTTTGGATGTAATCCTTTGCCTCTTATCAGACCTTTTTAATTCAATACTGTTGTTAAGGAGTTATTGTGCTGTTAAGCACATACACAGCGAAATGTGTTGTAGTAATGGTGTTGCAGTTTGATATGAATGCTATTCAGTCAATAAACAGAATATCTTTAGTATATACAAAATAGTTTTTACTTGAATAGTAGCAAAGTTAAATAGGAAGTCCAAGTCATACACAGGTATTCAGTCAATGCGAAGTTTCTTCTTCTTGTCTATCTTTGTTTTAACTCACAAACAAAGATTACAGCTATTACTCAATTCTATACTATACTCTTTCTTCACAGCAATTCCATACAGCCATAAAGTAATCTATTTATCAGTAAAGCAGCACAGAGAATCTTCAATCCGGAACACACCGTCAAACACAACCACCAACCATAAACCATAAACCACCAACCACATTGAGCATGCTCTCTTGCTTGCCTATATTGTAATCATCCACAATGCATTTAAAGCAATATACACATAACAATGATTTGTGGCTTAATCATAT
This sequence comes from Diadophis punctatus similis, assembly GCA_023053685.1. Classification (NCBI taxonomy): domain Eukaryota; kingdom Metazoa; phylum Chordata; class Lepidosauria; order Squamata; family Dipsadidae; genus Diadophis; species Diadophis punctatus. The sequence goes on along the minus strand of JALIGW010000006.1, from coordinate 35,402,042 downwards.
ATTAACACACCCAATCGTTTGAACAGGGTTCTAACAACTGTGTTAGTAATAAATTTTGACTCAGTACCATATATTCTCAATAGCTTTTTTTAAAGGAAAAATAATCTTTGTGGGATATTCATTTCAACATCTATGATACTTCCTAACCAGGAACAAATGTAATTTTTCTCCACCTCAAAATGTGTTCCATTTTTTTGAAGTCAATAAATATTCTTAAATAATTTTTTATTATTTATTGTTAAGTACGGTTCTTAATATTTAATCTTCTTAAAAGCAATATCAAAGCTTGTTGCTTGTTGCTTGATTTACACTTTTCTTCCTCTGACAAATTCCATGTCAACTTTTTTTTTCTTTTGTTAATCTGGCAAACTGGCATTGAACCATATTGTTGTATAAGTTTCAACAATATCAGTACAATATCATCAGCAAATAATTTCCGTTTATCTTCTTGTGTACTAAATTGGTTCCTGAAATTCCATTTTCTTGACAAATCTGAAGTGCCAGGGGTTCTAGTGCTGGTAAAAATGAAGGAGAAAAAGAAAACAGACATCCTTGTCTTGTTTCTCTTGATACAGTTTATACTTTGATATAAGACCATTTACTATGATATCATATAAACCACATTCAGTGGAGATGGGTCTGTATGCTCCAGAACGGGCTGACTCTTTCCTTCTTCATAAATCAAAGAGATAAGAGTTCTTCACATAGTTGAAGTGCACACATTGCTTGCTATAAAGATTTACTCAAGATTTCTGAAAAGTTTTATAGTAGATTATATAAATACTGGTAAGTTCTGGAGCTTTGTTCAATTACATTTTTTTAAAAAAAATCCTACTTCAGTTTCCTCTTTGGTTGCTTAAGAATTTATTTTTGTTGATGAATTTATTTTATTTCATTCAAATATTCTTTCATTTTTGCTAGGTCTGATTATTATACAATATTTTGTTGTGGAAATATAAATGAATATATATTTTCCTCCCAAATAGAAGTAAATTTTGTTATATTTTTATGTTATTGTTAGATAAAAATTATCTGATTCATTCAGAAGTAGTTTCACTTACCTTTCCTACCAGTTTTGAACTGTGAACATACGTGCGCGATCGCTTCACTCGCTTGTGGCACTTCTGCACATGCACAGAACCTTCTGCACATGCGCAGATTGTCCGTGATGACATCTGGGTGGGTGGGCGGAGTCTCCCACCACCACTGCTACCAGTTCGCCCAAACCAGGGCGAACCGGGGAGAACTGGTAGCAACCCACCATTGGGTTAATTGCCATTTTCGAATTGTTCCTGTATTCCTAAATGCGTCATATATGCCCACTAGATCAGGTGTTACTTACAAAGCCCTCAGACCTCTGAGATTATCTACGCTTGATAGCAGCTTCTCTTAAGACTGTAGAACTACTACAAGGTGAGTTGTGGATTTTCTTCTGAGAAGTAGGATGCATGAGGGCATGGCTATAAGGCTCATTTGTCATGCCCTCTCCTTTTGGAACAATCTGCTCACTAATGTTAGGATAGTCCCCTTTCTACTAACATTTAAGACTGATGAAATGTTGCTTTTTCATCAGAACCTTTGTGCAGCATACATTATGTAAGAGACTGTTCTTTGTGTTGTCCAATAACCTATAATGGGAGTTCTGATATTGATAAAAGTGATTATGTTAAAATTTTATTCTTATTCCACTGTGTTGCTGTATTGTCTTGTAACCAAGTAAAATCTAGCATAAGGAATATATAATAGAAGGGAGGGAGGGAGGGAGGGAGGGAGGAAGAAGGAAGGAAGGAAGGAAGGAAGGAGGAAGGAGGGAGGGAGGGAGGGAGGGAGGGAGGGAGGAAGGAAGGAAGGAAGGAAGGAAGGAAGGAAGGAAGGAAGGAAGGAAGGAAGGAAGGAAGGAAGGAAGGAAGGAAGGAAGGAAGGAAGGACATTGCGATGTTGAACCAGGACTGCAATCTTTGAGGAGTAGTTGGATATTTTTTCCTTTTCTGGTACAAAACATCCAACCCAGATTATGATCCACAATTTTGGTGGAATATTTCAAAAGATCCTTTTGTGCTCAGCTGCAATTTTAGTAAAGATCCATCTAGTTCAACCTTGCTGACTTTCACAGTCATTCCAATTGATGACCCTAGTTTATCTGTCCATTTAGGAAATTATCTGCCTATTTTGCACCATTTCTATAGCCTAATTGATAATCAGAAAACTTTAAGGTGTCTCCCTTAAATAATCTTCACATCTTCAGTGTGATGGAGAACAACCTACATATAACAAAAGAACTGACCCAACTGCTTAAGCTTCTGAAGAACTCCAAAGAGCAATTTTAACTCCTGATCCTATAGCTATACCAGAGCTGGAGGAAGTTTTTTTTTTAAATTTAGAGCTTGTTACTCTAAAAGTTCTCTCTTGAGATATAAAATAAAGAACTACTTAGTTTCAACAATGAAAAAATACATTAGTTACAATTATCCCTATTTAAATTGAAACAGAATGGACTAAAAACAAATCCTTTCTTGTGGAAAAAAAGGAATAAGATGTTGAAAATGTTGAAAGGTTATTGAATGTGAAGAAAGTTGAAATGACCGATTTACACAGTGCCTTGCTTGGAAATAATCTACATTTAAAAAAATATCCATACAGTGCCAAGCTAAAATCACACTTTAGTAAAAGTCACACACAAAAAAATCCATAAGAGGTTTTACTGCACCTGGAATTTAAGTTGAAGCTGAACCTGTCTATCAAGTTGAGTTCCACTAACAACCCTTTTGTCTTTTAAGTTTCTAACATCCACAAATAGTGATATTTTAGAGATATCACGGCAATGAACCCTAAGAAGATAAAAGATTTCTCCTGATTTACCTTCAGAGGTTTCTTCACAGAAACATAAGCCATTTAATGGGACTGTGGGGACAGAAGGGCGTTGTTACTTTTTCTTTACCCTGGCATTATTTTAAACCTAGATTCAGGGATAAAGTTATTATCTGTCCCAAAGCTACTGATTATGGAAACAAAAAGACCAAAACACCTCCTTACACCAACCCCCTGAAAAGCAAGGATTAACACAGGGATTAAAAAGAGATCAGCAATCAAGTGGTGAACAATACCCCAATCAAAGAACTACCTACTCAGTCAAAGAATTGAACAGTAAATAACAGCATAATCAAGGAACTACCAAGAAGAAAACACTCCCACCAACTCTGATAGGACAAGCTATTGTATATAAACAGAATGTAAACCCCAATCCCCTTTAGCATTGAAGATGCTACCTATAGTAGTTGGTTAAGACATGGTGAAATAAAACAATTAAGTTCAGAGAACATATATTAGTACCACTTTATAGTGCCTTGGATAGACCACACTAGGCCATATTACATCCAGTTTTGGTCACCACACCAACTATAAAAAAGATGCTGCGACTGTAGAAAGAGTGCAGAGAAGAACACTCCACAGAGACTCCAGAGTCTCTGTGGAGTGGGCGGCATACAAATGCAACTAATAAATAAATAAATAAACAACAAAGATGATTAGGGTACTGGAGGCTAAAACATATGAAGAATGGTTGTAGGATTTTGTTATGTCCCCGTCAGTGCCCAGTTCCGAGGAGGAGGAGGAGAGGGAGCTGGGCCGATGGAGGAAGAAGGTCCAGTCTCTCTGGCCCAGGAAGAATGACTAGAGGAGAAGGATGAGGCGGTCCTGGGTCCTTCGGAGAGGAGCTTTTGTCGGTAACAAGTGTGATACTTGCTAGCCACACTTGCCACAATTCAAGAAGCCTTGCTGTTACTGATGACTCACGGCTTGGCTTGGCTTGGCTTGGCTTGGCTTGGCTTGGCTTGGCTTGGCTTGGCTTGGCTTGGCTTGCCTTGCCTTGCCTTGCCTTGCCTTGCCTTGCCTTAATCATATCACATTTCTTTTAAAAAATCTGTATTATGGTTCAAATTTTAATTTACTAAGGATTAAGAAATTAAAATATAATCAAATCAGGAACAACTACGATAAGGATTTTTTCTGAAAAAATTAAAAAACAAACGTGATTTATAAATTTGATGATTAGAAAGGGTAGCCTATGGAAAGAAGTAAGTTATGATGTAATCTTAGTGAGAGTGGGTAAAATAATGCATTTTTAATCTGTTAAGATTGAAAGCTACTTTATCATTCTTTCTTTACTTTTCTTTCTCTTTTTTAAAAAAAATATTTTTCTTCTTTTCTTTCTTATCTATTGAGTATTTTTCTTTATTTCTTTTCTAAAAATTGTATTGCTAAAATTTATTTAATAAAATTATTTAATAAAAACAACACATACTAATAATTAAACATGAATAAGAGGAAGTCTTTTAAATATATTTGCTTTTTCTTTATTTTGGTGCTTTTCAGACATTTAGTTTCATTTTTTTGAAGAAATATTACCGCTGTTAAATCTTTTTTTTTCACTTGACCCATGAAAACATTGGCTAATAGTTTGTCATGTTTAAATGATGTTCAAAGGAGAAGTCGATTTTATTAAACTGGAACATTGAAATCTTAGAAAGATATTTTTAAAAAGAAATTAATATTCTCAAACAAGGAATGTTTAATTTATACATCACTAGGCATGATAGAGATACCATATTTTTCGGAGTATAAGATGCACCGGAGTATAAGACGCACCTAGGTTTTAGAGGAGGAAAACAAGGAAAAAAGTATTCTGAACCAAATGGTGTAGTAATATATTATTTAATAAAATACCAGTGTAGCAGAATACTTTTTACAACCATGTATACTTTTTACAACCATGCACACTTTTTACAACTATGTACACTTTTTACAAACTTCAAACTTGACAGCTTTAAGACTTGTGGACTTCAACTCCCAGAATTCTTTCTCCAGTCATGCTAGCTCAGGAATGGGAATTGAAGTCCACAAGTCTTAAACTTGCCAAGTTTGAAGACCCTTGCACCCCTAACCCCTAACTCAGGGGTCTTCAAACATGACAGTTTTAAGACTAGTTGACTTCAACTCCCAGAATTCCTCCTCCAGTCATGCTAGATGAGGTAATTAGAAGGCAAAAACACACCTGTTTTTGTGGAAAATGGCCCATTTTTGCTCGTTTTTTTGTAAAAACAGGGCATGCAGAGGGTTTGGGAAGCCTGAAGAGCACTTCTAGGGGGTGGGAGGGAAGGCAAAAATGCCCCAATTTTTTCAAAAAATGGCCCATTTTTTGCTCATTTTTTTGCAAAAACAGGGCATTCAGAGGGTTTGGGAAGCCTGCAGAGCGCTCCTAGGGGCTGGGGAAAGGCAAAACAACCCTATTTTTGCAAAAAAATGGCCCGTTTTTCACAAAAATTGGATGCGGGGGTGGGGCTTCGGGAGGCCAAAAATGGCTGTATTCGGTATATAAGACACACCGACATTTCCACCCTCTTTTTTGGGGGGGGGGGCAAAAGAAGCATCTTATACTCCGAAAAATATGGTAATTCAAAATATTCTAGGAGTTAAGAAGTCACTAAACTTGTTGTAAAACAAGGAATAAGTGATTCAGAAAGATATCTTTAATATAGATATATAAATAACATGCTTACATGTATTTACCATGATCCATGTGTGTGTGTGTGTGTGTGTGTGTGTGTGTGTGTGTGTGTGTGTGTGTGTGTGTGTGTGTGTGTCATTTTCTGTTGATAAATGAAAATAAATGAAAATAAATAAATAGATAGATAGATGGATGGATAGATAGATAGATATAGATATAGATATAGATATAGATATAGATATAGATATAGATATAGATATAGATATAGATATAGATATAGATATAGATATAGATATATAGATATATAGATATATATATAGAGAGATAGAGATAGAGATAGAGATAGAGATAAAGAGATAGAGAGATAGAGATAGAGATAGAGATAGAGATAGAGATAGAGATATATAAATATATAAATATAGAGATAGAGATAGAATATATAGATAGATAGAGATAGAGAGATAGAGATAGAGAGATAGAGAGATAGAGAGATAGAGAGATAGAGAGATAGAGATATAGATAGATAGATAGATAGATAGATAGATAGATAGATAGATAGATAGATAGATAGATAGATAGATAGATGTTCACTCTTTTGTTCACTCTTCACTTTCAAACTCATTGTCTAGTGACATGAAAGACTGATCACTATTATTCCATATTAAAATAATGGAATAATATTGATAATAACAATATTAACATTTCAGAAAGACTTAAACAATGTGTAATTTCCATGGGGAAAAAATCAGTTTATTCTATTATTTCATCAGGTCCAGGATTATGTCTAGCTTGGGGTACATTAAGGAGGTATCAGAGCAATTGGAAAAGTTTCAGAGAAGACCATAAAAATAAGAGGGGACTATATGTAGCCTTAATAAGGGCAGGCTAACATTTTTCAAACTTTACTTTGGACATTTCAAATGACTCACAAGTTTAATTTGTTAGGGGGTGGAAATATGTGTGTATATTTTATATATACATGTGGAGGCTAGGAGGCAGCCATCTGTCTCCAAAGCTTTAATGTGGAACCCTGCTAAGAAGGAGTTGTACTTTATTATCTACAGTCAGTAACTCCTCCCAATTCTATGATTCTGCAAATTTGACTAATAATTAAGGCTTACAATAAATGTCCATCTTTTAGACATTGTAGAAATTATCACTATAATCTTAGCACCCACTGGTTTATTATTATTATTATTATTTTTTGTGGGTGATCTGATTTTTCTGAGTGATCTAATTCACTCTGTGTAATAACTTATATCATATTGCATAACTGGGGAGAGAAAGTTGGGGATGGGGGAAGGCCATCCTGATTGTATCTCATACTGCTCCCACTGACTTTTATTAGCCTGGGGCTGTGCAACAAACCCACCAGCACTTGATCTCTGAGTAAAATCCTCCATGTGATAAAATGAATACTGATATTTTCAACGAAATCCTACTGATCCTTTGCAAAATATTTGAGGTGTAGGTGAGTTTCGGTCTTAATGTACTGTACATTGTTTTAAAAAATGCTAGTTTTTATAATTTTTTTTTTCCAAAAAGTTTTATTAGTACAAAATTACATAAATAATAGCTAAACATTAAATAGAAAGTACAAACATTTTTTTTTTATTTTTCTCCCCCCTAACCCACCCCTTTCCCTCCCCCCCTCCCCCCCGGACTTCCCAGAGAGAGTACAGGGCATAATATCAATAAAATAAATTTAAATTAAATTAAAAAATTTTGACTTCCACCTTATTTTTTAAAAACTTCAACTCCAAATTGTACACTAATAAAAATTCCTTCCTCCTCCTTTCAATCATCTACCCTTCACAACATTTCTTCACTGTTAACTAAGAATTAAATGATTATTACATAAATGATGACTAAGTATTAAATACAAAAACCTTAAACTTCATCATAAAATCAATCAGTATATAAATAACATACTATTACTATATATCAGATTATAAGCACTAATTACAAACTTTAAATAACCTTCCTCCCAAAAAAAAAAATGTTAAATCTAATTGTAATATTTTATAACTGGATAGATAACAATTCCAAATCTTTCTCACAATTAAATAAAACTTAAATTAATATTACACAAAAAATAACTAAATAATAATACAAAAATCTTAAACTTCATCATAAATTCTACCACTCTATTAGTAACATAATGTTACTATGTATTAAATTATTAGGTTCAAAAAAGTTCTAAATCTTTAAAAAGAATTAATAATACTTTGAATAAGCCCCCCCAAAAAAAACAAAAGAAAAAAAAAGAATGCAAGAAGTAAAGAAAAGAAAAAAAATTAAGGAAAGAAGGGAAAAAGAAAAGTACAGTCATAATGGCAACCATCTGTCCAATAAACTTCAACACTGCATCTTGTTGTATCTTGATGATGGTTGCATCTTTTTGTAACTTGATAATTTTGTAGTTGTCAGCTCGCCTCCCATCTGACCCCGATCTTCCATCTCCTTTTCCACACTGTAGACATCTGTCTGGCTCTGCCAATCATTTAAATTTTGTAAATCTGTTTCGATTTGAAGAGGAAGGGATGGCTTTCCCTCCTCCTCCTCTTTTGTTTTCATACATCTTTCCTCTGGAATCTTGGATATATCAGCCTTTAAGACGTTGACATAAAATTCAGTAGCTTTCTTTGTTGTATTAAACCGATATCTTTTTCCCAGAAATTTCACTGCAACTCCTGTTGGTGCTTCCCATTTGTAATGTAAATTTAACCTTTTAAATTCATCAATCAGAAAGGTATAATCTTTTCTGGCTTTGAGCATTTTAGAGGGAATTTCTTTCCATATCATCAGTTCCTGGCCATTCACCTGCAGGTTATTCTTAAACGTCGCCTGTATAATCCTATTCCGTAAGGCTCTTGTAGTAAAGTATATTACAATATCCCTTGGTAGGTGTTTTTGTTTTGCATACCAGGAGTTGATTCTATATATTTTATCAATTTGCCTGGCTAGTTCTTCTTTAGACAGTCCAGACACCTGCTCCAAAGCTTCCACCATCCTTCCTTTCAAATCTTCATATAATCCTTCTTTCAACCCCCTGACCCTTATGGCAAATTCCATGGATCTGAATTGCGTCATTAACACCTCTGTTTCAAAATTTGCAATGTCATTTTGTATTTTATCTATGTATTCTACTGAAGTTGTCAAAACTTGTTTGTTTTCTTCAATGCGGTTTGCCAAAACTTCAATATTTGTTGCTAGACCTTTACATACCTCCAACACATCATTTCTAATTTGTTGGTCAATATTCTTTAAAGCAGCCTGCATTTTATTATCTATTTCACTAATTTTTTGGTTAAATTCAACAATAAGTTCATCTTTCATAATCTTTAAGGTACTTATTAAATTTTCAGGTGTTAAAGACTTTGGGGGTGTTAACTCAGTGGTAAGTTGCATTTTAGAAATATAACCAGATGAATAATCCATTCTTTTATTCAAAACCATCTTTCCAGATTTTGAAGCCATTTTAGTATTTCCAGTGGTGAACAAAGAAAAAGCCAAGCCTCTAGTTAAAGTTCTTTTAAATTTCTTTTAAAATTCTTTCAAATTCCAAAGCCAGATAGAATTTTATTTTTAAAAAATTGTCAGTTATTATTTAATCCAAAATCGGGAGACAGAGAGAGTAAAGCCAACTTTCAAAATCAAAAATTTCCATAAGAAAAAAAGCTGCTAGGGAAACGAAAGTTACTTTCACTTCTCCTCCCACTTTCTCCGATCGCCATGTTGTAGCCTAATAACTGTTACTTAGTTTCTTCCGAAGTGAAAATCAGCAGTGGAGTTGAAAGAAAAAAAAAATCTGTACTTGCCCTTTAAAATCCTGTCTCTCTCTGTCTGCTTGTTTAAACAATTAAGTAGTTGTAATCCCATTCACGAAGCAGCGGGTGGTCACAGCATCTTGCTCCGCAAAAGCGGAGGTTTCCAAGTCCCCGGAGCAAGAGACAGGCTGGCTGGGGAGCCCTCACCTTTCGCGCCCCTGGCTGACACTTGGGGCACTAGGGGGGACTCTACCCCACCTGTCCGGCTCTCATCTCTCCCCTTTGCCCGGGGCAGAGACTTTCAAGCCGCCAGACAGCTGTTCTGGCGGCTTTAACGGGGAAAAGGAAAGGCGCTCAACGAGGAGCGTCCGCGATGCAGCGATCCGGAACCGGAAGTCAAAAATGCTAGTTTTCATGTTGGCAAAAAAGATGAATAATCTGAGCCCAGGATCATGATATGTCTTGCTTTTCTCTTATAAAAATGCAACGTATTTAATTTAATTTAATTTAAAGTTCTTATAGGCCACCCAATCCTGTAGGACTCAGGGCGGCGTACAACAGAGATAAGAACAATACAATAAAATAATTTTAAAAACATTACGTTACATTTAAAAACCATTCATACATGGGGGAATCCTCTCTTCACCCCGCCTGCCGGAAGAGCCATGTTTTCACGGCTTTAAGGAAGGCCAGTAGGGTGGGGATAGTCCGGATCTCTGGTGGGAGTTGGTTCCAGAGGGACGGGGCTCCCACAGAGAAGGCCCTCCCCTGCGGTCCCACCAACCGACATTGTTTGGCTGATGGGACCCAGAGGAGGCCCACTCTGTGGGACCTCACTGGTCGTAGGGAGGTATGTGGTAGGATGCAGTCCCGAAGGTAACCTGGCCCTGAGCCATGTAGGGCTTTAAAGGTCAAAACCTTTATTTGACTAATTAGTATTTGACTAATTAAGCAGGTGAATTTGTATGCCTCAGCTTTTTGCTCACTATGCTGTTACTTCTGGAACGGCTTAGTTGACCATTAAGGTTCTTAGTCAGTGTTTGAAATAATAACCATTTAAGATGAAATCTGTTTCAGTACATTTCTGATGTTTTTTTTTAACGTTCTCCGTTTGGGGATTCTGAACTTTCATATCAATTTTAGATTGGGATAGGAAAAAAATGACAAAGGAGGCTTAATAGATTTACAATCTTCCCCAACTTTCTGTTTGTTGTATTACACAAATATTTTCAGAATGTTGAAGTCCCAGTCATTCAAAGAGCGTCCTGTGGAAGGCTGATATACAAGACTCTCTCCTTGCTCAACACGCCAGTGATTAAAGTTCTTTCTATTGGACGTGTTAGTTTGTTAGAAATAGAATAATAGAATAATAACAGAGTTGGAAGGGACCTTGTAGGTCATCTAGACCAACCCCCCACCTAAGCAGCAGACCATATACCATTTCTGACAGATGGCAGTCCAATCTCTTCTTGAAAGCTTCCAGGGATGAAGCTCCCACAACTTCTGAAGGCAACTTCTGTTCAATTGGTTGATTGTTCTCACTGTCAGAGAACAATCACTGACAGAGATTGTTCTCAAATGTCAGGCACCACATGAGCAGGATTTCAGATAAAGCTTTCAGTCAAAACCAGAAGATAAAATGTTTTTAAGGGTAATGGATGGAAGAAAAGCTAAGATCTGCCAAATTGGCAAAACAATTGACTTTTGTTTAAAAATAGTTCCAGGCTGGAGAATTAGAGAAGGCAGAATTCAATGAATTGGCAGGTTAACCTTCACTGATCTTCTCTGGCTAGGTAGTTCATATATATTTTAAAATGTATATAATGTTGAAGTGGATTTTAAGAAATGATAGCGATGCAGGGCATAATTTCTGAGTTAAATTTCAGCAAAAGATTCTTTTTCTTCAGATCTTCTGTTTAGAGTCAAGAAACCTGAGCTTCAAGCACTTCAAAAGTTGCGACTCTTGCGAAGTGAGCTGCAGTCTTTGATTAAGGTTCCTGTCAGATTCAGTATACTTTAGTACTGTGCAGCACTTTGGATTCAAAGGCAAGATGAGGCTTCAAAAACTGTGTGAACATACATGCAGCAGCACCTGTCTCCCGTTCCTTAAATCAAAGGGTGCTTTCCTTGAAATCAAACTGGAACTGCAAAGAGCAGCCTCACCACCTAAAGAAAAATACAGTGGCTTTAATGCAGTGTTTCCCAACCTTGGCAAGTTGAAGATATCTCGACTTCAACTCCTAGAATTCCCCAGCCAGCGAATGCTGGCTGGGGAATTCTGGGAGTTGAAGTCCAGACATCTTCAACTTGCCAAGGTTGGGAAACACTGCTTTAATGGGACAGGCTTTGCATGAGTGCCAAGGAATATTTTTTAGCACCTGTTTGCTTTTTAATCCAAAGCACTGCTTTGTTTCTGTGGTTCAAGTGCCTTAATTTTGACCTAGATTGCAACTGTTTAACATGATCGCACTTGTCTGTGTTCCTTTTCTTATTCATAGGCAGTTGTGGTTTGAGTCTCATCACAATGTCTGCTTCATATTTATTAAGATAGGGAAGATGCCAAGATGTTGGAATGTCTTTTCAAGAAAGTACCAGCTAGAATTTAAGCTCCATTCATTCATTCATTCATTCATTCATTCATTCATTCATTCATTCATTCATTCATTCATTCATTCATTCATTCATTCAGTCTTGTCAAATGATTGGAAACAGAGAGCAATAGGTAGTGTAGGTTTCAAGGTTTTGAAATTCAATCCCTAATAGCCTTAGCCAGCATAGTCAAAGGCAAAAAATGAGAAGAGCTGATGATACCCTACAGTAGTCTGATTGTGCCTAACATGTAAATATATTCTGCCTTGCCAGCAGTGTGCTGCAGCTGCCAAAAAAGCCAACACAGTTCTAGGCTGCATTAACAGAGGGATGGAATCAAGATCACGTGAAGTGTTAATACCAATTTATAATGACTTGGTAAGGCCACACTTGGAATGCTGCATTCAGTTTTGGTCGCCATTATGCAAAAAGGATGTTGAGACTCTAGAAAGAGTGCAGAGAAGAGCAACAAAGATGATTAGGGGACTGGAGGCTAAAACATATGAAGAACGGTTGCAGGAACTGGGTATGTCTAGTTTAGTGAAAAGAAGGACTTGGGGAGACATGATAGCAGTGTTCCAATATCTCAGGGGTTGCCACAAAGAAGAGGGAGTCAAACTATTCTCCAAAGCACCTGAGGGTAGAACAAGAAGCAATGGGTGGAAACTAATCAAAGAGAGAAGCAACTTAGAACTAAGGAGAAATTTCCTGACAGTTAGAACAATTAATCAGTGGAACAGCTTGCCTCCAGAAGTTGTGAATGCTCCAACACTGGAAGTTTTTAAGAAGATATTGGACAACCATTTGTCTGAAATGATGTAAGGTTACCTGCCTGAGAAGGGGGTTGGACTGGAAGACCTCCAAGGTCCCTTCCAACTCTATTATTCTGATTCACAGTCAGAACATCCTATGTGGATTTTATGGTTTCTTTATATTCAGAGTTTTGTAGAAGAGAAGAAACCTTAAGACGATCCTCTAAATTAGGGGTGGCCAAACTATGGTTCTTTGAGGACCTGTGGACTTCAACTCCCAGAATTCCTGAGCTAGCCATGCATGCATGGCTGGCTCAGGAATTCTGGGAATTGAAGTCCACAGGTCCTCAAAGAACCATAGTTTGGCCACCCTTGCTCTAAATCATGTAGGCATTTGCCGACTACGCTATTGTATAGTTAACTTCCATACACTATTCAGTAGAACAGTCTGGAAGACTTGTTCTTTTGATGTGCAGAATTGTTCAAAATATTATGACCATTAAGGGGAAAGCTTAATCCTCCCCTCTCCTCCCTTCCCCTCCCCTCCCTTCCCCTTCCCTTCCCTTCCCTCCCTTCTCCTTTCCTGGAACCATTAATGGAAAAGTGTATATTCTATCAGAATGTCAGAAACATCTCTACATTACATCACATGTATTTAGATGCCCTGCCCATCTGTAATAATATTAACTCCTATTTCATTTAACCTATCAGTGCAGATGCATTTCTAAAGCAAAAGCTAGAACAGTACATAATAATTGAATCATGTTAATTAAGATACCTATGACTTCAGATACCAAGATTCTTCCTTGTACCTTCCTACATTAACTTGCATGATTCTAGTTCTTTAGTTGATGGGAAAGTATGCTGATGTAAATTGCACTGTCATGAAAGCCAAGTCACATTTTGCCTCAGCAATAAAACTGGCATTTGATGACATCCTTAGAGTTGTAAAGCAGTACAATTTAAGGGCAGTGTGATTGGTGGATTATTCTGGCTTTTTTTCTCTCTTTCTGTCAGATGTCACTTGCTGACAAGGAAAAAAAAAACACCTTCCAATCAGACTCATTAACTCATAGTGTGGTGGGGCTCTGTATGTGCAGGCTTTCAATTATCAGAGTGACAAGTTGGAAGCGCGGAAGAGATTCATGCTTGTGACTGGTCACTTGGGTTCTTTTTGAAATACTCCTAGTGCTCTTTCAAAAGAATAGTCAATATGTGTCCCAAACAGCTGACAGGTTGGAAGCAAGGAGGAAGAGCGTAGAGTGAAGTAGGAAGAAGAATTTCTAATGAGGTGAAAGGGTTTCCTTCTACATAGCTTTGTGCTCTCCCTTGGTTCCAACCTGTCAGCTAGGCTATCTACTGTGGATAGGAAGAAGAGTGTGTGATGAAGCAGGAGGGAGCTCTCTCAGGGCAGCAAACATAAAATGGGATCATTTGGTCTCTGAGATCTCCTGGATGACATTCAAAAAGGACATTGAAACTGAGCTTTTCACAAACCATTTAATTAACATGACAAAATAAGAATATTTATAATTCTACAACATCATCATATGATGCAATCATCTGTCAGTTCTAGATGTCAGCATCATACGGGCACAGGCTTTTATGCATTTATATCTTGATTGTTTCAAGGGGCTTTTATGTTCTTATGGAGTTGTTGGTATAGGGAAAGAAGGGAGGGAGGGAGGAATATTCCCTAAACAGGGACAAAAATGATCCTCACAACTGGATTTCTGTTGTTGTTGTTGTTGTTGTTGTTGTTGTTGTTGTTGTTATTGTTCCTTTTCCACTAAAGTTTTACATTGAAATAAGTACAGAATAAAAACCTAACAAGATTGAGTCTGTTTAGCATTTGAAGTTGTACTTGGGGAGCAACAGGAAGTTCAAAATCTGTAGGTTATTTTGGAAAAGTGGCAAAAAAAAAATCACTCTGGAAATAACAGTGGCAAACCTCTTTCAGGAAAACTATGTCTCCAGATGTTGAATTTAACTCAACAAAGTTTTTTTTAATACCTGTTGGAAACATGAGATTACAAAAGTGAATTGGAGAATGTAATATTGCTTATATACACACCCATTGGAGTCTTGATATACTAGCCTAGTTATTATAACTATTATGATTTATCTTAACTGTTATATCTGATTACAATATTTCCTCCCCTCCAAGAGTTCAAATAGGGTGAAGAAAATGATTTTTCAGCTCAGTTCTGCCTTGGTACAGCCATTAGCTCTTTAGGCAAAGGGTGGGGATGTTTACAACGTGGAGTCAGTTGTAAGGATGCAGCCAACCCTGGTTTCTTCCCTGCTCATCTCTTAGTAAAATGCAAAAGCAGCTCTATATTAAAAGCAGACTATATTAAAAGGTAAAGATTTCCCCTGTCCAATTGTATCTGACTCTAGGGGGCGGTGCTTATCTCTGTTTCTTAGCTGAGGGAGCCAGCATCGTCTGAAGACACTTCCATGGTCATGGAAACTATAATTATATGCCAAGATGACAGAACACCTTCCCACAAAGTGGTACCTATTTATCTACTTGCATTTGCATGCTTTTGATCTAGGTGGGCAGGCGCTAAGGCAAGTAACGGGAGCCTGCCCCGTTGCGTGGTGCTCAGGTCTCAAACCAGGCTGTCAGTTTTCTAGGCTTTAACTGCTGAGCCATTTTGCCCTTTCTGACTATATTATATTATGTTTACTCAGAACTATATCCTTATTTGAAGCATTCTAAATCTGGGAGAAGATAAAAAGGATTGACTTCTGCTTTACTTGCCCAGAACTGAACTTTAAGTTTTCATTTACACATTTTTTTAAGCTGCACAGTATTATTATTTGGAAAGATAGGCTTTGGTATTTAAAAAAATAATGTTATTGATTTTAATTATCAACCTTTACAATACAAAAGAGCATGCTTAACACAAACAATGTTTTTCTTGTCTTAATATTACCTGGTCCAATTTATTTTGGCTTATGATGCAAACTTAATCTTCCGGTTATATGGCCTATTGATCTAGAATAAATCATGATATGACCACAGGAAAGAAGGAAGTCCTGACCTGTCGTGTTGACTTTATGGCCTGCTGCTGGTGCTGGCCTGCTGTTGCTAAAAGCAGCCACTTAATTGCTTTGCTGTATCTCCTCTGTTTTTCTGACTGTGTCAAACTTTCCCATTTCTGTTTATCCCTTTACCTGCTCACCACATGCTCTGGATCAGAGTCAATATTTTGAAACTCAATTTGTATAAGATGGAGATAATGCCACTTGGTAGTTCACCTTGCCTTCAGAGATGACATTCAGCTTCCGTTGGAGCAGGTTGAATAAGGTTTGCAGTTGCTGAATTTAACCCTAGCTTTCAAAACATGAATTGCTTGCAATGATGTATAGGCCCTTTCTGCAGTTACAGCCTCTCTGAACAGAGATGGTTGAGTAACATACTGTTTGGACATTGTTCGCATGAGTGCCATCAAACACTGCTGAGAATTTCAACTAGCTGCAAAGTCCTTGAGGTTAGTCAAATGGATTTCATCTCATCCAACATATTATGCTGATCTATCTTTTTGAACTGAGGTAATGTTATTAGTCCAGTTTGCTAGCATTATTTTTCAGACACCTTTGGATTTAAATTTTGCTTTAGATTATGTTGCTGAAGCACTGAAAGGTTGTTTCAGGTTTTCAGAAATGTTGATTTTAAGCTATTCTGAATAGCCTAGTCATGCCTTGCTCCTTTATCCATGGATGCTACTCTGTGTTGACATTTGCTCCTGTCTATCTTTTTCACAATGGTCTGGTCCGTGACTTGGTCAACCAAAGCCCATTATTAAGCAATTATATATAGCACAACAGCAAAACCATGTGTCGCTTATAATTGGAAGTCTCCCAAGCAACCTTGTAAACAAATTTAGGAGATCATGATTATATATACAAATATAGTTGGCAAGTGCAATAAACACGACATTCCAATATTAAAATAATTGCTAAGCCATCATTGTTTTAGTCTTTATCACATTCCAATTCACTAGGATGTCTGCATTTGTATGTGTATCTGTGAAGTTAATCAGCTTCTATTTGTTTAACAAATTTAGGAGACAATGATTATATAAAAACACAGTTGGCAAGTACAATGAACAAGACCTTCCAATATTAAAATAATTGCTAATCCATCATTGTTTCACTCTTTATCACATTCCAATCCAATAGTATGTCTGTATTTGTATGTGTATCTGTGAAATTAATCAACTCCTATTTATCTATTTTATTCAAACTTGTCCTACAGGCTAATCTATTGGATATTAAATACCCTAATCAGCAAATTTACATTTCATTTCCCCCCACCCTTATCAGTCCTCTGCTATCTCAATTGATTTTCTTCCTTTTTTGTTTTTAGTTTGAATTTTCTTTCAAAATATTTTTCCTTTTTGTGAATTCAGTGTATCTCTATTTTGTTTGGTCTGGCACCTGGAACACAGGCTGAGAAAAAGTAAAATGTAAGAAAATGACTGTACAAGAGGTGGTGGTAAGAGATGAATAGGCCACATGTAAGAAAAAACTATCATAGAAGCCCTGGCTTTCCTTTCTTATTTAGCAATCTTAATTTATTTTTCAGGACTCTGCAATTATTTTTCTTCACATCAGCAGTGATGTCACCAGTTCCAAGGACATGTTGTACAATTAAGAAAAGAGAGAGATTGGACACACATTGTTGCCTAGGAAAATGGTTTGAAATAAGATTTAAAGTTTGGATTCTTAATGGCTTAAAGCTTCCTTCAATAGCCACAACATTATGCACTGAAGTACAAAATACCACTAGCTGAGGCAGTTAGAAGTCAGCTCACCTTGTCTATTGGAGCTGCAGAGTTTGGCAGGAAGCCATCTTAGCCGGGCAGCCAGGCTCTTCTAAATGAGCATCTCCGAATGAGCAATTGGAAATGGTCTCATGCATAACCCAATTTACAAAAGAAGCTACTTGAGAGTACAAAGATGGAGAAAAGAAATTAAGATGAGCTGGTAAATCTCCTTGTGTTGTTGCTTAGTGGTAATGAGGGAATCTCAGGACAATACTGAGATGATGAATTAGGCACACCACTGATGTTGCAGAAGATTTTTGCTATTTGAAAACTATTTCCCAGGTGATCAGACCGATGGAATAATTATTGAATTAAAGTTTTGTTAACAAAAAAATGGCATCTCTTTTTAAGTGTCCCACACTCTTGAACATGGAGCTACACATTATTAGGCACATGTAAATCAACCCTGATTTGATTTGGAGATTCAGGATTTGAAGAGGCGATGATTCAATCTGAATTCTTGATAAAAGATTTAGTGAGAAGAGTCTCATCCAATTTAAGGCATTTGAAGACTCAAGATTCAATTCAAGATGAATCTCTAGATTATAATCAGGAAACTTCAAAATGTCTACAGTTACTTACTTTTGGGGATGGAAGGAGATGAAAATAGCAGGCATGAGAAACCTTTAGATAATTTTAACCAAGTTTACTTTCAATCTTGCCATAATAGATCTTTGAGATATTTTCCCAATTTTAGGGCATAGAGAGCAATGATGGGGAAATGATCACACAATATTCTTCAAGTGTCTAGTAAAGAATCCACAGAAAGTTGACTGAATCAGTGCAAAGAGTGTCCTATTCAAGTCTAAAAATAGAAACTTTCAGAAATTGCATGCAAAATAAGTTCTTGCCTTTTAACTTTGGGCTTATATTTAGAATGCATGGAGCTGAGATGAATTGGCAGTTTGTTAATAGGGTTAGAATAGAAATGTAACACCCTATAAGTGTCTCAGAAAGGAAAGTTAAAATTTGTGCCTGGCTGTATTAAAGAAGTTGAAACCTGAGCAAATGAATACAGTCCCAAAGAACCCTGAAAAGCAGAAAGAATAATGAGATGATAAATGATAAATCTCATTATGGTCTGCTACTCATGCTCATCAGGGGTGGGTTCCTAATTTTTTTACTATCACTCTGTGGATGTGGCTTATTTTGTGGGTGTGGCTTGCCAGCCATGTGACTGGGTGGGCGTGGCTTCTCAGACTGCTGAAGGGAGGGGAACTGAGATAGGGCCTGCCGCCCATTCCCCCTCCCCTCAGCAGCTCAAGAAGCCTCAAACGTGCGAAAATGCCTAGGATCATCACCGCACATTTGTGGCTTCTCGGACTGCTGAAGGGAGGGGAATGGAGATAGCTCCTGCCACCCATTCTTTCAGCGTCTCACGCGCTCCCTCAGCCATCCTCCCCTGCTTGGACTCACTGTGGGGTAGGAAGGCAGTGCATGCACAGTGCCAGAAGCTCGGCTTCTGTGCATACTCAGAAGATTTTTTTTAAAAAAAATTAATTTATTTTAAAAAAAATGGCGGCGCCCAGGCACCGGCAACCGACCGCACCGGTACTGTGATGTCACCAGTGGGCCACTACCGGTGCTATAGAGTGGACCGCACCAGTAGGAACCCACCACTGATGCTCATGTATGGAAGCACAACACATCCTCTATCTCCTTCAACTTCCCTATATAAGGAATTCAGCTTGCAATGCTGAGTATTGATTGGCAAGATCCCCAATCAAAACAGAGAAAAACCACTATTTTCCAAAGTGATTTGGAATTTTTGTGATCACTCAGTTTGTTCCTTTGAAGCAACCCCTGTTTCAGTGGGTAATATAGTTGAAACTCAATTGAGTCAAATCACTCTTTCAAAGCTCCACAGGCCAAAACATCTTGGTTGGAATGTCTTCCAAAAGACAGTCTTCAGCTACCATGAAACATGGGATGTAGGGAAGATGAAATGTTTATAGCTGGGCAATAAAACATATACTTATGACTAAGATTTCATAAGTAGTTTTTGTATCTCTAGTTAAAGGATGTGAGCTAGCAGAAACTAAGAATGACTGCTACAAGCATTTCTGGCAAAAGATAAGGAAAAGTCAGACTGATTATTTTGATCCATATATAGGATGAAATATTTAACCCCCTTCATAAGCAAACAGGAACATCCTATCTACTACCAGGACCCCCACACTGGCATATAAAAAGTATGTTTTGTACTATAAAGTCATTAAATTTTTATGCTCTCTTATTTTTAACAAGCTGTTAACCTCTATTATAACTTCTTTTCCTTCTATAAAAGTAGATTTCAGTTTTTTCAAAGGAAACATTATTTTTAATTTAATCACTTCTATGATTCTGGATGGCTAATAAACTGTGAGTTCATCTGAACCTGTATGTATTTTTGTATATACAGTATGCTTTTTATCTGAACCTCTGTTATGATGTTTTAATGATGGTTAAGTGGATGCGGTTTTCAATGTTGCTCACAAAACTTTCTCTTTTCTCTTTAAACGTTGCAGTTCATTTCATTTAGGCAATATTTTCAGGTTACTTGTGCCCAAGATTAAGCCAGGATTGTATAAAGTACATAATCTATAATATGGCTTTACATGATAATTTAACCAGTCACTCAATTGTTATTTGTACTGCTGTTTCTTATTAGAGCTTGGTGTCTCTTTGTGCTGCTTGTGTGATTCTTATTTGATTAGGGGATTCAACAGATCAACATCGGGGAATTTTAGTTATTACTTGCATACTCTTAATACTGTTGAGTGACTATGAATATTAATAGCAAGTAGGTTTTTTTGTCTTTACATTGTTACCTTAGATGAAAGGACTGAGAAATATTGTTTTTATTTCAACCCATTCCAATCATCCTAGGGGCTTATTCTGCAGAAATGATAACTTGGATTTGGTGCAGGGGTGGGTTCCACTTACCTTCACCACCGGTTCGCATCGCGATGTTTCAATTTCACTTCCGCGCATGCTCAGAAGCAGCAATTAGCCCGAAACACAGATGAGCTCATCAGCTGTGCTTCGGGCGAAGAAATAAAGGTCGGTATTCACCCGCGGGCAGGCGGGTGGCAAGCAGGCTCTTTTTTAAGCCGCGTAAGGGGGAAAATCCACAAAAAAGATGGCAGCGCACTCAGAACGGCACTGACAGTGACGTCACCAGCGGGTCGCTACTGGTTCGGGCGATCTGGTCCGAACCAGGAGTAATCCACCCCTGATTTGGTGGTTCTCTTCATACTTCGCATTGCATTCCTTTTTGATACCAAGCCTTATAAATGATCCTTATTGGCCATGGGCCTCTCTCATTTACATATGCATATTGCAAGTCTTATTTCCAAATAAAAATAAACTTCAACTCATGCTTCTCTCCTGATAAGATTATAATTTAGCCCTGCTTTAAAATAATATGTGAAAATGTTGATTGCTTCCAGATTGTTCTCTTAAGGAGCATCTTGCTTCTCTTGCAAATACAGATGGGAATTAATTGAGAGCCTGGACGCTTCCACCTAAGCAATTGTGAACAGCCACCTGCAGAGGGAAACAAGATTCCATTTCATTTTCTTTCATAATTAGGCTGCAGGTTTTTTTTTTAATTTCTCCATAAAGACATTGTTGGCACCATTTCAATTATCTTGGCATCTTAGAAGCAAATGCAGTTTAAGGTCTTTGAGTGGAAGATAGTTATGTGTCAGAGTAAAGTGCTCCTAGCATCAACTACATGTAGATTAATCAAATGTATGTATCTTGTAATGATTTTCCATTAAATTAATTATTTTCATATGTGTGTTGCAAAGCCTATTTATGGGCAAGTGAAAACTAACCAAAAAGCCAATCTGTTCTACAGAAATGTTGCAAAGAGAATGCCTTGACTTGTTTCTCTAAGGATTCAAATTCCTTTAAATGAAGACAGAATTGGAGAAGAGGTAGGAGTAATGTTTCCTTGTTTGAATATTACAAACAGTTATAACTCAATTTAGAGTTTCTTATACATATTTTTTCCCCCATTGGAGGAACTGAAACCACATTCCTTTTTGGATTCTGGCAAGTTCCCACTATCACTGATGTTCTTCTTTCATTTTCCAAGGTTACAATAGACATATGTTCTACTTTAAAGAAAATAGTCTTCCATTATTTGTTGTATACCACCAGAAGATAACATGCTAGTTTAGCTTGGGAAATCTGGGAAGTCTTAAGTTGCCAAAGTTGGGACACCCAGCTTTAAATGAACAAGGAAACCAACATGTTTATTTTTCTGGGAGTGGGAACAAATGTGCCTTTCCCTCCACAAGCCTTTCAGTTAAATTCAGGACAATGAAAAAACTTTAATAGTAAATCTTTTTTGATATCAAAAGATTAAAGTAGATGTGTTAAGTTTGGCATGCTTATTTTTTTAATTAAAAATGTACTCCCTTCAATTAAAAAAGAAGCAGCAGCAGCAGCAGCAGCAGCAGCAGCAGCAGCAGCAGCAACAACAACAACAACAACAACCCAGGACAGGACAATACAAATACAAATAATTTGTGATATTGCCACAAAATTATTTCTGTCTGTCTCCTGCTTTGGTCTCCTCAGAAACCCCCAAAAAGAGCATGCTCCATTTTTTTTATTGCCCAGATACAGTTATTTTTCAGTTTCTAAATATTTTTGCAGGGAAACACAAATTATCCACAAATATTAAAAGGAAAATAAAAATAATGTCTTACTCTGCAAATAATGGGTGCATCAGTTAAGTTTCATTTCCTTTCCCCCAATACATTAGCTCTATTTTCCTAAATGTTAATTAACACATTAGCTAAAAGCACCGAATAGTGGGAAGAAGATAGTTTCTCCTAAAAGAAATGGGCAGAATTTTACCTCATGACTTTGGATTCTACAAGGCTATATGCTAACATTTATAAAATGAAAACCAGATATGTAGAAGCACATTACAGCTCAACCTTGACTATTTTGAAATATGTGGATCTCAACTCCAAGGTTCATATACTATTCAACTTCTAATGTAGATTTGAAAAAGAAGAGCTCCGTTTTATTTGATCCAACCTTCGAGCACATTTAGAGTTTTAAGATAAATTGAAAGTGTTCCAGCTAACTGATGTTGGGAGAGGGGCATGCTAATTCCCAAAATGTTTGCTATGTGTTATTTAACCACTTACCGAAACTTCTTATCAAAGGATTACTGGGCTGTGGTGGCACAGTGGATAGAATGCAATATAGCAGGCTAATTCTGCCAAACGCCAGCAGTTCAATTCTCACTGGCTCAAGGTTAATTCAGCCTTCCATCCTTTCGAGGTTGGTAAAATGAAGACTCAGATTGTTGGGGCAATTTTTTTGACTCTGACTATAAAGCACTGTGAAGTGCTATTGCTATTACATTAGAACTCCTTTCCAAAATATATACTGCTTCTGCCTATCATTGTGTGGCCTAGAATCACCCAGCTGTGGCCTAGAGGTGGAGCCCTTGCCTCACAATCAGGAGGTTGTGAGTTCTATCCTAGGTAGAGGCAGATGTAGGGTCTCCTGCTTGGGCACGGGGTTGGACTAGATAGCCTGCAAGGTCCCTTCCAACTCTGTTAATATGTTAAATATATGTTAAATTGTCATTTTTTAAAATTTATATTTTTTATGTAAAACACTAAGCCATAGCAGTCTATTATTTTTCTTTTCTTTTTTCTTTTCTTTTTTGCTCATTAGAATAATGCATTTTTTTAAAAGGTAGAAATGTGTAGGACAAGGACTGTGCAAGTAGGGCCCTATAAGCATGTTTGTACTCATAGGCAGAATGCCAGGGATCCCAATAGTATTCCATAACAATTTTTTCAACATTCAAATCTCACAATGGAGATCTAGGTGCTACTCAGAAGCCTTTATCAAAAGATGAACATAGCAGCACCCTGCTGCTTCTGTTCCTTAGCAACTAATAGTAAGAGGCTACTTACCTCTTCTGGAGATCATACATAGCCATCATGTTGTAGTCTTTGCCTCTCTTTTTTTCTACTCCCTGTCTCTCTTTCAGGACTCCTAAATGAGTGATAACATCCCAGAGAAGCAAATATCACAGGTTAATGTATCCTTTATTACTCTTCTGTTGTTTATTTTCATCATGTTCTCTCTTAATTTCTCTTCGCCGCCACCACCACAACCACCACCAGCAAATTGATTCTGAATCTGGAAGCAGGTATCAAAAAAAGTCCTATATTACACTATTTAAGTATTTCTTGAAGGCACATCTTTTCATCCTGGCTTTTTTCCCCTTCAACTATTTCTATAATGAGAAATGAGCACAATTTACCTTATTTGTACTCACTGTGGTTTTCCTTTTGTTTTAAAATGATTGAAAACAGCATATGAATGCTTGATATCTACATCTGTCTATATACGTCTGTGTGGATTTCTTTATAAAGTGGATTATTTCAACTGGTTGATTTTTCTTTATTGTATGCTCCAAGTTATTCCAGCCACCTGTCTGGAACTTATATAATTTTATATAAATGTCAGCTCACTCTAGCAACTCCACTTTAGAATTCCCTTTGTATGTTACGATTTACCCCATCTTTTTATTTTATTTATTTACTTTATTTGTTCATTCATTCAAACTTGTGGCCACTCATGTCACACAAGTAACTTTTTGTCATTGCTCTGACTATTATTTGATTAACTGGACAATTATAAGGATGTGGATTTTCCATCTTTATTTCCATCTCCAGGCAGAATGCAGAAGAGACAAAACCTAAACAAGAGGTGCACTTTCAGAGTTTAAAAAAGAATAACTTAAACAAATTGAAGAAGGAAGCATCTGCAGATGGTTATTATCCATTATACTTCAAATGAAATATGCTTAGAGACAAATTACCTCAAATTATTCAATAATGTCTTCAACTTAAGAACAATATGCTGTAACCGTGACTACAATGTATAAACAGTATAGTTATTTATAAATTAAAATATATGGGCACATTTGGAGGTTAATTTAGAAATGCTGGGACCATGAAGCTTTTCTGAGTTTCAGAACTTATTGAATTTAGTTGTGAAATATACATGACTTAATAGAATTACTTGCTGTTTTTCCCATGGCCTATATCAAAAGAAGAAATATCTATGTTTAAGTGAGCAAGAAATAGTTTCAACATTCAAACCACCTAGCAGGGCTACAGATTGATGTGAAATAAATAATAGCTCCAAGTGAGGATTGTTCTCTAATAAGCTTACCTGCTGGCAATAATAGCATTGATTGACTCCACTTTGATTGTCTGGAACAATATCATCTTAGATGCTTTCTGTATAATTACATTAGCAATTAGCTATCTTGGCTAACCAATACCAGAAGTCTAGCACCTAGACTGCAATTGGTAGGAATCAGGACATAAATGGAACAAATTAATGTACTAATTAATGTTTTTTTATCTCATATAGGCAAGGATCTCTTTGTTCTTCACTTACTGAAGATCAGATTCCTAAAACTGGAAATTATGGGAGTGAATAAATTTTGGGACTAAATCCTGGTTCCAGTTAATTCCAAATATATTTAGTAAAAGGAGACTAAACATGGAAATATCAATTTCATATATATGTGTATATATACATATGTATATATGTGTATATATGTGTGTGTGTGAGAGAGAGAGTATAAATATAAAGGGGGGAAAGAAAATATGAGGTACAAGGAAAGAAAGAAAAAGATGTTGACTTCCAATTCTTTTTAGCACAGTACAAGATAACAACATTACAACCTTAACTTTTTACTTTTACACATTAATATATAATTAACCATTTTTATAAAAACAAATCTATCTAATTGGCAAAAACAAAGTCAAACTTCATTTTTTTAAATCACAAGCACAAAATCCGGAACTGATATCCAAATAAAAACATAAATATATTCTCTTCTTTGAATAGAACAATCAATTTAACCATTACTGCTTTATCTTCCTTGTTGTTGAAATAATATGTATTTCTATTTGCACTTAATAATCTTTATAAACTATCTTCATTTATATTAACAAAGAATCTTTTATATTCTTTGACCTTAAAAGGAAAAATATTTTTTCATCCATTTTAAAACACTAAGCTTTTCTTTAAAAACATTTCTAAAATTAAAACATTCTAATACATTTTTTTTACTTCCTCTTAGCGTACATACTTTAAAGTTCACTTTCAGACCAATAAAATTCCAACTACCGTACTTTTCGGAGTATAGGACGCACCGGAATATAGGACGCACCTAGATTTTAGAGGAGGAAAACAAGGAAAAAAGTATTCTGAACCAAATGGTGTAGCAATATATTATTTAATAAAATACCAGTGTAGCAGAATAATTTTTACAACCATGTATACTTTTTACAACTATGTACACTTTCTACAAACTTCAAACTTGACAGCTTTAAGACTTGTGGACTTCAACTCCCAGAATTCCTCCTCCAGTCATGCTAGCTCAGGAATGGGAGTTGAAGTCCACAAGTCTTAAAGTTGCCAAGTTTGAAGAGCCCTGGGTTAGGGGTGGCAAGGGTCTTCTAACTTGTGAAGTTTAAGACTTGTGGACTTCAACTCCCAGAATTCCTCCTCCAGTCATTCCTGAGCTAGCATGACTGGAGGAGGAATTCTGGGAGTTGAAGTCCATTAGTCTTAAACTTGGCAAGTTTGAAGACCCTTGTACCCCTAACCCAGGGCTCTTCAAACTTGGAAGTTGGTCTTCAAACCTGTCAGGCTGCTCGTTTCGGGCAGCAGCAGCAGTGGCTCCGGCGGCGGCGAGTATCGGCGGCATCGGAGGCTGCGGCGGCATCGGCGGCATCGGAGGCTGCGGCGGCATCGGCAGCAGGTCCTGCGGCAGGCAGCAGCAGCGGTGGCTTCAGCGGCAGCGAGTATCGGCGGTGGCGATTATTGGCAGCGGTGGGGGGGCGGCGGCAGCGGGTCCGGTGGCGGGCAGCAGCAGCAGTGGCTCCAGTGGCGGCAAGTATTGGTGGTGGCGAGTATTGGCAGCGTCGGGGGCTGCGGCGGCGGCGGTGGCGGGTCCAGCGGCGGGTGCTGCAATGGGGGCGGGGGCTGCGGTGAAGGCAGAGGCAGGTCCTGGGCAGAGGCTGCAACGGCGGCTGGGGCAACGGCAGCTCCGGCGGCGGCTCCCAGCAACAGCGGCTGCAGCAACAGCGGCAGCGGCGGTAGCCAGCAATGGCTGGAATCAGCCGAAAATGCCTGAAACGCGATGTTCTTTTTTTTATCTCCGCACGCTCCGTTTTTGGAATCGAGGAGGGGATTGCAGCGCTGCCGCCTGAAAACGCTTTCTTCCCCAGGCTGGGTGGCGGCTGGCAGGTGGGTGGGGGCTACATTCGGAGTATAAGACGCACCTACTTTTTGACCCTTTTTTGGGGAGTAAAAAGGTGTGTCTTATACTCAGAAAAATACGGTAACTCCAATTAACTCATTAACTTTACATCACTCCTGGAACTATGGATTTCTAAAAGAAAAATGTAACAAATACTTAAGAAAAGCTATTATACTTCTTGATCCTGATATCTTGCAAGCAAAAATATATTTGTATGATAATGAAACTAAATTATGACTTTGCTAAAAAAAAAACACCCATCACATAAATGAATTTTCTGTTTTAAAATATTCATAATACTACTGCAGAACCATCTGAAATAAACATACATTTCATACTTATTACTTTGTATTATTTTTATTACAAAATTTATTCAAGGCTGCCTTGAAATTCTTGGAGTTCAGATTCAAGAATTTGTTTTGGCCAAAACATGATAACAATGCCTTTCTCAGGGTCACATAAAAGACTGCAGACAAGTAAGGATTTGGAAATTGTTTTAGTATATAATCCCAAACTGTTGATACAATTTTGGGCATTTTCAGGAGAAAAAACCCTCACCAGGGAATAAGAACACATTCATAATATATAACTTCCCTACTGGTCCAGGAACAATATGATGGCTGAGAGAACATGCCACCCACATGTAATAAAAAGTATGGCCTTTATTGAATTGAAGTAACCTAATTCCACTGAGTTTACAATCTCTGAGCAAGGAAAGGAAATGTTGAATTCTAACACTTTTTATATTTTGCAAAATATCAATCATTTAGACTGCAATATTGAGCATATTTGCTAGAAAATAAGTCCTGTGAAACACAGTAAGACTTCTGTTAAAGATCATACTCTTTATCATATTCCTTCTGGCTATTCAGTCAGTTTATCCTTTTCTTATAGAAGTTGTTCCTAGATTTTATACTTTTTGAGAATGCTTTTTTCCTATTTGATACCCTTGGGGTTTTTTTAATAAGTAGAATTATTTGCAATCTGGCCAGCGGTGAAATCTACTTACCTTCCCTACTGGTTCAGAAACATGTGCTTTGTGTGCTACCATCGCATACACTTTTTCACCCTCTGCGCATGTGCAGAAAGCTTTGCGCATGCACAGAGGGTTAAAAAAAAGGAAATGGCAATGTCCGGGTGGATGGGTGGAGCCTCACGCTGCCACTGCTACCGGTTCTCCGAACCACCAGCGGCTCCCGCTACCGGCATGCCCGAACCGGGCCGAACTGGTAGCATTTCACCCCTGAACCTGGCTATCTCTTTAGATACTACCTTTGAATCTACTAATCATATACTTTCCTCTTGCAAAACAGATCCAAATTATTTTTTTATTGTGGCACTGATATGCTTATCTCTGATAGCCTTGATAGTACAGCATAATCTCTTCCCAAAAATAGATTCTCTAAATTCTGTAAAGACCATCTGAATCTCAAAGGACTGTCATAGGACATCCCCAGGCATTTCCCGCTTGTCTCCGCCTGCCCCATGAATCTGATAATGTTTGCGAATTGGCTACTTTTTGAGGACACCTGCTTAAACTAGCAAACATGAAATCGAAATACAATGAGCAGAAAAATCAAACGTATTTGTGGCATCTTTAAAAAGCAGTATCTTCCCAGGGAGCACAACTCTATGCTAACCAACTGTGTTACATCAGTCAGAATAAGAACCTGCTGTGTCACTCCACAAGACATAACAAATGAATGCCTTCTGAAGACTTTTCCCTTTAGCTTTGTTGACTGATGCTGTTACGCATTTCTGTATCAGAGTCCAAGGAAGTGAACTCTGAATGTCAGTGCCATTTGCAATGGAAGGAAATAAAGACATGGATACTATTGAGAGTGACATTTCAAATGGAAAGCTATTACTACTAACATGTTTCCCACCATCCTTAGTACTATCCTCACCAAACCTCAAAACAAAACAAAAGCAGCTAACAGTGCCCAGTTACTATGAATCTTTGGAGTCCAGTTTTGTTATACAACATGCATATTCCCTTAAAAGTCAGCTAACCTGACCCCAAAATGTGGAGAATTTTTGAACTCACCTATTTTTGTGGCAACTAAATCCAGTTGGTATGAGAAATAAGCCATAACTCAAACAGAAAATTACCAATCTGTATTTTTGAAGGGCAGCTATACTTTCTCACTTAATTCAGAGATGATTACTTTCACCTTATTGATCTTCGGGATCTTTGTGGTTAAGGACTTGAATTAGACAGAGCCTTGGATAATGGCTCCTTGAAATAGAAGTAGGTAGTAGTAGTAGTAGTAGTAGTAGTAGTAGTAGTAGTAGTAGTAAGTAATAGTTATCTTATTCTTCCTGAATAAACTTTGCTCATAAGAGACTTTAGCTTTTCCATCATTTGCTTGCTGTCACTTTGTAAAGCAAGGTCCAAAGGAGTTTCAACAATGAGAAAAGAAATTGTCATATCTGAACTGTCAGTTGCAAGTCCAACTTACTGAAGATTTCATTTGGGCAGTAATTTTACTCATAGCTTACACACAGACAGTCCCATAATCTAATATTATTATACTCTGGATATTTGAACTTGTGCCATGCCAAAATATGGCTTCTGATTTTTCAAAAAAACCCACACCAAATTAATAATTAAAAAATACCCTTCGAAAGCAGGACTCTGGTTTTGTACTTTGAGTGGAATATTTGAGGACTTTGTTTCAGTATTTTGAGGTTACAATACTTATAGAAATAGGTAGCAATGTTGTTGTTGTTGTTGTTGTTCCATCCCTCTTAACTAGTTATCCTTATGGTCCACCATCTGAAAAAGTTTATAAAGTTCCTTGGATTTAATTGAAGGATAGAAGCCAAAATAACTGTAAATTTTTAGAGAGATGCCAAAGTCTAAGAACAGATTTCTTGTTGATAATGTCCAAATGTTCATCAATAATGAAGACAAAGACAGAGAAGTGGAATGTTGTAGCCTAGTGGCATGGCCTGTTGCAAAC
This sequence comes from Diadophis punctatus similis, assembly GCA_023053685.1. NCBI lineage: Eukaryota > Metazoa > Chordata > Lepidosauria > Squamata > Dipsadidae > Diadophis > Diadophis punctatus. The sequence continues at coordinate 35,372,311 of JALIGW010000006.1, read as the reverse complement.
ACATGGAGTAAAGTCTGCATAATATAACAACAAGTAAAACAATAATGCAACAGACCAATTCAATTTAAAATACATTCAATAAAGTACTGACAGCATTGTCAAAAAATCAGTTGAAGAGAAGATACTTTATCAACAATTCTCCTAAACTAAGGTGACCAGACATCATCCCAGTGCCGAAGAAGCCCTCCATCAAGGAACTGAATGACTACAGACCAGTTGCTCTAACATCTGTAGTTATGAAAACCTTTGAAAGGCTAGTGATGTCCCACTTGAAAACCATCACGGATCCACTGTTAGACCCCCTGCAATTTGCATACCGAGCAAATAGATCAACAGATGATGCTGTTAATATGGCTCTGCACTACATCCTACAACATCTTGAATCTCCAAATACCTACGCAAGGGTCCTCTTTGTAGACTTTAGTTCAGCATTCAACACCATCATACCGGACATTCTTCTAACTAAACTAAATCAGCTAGCGGTACCTGAACACACTTGTAAGTGGATCACAAGCTTCCTAACAGAAAGGAAGCAGCAGGTGAAGCTAGGCAAAATCACATCAGATACCTGTACAATTAGCACAGGGGCCCCCCAAGGCTGTGTACTCTCACCACTTCTCTTCTCTCTATATACCAATGACTGCATCTCAAACGATTCATCTGTTAAACTACTGAAGTTTGCAGATGATACAACAGTGATTGGCCTCATTCGAGACAACGATAAAACCGCATACAGACAGGAGGTTGAACAACTAGTCTCATGGTGCGACCGGAACAATCTGGAACTGAACACATTCAAAACCGTAGAAATGGTGGTAGACTTCAGGAGAAACCCTCCCATCCTACCACCTCTTACAATACTAGACAACACAGTATCAACAGCAGAGACCTTCAAATTTCTAGGTTCCATCATATCTCAAGACCTAAAATGGTCATCTAACATCAAAAACATCATCAAAAAAGCACAACAAAGAATGTTCTTTCTGCGCCAACTCAGGAAGCTCAAACTTCCCAAGGAGCTGCTGATACAGTTCTACAGAGGAATCATTGAGTCTGTCATCTGCACCTCTATAACTGTCTAGTTTGGTTCTGCAACCCAACAAGACAGACACAGACTTCAGAGGATAATCAGAACTGCAGAAAAAACAATTACTGCCAACCTGCCTTCCATTGAGGACCTGTATACTGCACGAGTCAAAAAGAGGGCCGTGAAAATATTTACTGACCCCTCGCACCCTGGACATAAATTGTTTCAACTCCTACCCTCAAAACGTCGCTATAGAGCACTGCACACCAAGACAACTAGACACAAGAACAGTTTTTTCCCGAACGCCATCACTCTGCTAAACAAATAATTCCCTCACCACTGTAAAACTATTCACTAGGCTGCATTACTATTACTATTAGTTTTTCTCATTGTTCCTATCACCCATCTCCTCCCACTTATGACTGTATGACTGTAACTTGTTGCTTGTATCCTTACGATTATTTCATATTGATTGTTTCCTGATTGCTTACTTGAACCCTATGACAACCATTCTTGACAAATGTATCTTTTCTTTTATGTACACTGAGAGCATATGCACCAAAGACAAATTCCTTGTGTGTCCAATCACACTTGGCCAATAAAGAATTCTATTCTATTCTATTCTATTCTTTTGGCGGGACAGTCCCGCTTTTTAATAATTTGTCCCACGTCCCGCAGCATTTCAAAAAAGTCCCGCTTTTTTCGGCCGGACAAGTCGTTCGGCGTAGAGCCGATGGAACTGGCGGCGGTAGCGGCACGGAGCTTCTCCCGCCCATTTCCCCCGCCCGGCTGGACGCCGCCATTCGGGTTATTTTGCCCTCTGTGCATACGCAGAACGCTTTGCGCATGTGCAGAGGACAAAATAACCCAAATGGCAGCATCCAGCTGGGCGGGAGAAGCGGGCGGGAGAAGCCCTGCGCCACGATCACCACCAGTTCCATCAGCTCTACGCCGAACGACTGGCCCGGCCGAACCGGCAGTATTTCACCCCTGGCACCCCTGCAGCGATGAACAGGTAAGCCTGCGCCAGTAGGAACCCACCCCTGGCTGCGATGAAGGGGGGTGTTTGGGGGGGTGCACAAAGCTGCAGGATAAGAGAGATGGACCCCTCCCATCTTGCTCCCCTAGAAACCCCCCCATCAATGGTGTCCCGCTTTACAAAAAATAAAATCTGGTCACCTTATTCTAAACATGACTCTGTCTTGCTCAGCTAAAAGTACATACAGTGGTGGGTTCCTACTGGAATGATCCGCTCTACTGCACCAGTAGCAGCCGGCCGATGATGCAATTTGCGCACAACAGCAGTCCGTCGTCTTCACTGGTCCGCCGCGCATCGCCATCTTTTTTCAGAATTTTTTGGCTTCTTTTGCTTTCTGCACATGCGCGGAAGCAAAATCTCGCGAGGGGACACGCACGCGCGAGAGATTTTGGTGATTTTTTGCTTTTGCGTATGCGTGGAAGCAAAAAAATCACTGAAATCTTTCGCGCATGTCCCCTCACGAGATTTTGCTTCCACGCATGCGCAGAAGCAAAATCATGCGAGGGGCACGTGCACGTAGCATGTGCATGTGTGCACGAAACATGGAGACGCGCGTGCAGCGCACCGGTAGCAACTTTGAGAAGAAACCGCCCCTGAGTACATACCATTGTTTCAGCAAACGAAACTTTGTCGTTTAGTACATAACCAAAGGATTTCTGTCACTCAAAAGCATGACAACCATCTGCTCTGCAACATCGTCCACAAAAACATAAACAAGAAACCAAAGAACTGGTGTAGACCTCCTTCCATAACATTAAAGACATTTTTTGAAGCTTTAATTTAGTAATGGTTTCCACAGGTTGAGAAAAAATATATCTTAGAAACGTCTCTTTCTGTGGGGTGGTTTTTTTTTTGAAGCAATGTATTTACATTTTAGTGAATATTCAATAATTTCTGACTCAATTCTTGAAATTGCAATTGTGAATGTGATTTTTTAAAATAAACATTTTGGATCCACAAAGGAAATGATCATTGATGGGGAATAGTGTTTATAACACTTTGTTGGACAAATGTGTGTCTAGCTCCCAACCTTGAATTGTTCCAGATAATATATGTCAGGGAGATGATGCCTTGATATCAGCCTGCTATGATAGGCAGACCTGACTTGTTTATCATCATTATAGAAGACAAACTTATCTATGCAGCTGCTATTGCAGGTAGGATCTCTGGAGATAGGACCAGAAGCACTCTTGTGATTTTTTTTTCCTGCACTATCTCTAATTCCTTGCTATTTCCTATTTTCCATATCTTTTCCCCATGCAGCATTTGAATAATTGCCTTTTCTGAATAAATTTGAATTGCAGGCTATACCAAAATGGATAGAAAAATGGATATCTGATGTACATAAGAATGTTATGCTGTTTTTGTGATAAATCCATGAAAACCATTCATTAAAGTGTACGTTTTTGTTTTGTTTCCACAGCATTATTTTATTTGAGCAATTAATTTCTTTTAAAGGGAATACTCAATAAACCTTATCTGGTCTAATCTGGGGAGAGACAAAAGGACCACATCATCTGCAAACATGAGAACTAGGAAATTGAAGAAATTGGAAGTTCTGACATGACATTAGAGTGGGGTACTGCAAGCCACTTTAGCTGACTGTGATCCGCAGGTCAGTGGTTCAAATCTCACTGGCTCAAGGTTGACTCAGCCTTCCATCCTTCCGAGGTAGGTAAAATGAGGACCCAGATTGTTGGAGGCAATGTAAATATACATTGCTTACTGGTGTAAACCGCTTAGAGAGTGCTTGCACTGTGAGGCGGTATATAAATGTCACTAATAAATAAATAAATTATTGAAATATAAACTGAAAAGAAATGGAGTAACTGAACACCCCTGTTTAATTTCTCTATTCACTTTTGTTGTTTTTGAAATATTTAAATGGTCCTAACTTCACCCCCATATATTTATTATGATGCATGTTCTAGACTGGGGTATCAAACTGATGGCCGCAGGCTGGATGCGTTATGCACAGGCCATGCCTACCCCAGCTCCGCAAAGGTGAAAAATGGCACGATATGTCACATGTCAGCAACATGACACCAACAAGTTTGACACCCGTGTTCTAGAGGAAGATCATAATTTTCTATCCATGTTTGTCTGCTTATTTTTCCCATAGCCTTGACCTACCCATCATGTTAAATGCTAATCCATAAAAGTTGTTCTGTTAAACCTGCTTGTGAATTTCATAATTAAAAGATGGGAAACATCACACTGAACAATTGCAGTTTTCATTTATCTGAAGTCAGCTCTTTTTCAGTCAGTCAATTCTAGGTTCTGAATTGACCAGTGGGCCAATTTATGGAGAAAATAGTTGCATAATTTAGGTGCAACAACCTATAGCTTCATGTGGGCTGCTTTTTTTAAGGGTAAATTTTTTACTTCCTTTCAAATTAAATTGATGGTTGTAATTGTTTTTATCCTGAAGGAATGTCGCCAGCATTCTATATGTCAAGCATTTAAAGTTTTCAAGTCCATCATGATGGAGCTGTTCTATATATTTCTGGTGAAAGCATATCCATTCCTTGGTATTTAATGGATGCAGTTAAATCATGAATCTAAGTTGGACCAAGAAGCAGTCATGTGGAAAACATACTCTTTCTGAAATACAGTATGTCTGAGTGAAGCAAGTGAAGCGATCATTATTTGATCTTTCAGAAATAACAATAACCCGGAAAAGATTTGTTGCTGAAACATAACCTCCTATACTGAATCTTTTACTGGTATTTATCAGTTTTATCTAGAATTTAACAAAAAAAAACCCATAAAGTAAATCTTGCTATCTTAACAAAGGTATCTTGCAATGTATGCTCATTTGTATAAGAGTACCCAAAATTTCTTTTCTGCCTTATCCTATCATTTCCATCCATATGTGTGTTTAATATCTTTGTAATTATTCCTACAAGATTGTTGTAGCAATCTTGCCGCTATCTCCATAAGTCTAGTCCATAAATAATTTCTAATCATTTTTCTATTGGGAAAATAGACATTAATATAGTTTACCTGTTCCATAGAGTTGCCTATTATGCTCTGAGAGTGAGTACAGTAGAAAGCCGATTCAATTCACTTGGCTCAGGTCTGTTTTATTTACTACTGATATGGTTAAGTTTCCATTGGCTGTTCTTGACATTTGCAGTTTTATTACAGATATATTACAGATTTATTACAGAGCTGCCCTGAGTCCCTAGGGATTGGGCAGCATAGAAATCCAGCAAAATAAAAAAATAATAAATAAATATGCCTCCTAATTTAAATTGTGAAATTAAACAGTTATTTTCTCTTCATCACATTTGGTTGAGACTGATTATATCAAACATCAGCAAGAACGTTCAGAGTTGCAAACCTGCCATTGTATTAAGCTATGCTTAATAAATGTAAACCTTCCCTGCCAGGGGTGGGTTCCACTTACCTTCGCCACTGGTTTGCATCGCGACGTTTCGCACGCTCGATTTGGCTTCCGCCATGCTCAGAAGCAGGCATTAGCCCGAAACACAGATGAGGAGCTCATAAGCTGTGCTTCGGGCCAAGAAATAAAGGTCAGAATTCACCCACGGGCAGGCGGGAGGGCCCTTTTTCAAGCCGCAGAAGGGGAAATATTCACAAAAAATCAAAAAAAGATGGCGGCATGCACGGAATGGCACCGACAGTGATGTCACGAGCAGGTCGCTATAGGTTCGGGCGATCCGGTCTGAACTGTGAGGAACCCACCCCTGCTTCTCTCTGATTTACAATGTTGTATTGGAACTGATGATAAGTCTTAATGAATCTGCATCTTAACTGGTTTTCTTGTTCACTTTCATCAGATTTTTTAGTAATATAATCATCTGTAAGTCCCCTGTGAGATAAAATTACATGGCCATTGCCTAGAGTACTTTATAACTGGAACAATGTAATGTAATGTCTCTTCCATATGGACAGATATGCCAGTAAGATTGTTTTGCTCAGATACTGTTATGTACAGTAGTTGCTTAAGACAGTTCTTACTTTTATATTCACTTTCAAGTTTCTTGGATTGTCACTAAATAGTTATTTTGATCAGCCTAGGGCTTAGCTTAGATTTTTGGTGAGATAGAAACCCATGGTTTTCAATCCAGAGAGAATGTTATATCAAGATACATCAAAGAATGAGTTAGTATCCATTGATTCAGAACGCTTACAGGTTAAATTGTGAATCGTAGCCATGTATAAAGGCTTTGAATCCTATGTACTGCAGTAAACAAAATTTTGGGTGTCTACAGTATAACTTCAGTCTTGCCTGTAATAATCAGAACAATATTGTCTTGCCATGTCTGTGAGCCCTGCAGACTGAGCCAGTCTAGAAGACATAGTAAAGTATATGAAAAACTGATACTTGCAATTTTGCAATTGTGCCTGGTATGAGGCCTGAACATTACTGTTCTGAAGCCTGCTTGTTTTAACCAGATTACTAAAAGGGATTATATTTGGAAGAAAAAACACCAAATGATTCTTTCATTTCAGTATGCAAAATTATATGTTGAGTAAAAAAAATGTTAATGGTGAATGAGCTTTTTCCTTTAGCTCCTCAAATATACCATTCTGTCACATATTGTACCAGTTATGTGCTGTCCAAAAGGAGTTGAATGGAAGTTCCTTGCAATGTTCATTAGAAAAAAAAATATTCTGACTTTTTCCCTCAATAATGTAGCAATCTATCTACGGTTCTATCTGAGAAATGGCTGAACTTCAAAATGAGCTAGCAGGTTCTATAAATCTCTTTGATCCTTTTGTTTCTTAGAGTATCTTAACTTTTCCAAGTATTTTCTTTCTAAAGTTTGCCAATGTACTATAAACAACTGGTTGATGGCTTTTCAACTGATATTAGCGGAGCTATCTCTAAATTGTCATACACTGAAGTACAGGAGGAAACAAAAGCTGTAATTTAGGAGAGAAGCACTTGTGTCATCAAATGAGTTATGAATTAGATACATGCTGGCTGGGGAATTCTGGGAGTTGGAGTTCACACATTTTAAAGTTGCCAAGGCCAAGAAACACTGTTTTAGAACTTCTTCAGTATATCTTATTACTTGGTCCAAGCACATATAGATAAGATTCCCTGTACTGCTAAGATATCTTACTTTACCTGGAAGAACATTTCAAAAATCAGTTTACCTAATTTTGCTGAATTTCCTATAACAGAAAAAGATAATGGGTTCAACTTCATGCCTTTTCTTTGGCAGGTTTAAGTCTAGGGTGCTAACAGATCTGTAAGAAGGGATAGACCTCAGGTGACTAATCATTCTGAAATCTGAGGGGCTCTAATTTGAAATGAGAAAACATTAATACACAGCTATCTAAATCAAAATACGGGATAAAAGAACTGGTAATAAAATCAGCTTCCTTTTATGGGAACTAAGGTAAATCAATTTTTTTTCATAACTTGTTGTTTTCAGCCTGGTTCCCCTAAGGGAAACCCAGATCTCTTATCCAGACAGAACCTGAAGCTGCTGTGTTACTTTGAGAAACAAAAGAGAAATATTCATTTTAAGATTTTTGCCTCACATACATGAAAGCAGGAAGCCCCCACCAGAGGTCGGTTCCTGCCAGTACACTCTTATCTGTTGGTCGCCGCAGAACTGAAGAAGCCGGTGGTGTTCGCGGCACGGGGCTTCCCCCGCCCGCCTGGATGCCGCCATTTGCATTCTTTTGCCCTCTGAGCAAGCAGAATGCTTTGCGCATGCGCAGAGGGCAAAATAATGCAAATGGCGGCATCTAGGCTGGTGGGGGAAAGCAGGCGGGGGAAGCCCCACACCGCAAACGCCACCGGCTTCTTCGGTTCTGCAGCAACCAACAGGTAAGAGCGTACCAGCAGGAACCCACCTCTGGCCCCCCGCACAATTTTATGTTTTCACTTGGCTTTCTGAACGTGGGAATTCTAAAAGGACTTATTTCAAAAGATTAAGCTACAGTCTATTATGACCATCAAGGTGCGGGAGGGGGGGGAAGAGAAAAGAAGAGGGAAAAGAAAACTGATAAAAAGATACATTATAATGTTGTGTTAAATATTGACTCACCTCAGGTTTTCTTATATGAGAAGAAACAGTGGATAAATTCATGTTCTCAATGAACCTAACAGGGTTTAGTAACAGCCAGAGGTCTTAAGCCAGTGGTGGCCAACCTTAAGCATACCATCCGCCAAATTTTTTCGCAGATGAGTTCCGATCTGCCATTTATTATTTATTTCTTTTTTTTGGTCGTTTTTGTATGCCGCCCCACTCCCGCAGGACTCAGGGTGGCCATACAACTTTCTTTCTTTCTTCCTTCTTCCTTCCTAACTTCTTTCTTTCTTTCTGTATTCCTTCCTTCCTAACTTCTTTCTGTCTTCTTTCTTCTTCTTCCTTCCTTTCTTTCATCTTTCTTCTTTCCTAACATCTTTTTCTTTCTTTCTGTCTTCCTTCCTTCCTTTCTAACTTCTTTTTTTCTCTCTCTCTTTCTTTCTTTCTTTCTGTCTTCTTTCTTCTTTCCTTCCTTCCTTCTGTCTTGCTTCCTTCCTAATTTCTTTCTTTCTTTCTTTCTTCCTGTCTGTCTTCTTTCTCCTTCCTTCTGTCTTCCTTCCTTCCTTCCTTCCTAACTTCTTCCTTCCTAACTTCTTTCTTTCTTTCTTTCTTTCTTTCTTTCTTTCTTTCTGTCTTTCTTTCTGTCTTCTTTCTCCTTCCTTCCTTTCTTTCGTCTTTCCTAACATCTTTTTCTTTCTGTCTGTCTTCCTTCCTTCCTAACTTCTTTCTCTCTCTCTCTCTCTCTCTTTCTTTCTTTCTGTCTTCTTCTTTCTTCTTCCTTCCTTCCTTCCTTCTTTCTGTCTTCTTTCCTTCCTAACTTATTTCTTTCTTTCTCTTTCTTCTTTCTCCTTCCTTCCTTCCTTCCTTCCTTCCTTCCTTCCTTCCTTCCTTCCTTCCTTCCTTCCTGGCTGTGGAGAGAGGCTGGCTGAAGAAGATCCAGTGGCCACCAACCTACGGAGGCTCCTGGAAGACGGGCAGCCATCAGCCCAGCTGGGAGAGGAGGAGGAGGAGAAAGGCGGCGATTTAGCCCATCAAGTGCACTCCGCTCGGTGGCTCTCGGACGGGACCGCAGCGCACGCGGAAGGAATGCCGGAGGATGGCACCGAGCGAGGCTTCCAGGCAGCGGCATGTGAGAGCAGGCGCCGGCTGAGTCCTCTCACAGGCAGCTGCGCCGACCCTGCCTCCACCGAGGAGAGGGAAAGGGAAGCGCTCCTGCAGAGCGTCCCGACTGAAAGTTACCATCGCCCGTCCTGCCCAAATGGCCATGTGACGCGACCCCGGAACCGGATGGGCGCAAGGACAGGAAGAGAGAGAAAAAGAAAGAAAAGGTGACGCTGTTTTAGCGAGCGAAAGTGATTCCAACTGCAGTGCAGAGGCGCCCCCCTCGTGGGGCGAGAGGATGGCAGTGGTGGCACCTTTTCTTTCTTTTTCTCTCTCTTCCTGCCCTTGCGCCCATCCGGCTCCGGGGGTAGCGTCACGCAGCCGCTTGGGCAGGACGGGCAATGGTAACTTTCAGTCGGGATGCTCTGTGGGAGCACTTCCCTTTCCCCTCCTCCTCAGCAGAGGCAGGGTCGGCACGGCTGCCCGTGAGAGGACTCAGCCAGCGCCCGCTGTCACCTGCCGCTGCCTGGAGAGCCTCGGGCACTCGGTGCTGTCCTCCGGCTTTCCTTCCGCGTGCGCTGCAGTCCCGCTCACTAGGCAGAAAAGCGTCACCTTTTCTGTCCATTGGATGATTGCAATGCGCCACTTGCAATAATCCAATGCGCCACATTTGGCGCATGCGCCATGGTTTGGCCACCCCTGTCTTAAGCAGTTCTGAATTAAAAATGGGCATGTAAATCTAATTTTTTTCATGTCCTTAGAAAGTAGGTAGAAGTATACTAGCGGACATTTTTCATCTTGGCAGTGCACATTCCTTCAACATTCACTTCATGAGACAGAGGCAATGTACTTTACTTCATAAATGATTAAAATACTTCACAAAATATCATAACTTGGGTACCTTTGTGGTGGTGATGGTGGAGTGTCAAAAAGTTTAAAATGTTGGCCCAGGACATGCTATCACAGGTCCCCTCCTTTGACACATGTCACATGAGATGCAAGTTAAAACAAATGGGATGGAAGTTGTAACAACTATCTTAATCTTGTTGTTCCCTCTTATGCACATTTCTGTCTCAACAGCCACTGTGCAGTTCTCTTCATTTGCTGAATGAAGCAAACAGGTATATCCTCCCACTTTGCTGCTTAGAAGTAGAGAAACACTCACTTGTCCAATTCTGTTTCAAAAGAGTATTGCACTAAAGACAAAGACAGAGTACCCTGTTGCCCAGACCTTGTGCACTGCCTAAGAGTATCCTCAAAGATGAAGGGGTTAAAAATATCCAGATGTAAGTTGAAGCAATACCATTAAAGACCTGTCCATTTTGTAGATTATGTGATGAGGATAATGAATGTTCAAAAGCAGCAAGGCTTCAACTGCCCTGCAAGGAACACCATTTGGCTATTTTGAATCTCCCCCAGACACCACCGCAGCTTGTTCAAACTTTACTCAGGCTTACTGTGATCCTGTGATCCTTATATCAAAAATAAGAAAATGTGAGAACAGTTACATTCAATTGGCATTTTTTCCCATGGGTTTAGGAAATTCTTCCTTGTTTGACCAAATCAGATGGTGGCCATTTATCTGACAGGTGGTTATAAGAACACAGATCAGTTAAGTTTTTCCATGAGAAGTTGTTCTTCACCTTTAGTATGTATCTTTGAAAGATTTCTTATCAATAGAAACATTCTTCTTGTCTGAAGAGATCTTGTAAAAATGAGTAGCATACTTTATTTCCATCAAACTGTCTCTTTAAGTTTGCTGGATTGTGAACTTCTCCAGACAGAATAAGAACCTATTTTAACTTTTATGTCTCGAACGGTATGTAATTTTGTTTCCAGGGAAACTGCAAGTTTCTTGCAGTAAACACCATGTTAAGAAGACACATGAAAGTGCTTTTACAGAAGACACGCTGATTTAAAAAAAAAAATCTCTTCTCCTATGGTTGGTATGTGTCTTGCCCAGTCCCAGGTTCTCTACTTCTGGGACTTTGATGGTTCTACGCAATATCATAGCTTAGCTGTTCCCAGCACTGCAAATTTCTGGACAGAGAGTTATTATATTATTCCTGAACCATAGATTCAGAGGGATGAAAGGAATCTTGGAAATCTTCTAATCCAACTTCTGCCCAAGCAGGAGTCCTTAGCAAGTAAGTAGAACCCAGCAGGGGTGGGTTCTACTTACTTTCTCCACCGGTTCGCATCGCGACAGAAGTGCACATTTTGCACGTCCCTTCCCGTATATTACCCTCTGTGCATGCGCAGTACTTTAAAAAAGCTTCTGCGCATGCACAGAAGCAAAAAATAAGATGGCAGCACCTATGGCGCCACAGAGAGAACTGGCTCAGGGGCATGGCAGGCCTGGGTCGCTGCCGGTTCTAGCAACCCAGGCCGCCACGTTACTACCGGTTCTATAGAACCAGTCTGAACCGGTAGAAACCCATCTCTGTATCCTAGACAAGCAGTTAACCAATATTTTCTTGAATATCTGCAGCAGTGGAGCACCCACAATTCTGGAATGAAAACTGTCACATTGTTTGGGGTGACATGATTGCTATCTTGTCTTTGTTAAGTTAAACATATGTCATTCCCTTAGCCATTTGTTGTATGATTTAACCTACAGACCCCCTATCAAATTTGCTTCTCTTTTCTGCACTCTTTTTAGGGCCTCAGCATGTTTTTTTTTGTATCATAGTGATCAGAACTGGGTGCAATATTCCAAATGTGGCCTCATTAGTTTAGTATAGAGCAGTGCTATCACTTCCCATGATATTGATGCTATTCCTCTGTTGATACTGCAGTTGAACTGCAGTGGTACTGCAGGACACTACTGACTCATACATACAGTAAGTGGCAGTCCAGCAGAACACTTAGATCCCACTCACAGGCAGTATTGTTGAGCCAAGTACTGCCTATTCTTTACTTGTACATTTGGCTTTATTTATGAAGATGTTGAAGAGCATAGGCCCCAAAACAGAACCTTATTTATTTATTTATTTATTTATTTATTTATTTATTTATTTATTTATTTATTTATTTATTTATTTATTTATTTATTTATTTATTTATTTATTTATTATTTTGTCAAGCACGTATTAGATAATATATATAAGTATAAACATGATTTGAAAACATGGAATGAATACAAATAAAAGGGAACATTAGGACAGGGACGGTAGGCACGCTGGTGCGCTTATGCACGCCCTTTACAGACCTCTTAGGAATGGGGTGAGGTCAACAGTAAACAGTCTAAGGTTAAAATTTTGGGAGTTTGGGGATGAAACCACTTTGTCAGGTAGTGCATTCCAGGCATTGACCACTATGTTACAGAAGTCGTATTTTCTGCAATTGAGTTTGGAGCGGTTTACCTTAAGTTTGTATCTATTGTGTGCTCGTGTATTGTTGTTATGATCCAACTCCTTTGTCGCCACTATTTGTTACATATGGACGCCAGGCCAATATTCAGGATAACCCTTTTATTTAAAGAAGTAACACAGAGAACTTGCATAGAAGGAATCGGCATCAGAATCACCTCAGCCACGCTCTGACAGCTATTTATATGGAGCTGTCAGGCGCAGCAGCCAATGGGAGCTCTCCATTCTCCCGCTCCGATGCCGGCTCCGCTGTAGCCAATCAGGAGAGCCGCCGGTTGTTGCTGGCAGCTCTGAATATTTAACAGGTAGGACATTGTAGCAGATAATTTTATGAACTACGCTTAGGTCATACTGAAGGCGGCATAGTTCTAAGTTGTCTACGCCCAAAATTTCAAGTCTGGTGGCATAAGGTATTCTGTTTCGAGCAGAGGAGTGGAGGACCTTGTGTCACTCCACTGCATGCTTTTTTCCAAGTAGATGTCGTTCCATTGAGGACCACAACTGCAAATATATATGGTGGTAGTACTGAGCATTTCCCTGATCCATTAATTTAGTCACTTTATCAAAGAAGGCAGTAAGAGCTGTCTGGCATTTTAACAAGCCCATGCAGGTTTCTACCAATCACCTTGTTAATTTCTAGATGCTCACAAATAGACTTCTTGATTTATCTTTTCCAAGATTTTCCCAGTTTTGTACATTGGGACATCAGTGCTTGTCCAGTCTTCTGGTAGTTCCCCCATGCTCCAGGAGCTAGGAAGGATTTCGTTCAGTGGTTGTACTGCCTGCTCCTTCAGTACCCTGGGATATAAACCATACCATCCCAGAGATTTGAACTTGTCCATATTAACTTTCAACAGAATGTCTGGGTATCAGTTTGGTTTGTCTGCTTATCTGAGTTCTTTATTAATATTTAAGAATTACTTTCCAGATACTAGGGACAAATGAGACAGGATATTAACTATACTTTTAATTTTTTACATTTCTTTATATTAAAAAAAACCAAATCTGCTTTAAAGAGATTGTGCCAGTTGTAGTCTGACTAGATAGCCAGATGGAGGTTATGGTGCAAAGGAAAGATTTAAATCCTTTTTTCAGACCCTGAACATTATCCAATATGTAAAGCTATTTGTAGGAAAGAGAAGTATTGTCAATATTAAAGGAATGTGTTTTTGTCCTACTTTTAAAATGCAGCTTTTACTCATTGTTCCTATCAAAAAAAGTATATTTATATTAAAATTATGACATTCCCAATCTTAGAACACTATAAATGCTGGCCTCTCATGAGCAGTAATCTTGAAGTATGATTTGCTGATTTGGGCTGCCTTTGAAATCAAATAAAAAACTGAAGGGTAGAATTAGGTAATGAAGTAAATTAATGTTTTGAGTAGCAAAGCAGCAATATATTATATCCTAGTAATAGAACTTAATACTGGTAAGGTGAGGTTAGCCACATCCTTATTAGCCTTCTGAAAAGTCCTTAAAATGCATTTTTTTCCCAGTGATCTTAGAGATCCCAAGGAGAGCTTCTGCAGTCTTGGTTATTCTTTTTTAAATTGTATTTGTATTTAAGTGTTTTAATTATTATTATTATTATTATACTGTTTCAATTGGCACTGTGGTTATTCATGTTCTAGAGCAGGGCTGTCAAACTCCCAGCCCGTGGGCGGGATGCATCACGCACTGGCCATGCCCATGCCCAGTTTAGCAAAGGAGAAGACAGATCTCATAGTCACATGACACCGCCATGACAACATGAGTTTGACACTTCTGTTTCAGAGTCATGTTCTATAAGATGGGCTGCTATATAAATCTTCTAATTAACCAAGTAAAATAAATATCTCAATTTTTGTAGAGGGCATGGCTAAGACTAACTCTGAAATAACAGATACAGTAGATTAGCATTTTGATTTGTGTAACATGATAAGCAATACATTTTGTGAAAAGATAGTCACTTCAGAAAAATAAAGGAAAAAATGAGAGTCAAGATAAGGATGATATAGTCAGGTATCCTGGATGACTACCTAGTTAAATATAACAGTTTCTTTATTCTGGGCATTTGCTGTTGCTTAATTATTTTATTCAGAGATTCTGCAGCTGTTTAATTTTTAACTAGAACAAGAGTTAACAAAGACAAAAGTAATGTTCATAAGAATCCTAGATTTTTAGTTAAAAAGAAAAACTTAAAATCTGGGAAACTTGAAAGACATATTCAATTCAAAGATGAACTATGTAAATAAGGAAGAAATGAATACATTATACATAGCAAATAATTTGTAATGAAAATAGTTAAAGAGATATAAGATATCAGGTTCGTCTGATTGTAAGCAGTTTAATTAAATAAAATGAACAATAGAATATAACTCCATCCAGGGGTGGGTTCCAGTTTTCTTCACTGCCGGTTCGCTCAGGGACGCGATGCGCAGGCATGCGTGCACACTAAAACAAAGTTTCTGTGCATGCGCAGAAGCAAAAAACAAGATAGCGGTGCCTATGGCACCACCGAGAAAACCAGCTCGAGGGCGTGGCAGGCCTGGATCACTGCCAGTTCCAGTGACCCAGGCCGCCAAGTTACTACCAGTTCTATAGAACCAGTCTGAACCGGGAGGAACCCACCTCTGACTCCATCTCTCAACTAAAAGCTGAAAATATTTTAAAAATAATCAGTAATGACTATCATGTTCTGGGAGCTAATGGTCTTGGTTTGTTAATGTTTGTGTTCACAGGTACACTGTTTTCTAGGGTTTTTGTGCAATGATATAATGATTAGAGAAGATTTTATCTGTATAATCAAAATACAAAGTCATTGACTCCTGAACTGGGATATTAACCAGCCCAATATCTCAACTGCAGTTCCAAATTCTGAAGCATGAAATAAAACTGAACTTGACAACTCTGGAACATACTTTCATTGCCCAAAAAGTAGTCACTCATCTCTTGAAGAGTGAAAAACCTTGAATTTTACTTTTATTTTCTCCTTTTTTAAATTGAAAACTGGATAGGATAGGAACAGTTCTCTATTTCCAGTGTAAGTTGCCTTCAGTCAAGTAAAGAAGCCATCAAGCTGAATTCAGCTCCTAGTGTCAACACCATTAAACTTTCTTTTGCCACCATAGTTTGTCGTCGTTTCCTTATTCTGAATTGTTTTCTTAACTTTTTCAGGCTAAAAGATTTCTTGGTTGTTTCTCATCCAAATATTAACTAGGTGTCACTTTGTTTGCTGTTTACTGAAATTAGGGATGAACATCTACTCACCGCTAATGTCTCTATATGAGATAATGTGAGTAGATGGACCCAAACTTTACACCATGAATTAATGGACATTCTAGGGTCCAGGTTTGAGAGAGTGATGTCAGTAGCACAGGAATTCTATATGAGAAAAGGATTTGATTGTTTCAATGGCAAGCTTTTGCACTGGTTGCTTGTGACCTTTAGAGAATTCTAGAATAATTCCATTATTGTTAAATTGCATTCTCCTTCATATCTAAAAAGAGACAAAAATAAGTATGGTTATGTATTGATCTCGCCCTTGTTTTTCTGCAAATAATCATTCATTAGTCAGAATGTGCTTCAGAGTTGTACATATAATTTTTATATCTCTGAAATGTGTTGACAAATGTGTTGATTCAGTGCTTATATTTCTGGTTCTGCAATAGAGGGTATAATCATTGCTCATCTATCTGTATTCAGTCTCATTTGCAAAGCACTTTTATGTGATGGTTAAGAATGAGAATTTCCCCAGAACCATTGTATTAATCATCTCTGTGGGACAGAACATTCTAGTATGAAGTTAAAATTACTTGATCTACTTTTACATCACATCAAAATAAATACACCTATGACAAATTCACATTTTATAACAAAAGCACAATAACATGGTCTTCAAACGTATAATAAATATATTTCAAATATATAATAAAACCATAATGATTGTGAAATGCCAAAAGGTTCAACATTTGTATTGTGAAGAATTGAATGGTAGAGCCAAGTTGAGTTTCTTTCTGTCAAGTTCCTATCTTAGGAGCCTGGACCTAGAAAACAAGCAAGGGAAGGCTTAGTTACTACACGCATGGAATATTTCTGGACAGTTTCAAGCTGTAAGCTAAACTGGAAAATTGAAAAAAAATCCTGTAAGAGGGCAACACCAAATCATTTCTGCAATGCTGCCAAAAAAAACCTACATCAATGTGCCCTTGTTTTCATTTTTATACATAAAATAATTCTGTAAATCTGTGGGGTTGGATTTCAAATTGGGTTAAACTATCTTGGGAGAAGTCCATTGGATAAACATTAGATATGTAGGTTGGATACGACCCATCTGTCCATCAGAGTTATACCTGTCTCCCCCCCCTCCCCCCAAAAAATCAGGACCAAATTTGGTGTTAGGGGGGACTTACAAAAGAAAGATCATGGTTGAAAATGGATTTTATCCGATTCGGAGATGTAATAGTGAAAAAGGCCTGAAACGTTTTCCAATTTACTCTAGTTGTCAGGGTTCCAAATAGCATCCAAAACTAAATCAGAGTCTGAGGCAAAGTATTCCTCAAAGTTCCAATTTATTAACAGAGCCATGTTGATACATCGGGATGAAGCCCGAATCTGAAGTCCCTTGGGTTTCACCACCCATTTGAAAGTTCAAGCCCTTGCCCTCACACCCACAAATCCATCACGTTGTCCAATCTTCAAGTACCGTGCTGGCAGAGTCCACCCATCTCCTTCCGGGCAGGTGTAGATGTGCAGAGACAAATGATGACCTTGGCTTTCTAGAAAGAATTTGTTATGGCTAGATACTAACCACCTCATACCATCCCCCCTCCCATTCTCCCACAGTAGAAAATGCATAGTAGAATAGTATAAAGTGTGGCAGGCCAAAGATCCCAAATAAAATGGCTTCGGCCTGACACTCATGGCAGACCGATCGAGAATATTGGTGATTTCTACATTCTAAGTCAAACCCTCTCTTCAAGTGATGTGAGCCATGTGCAGGAAAACACAAGCAAACATATAGCCACTGCTGTTAAAAAAGCTGTAAAGAATTCCAGAAGCTATGCTTTGCTTGATATGCTTTATCAGAATAGCCTAATTCAAGAAAAGTCCTAATTCAAGAGTTTGATTTTTATTAACACTTTAATAACATGAATACTTTGCACTTGCCTAGCATTTCAGTTTGCCATTTATATATTTTATTTTATTATTTATTTATTTATTATTATATTATTTATTTATTCAATTTGTATGCTGCCCATCTCCCCTATAAATCCATCCTCTAATGCTTTCTTGGAATTAAATGCAGTTGTGGCTAGGGGGGCTTTTGCACAGGTTCGCCTGGTGCACAAATTGCGACCATACTTGGAGAAAGAGGCTCTACTCACGGTCACTCATGCCCTTGTCACCTCACGATTGGACTATTGCAATGCGCTCTACATCGGGCTGCCCTTGAAGAGTATTCGGAGACTTCAACTGGTGCAAAATGCAGCTGCGCGTGCTGTGGTGGGTGTTTCAAGGTACACCCACGTAACACCTATATTCCGCCAGCTGCATTGGCTGCCCATTGGTCTCCAGGTACAATTCAAGGTGCTGATTATCATCTTTAAAGCCCTACATGGCTTAGGACCAGGCTATCTCCGGGACCGCATTCTGCCTCATTCTTCCCTTTGACCGGTCAGGTCCCAAGAGTGGGTCTCCTCCAGGTCCTGTCAGCCAAACAGTGCTGACTGGCGGGGCCTAGGGGGAGGGCCTTCTCTGTAGGGGCCCCTGCTCTCTGGAACCAACTTCCCCCGGAGATCCGAATCATCCCCACCTTGCTGGCCTTCCGAAAAGCCATTAAGACATGGCTCTTCCTGCAGGCGGGGTGAGTTTGAGATGACTTTATATCTGATGTCTCCCCCATGTATGTATGTTGTTTATATGTTTTTTTTAATTGTTTTTAAATTGCCTTTTAATGATTTGTTTGGAGTTTCATAAAATGCCTCCCTGAGTCCTGAGGGAGTAGGGCGGCATAGAAAAACTGCCAAATAATAAATAAATAAATAAATAAATAAATAAATAAATAAATAAATAAATAAATAAATAAATAAATAAATAAATAAATAAATAAATAAATAAATAAATAAATAAACAAACAAACAAACAAACAAACAAACAAACAAACAAACAAACAAACAAACAAACAAACAAACAAACAAATCTATAGTACTCTGTGGGACTTTTGAGTAGTCATACATAAATATGATTCTCAGACAGAAACCTTATTATCCAATTCTCATCTTATTTATATAAAAATTAAATCCCACTCAGAACTAAGGGGATGAATGGGGCTATTATTCAGAGAAAGAGGGTTCTGCAAGCTACCTGGTGATGTCAATGGCTAAAATGAAAATGGAGACAGGGTCATGGCTCAGTCCTTCAACTAGCGTGCCTCATTAATCCTCAAAGCATTTCATCCTTCACTGAAACATAATCAAGGCAAGCCATTTTCATTAGACTGTTCTCAGAAAGACCAATGGTTTGGTTCTCCAAATGAACTCTCCACTTATTGTCATCAAGAGCTTTGCTGAGACACTTTTTTCTCCTGGCATTGAGCAAGTGGAACTAAAGTCACTGTCATAGTTCCATGAGTTAGCTGATTTGTCTGAAGATGAAGTGCACTTATTCTGAAACCCCTGGGAGTAGAAAGAGATGCATCTCTAACTTCTCTCTCTTCATTCCCACTCTTAAAAACTGGCAAGAAATTGTTTCAGTCTGTGTCAATCACTCATTAGGACAAACTTTGAATCAAGGTCTATTTGAAATGTGTGGCTTGAAATAAGTGTAGGTTGAGAACTAAAAAGAATTGTACATATATTAACATGTGTATACCAATTCCATACATATTCAAAATCCTAAAGAAAATGTCCTTCCACAATTATTGCTAATTATCTCTAGAACTATTTTACTTACTGTTTGCTCTGGGAAACCTTGAAAGAAGAATTGACACTTAGGTGTCATTATCTGAAATGGTTAGAACCCGCTGTTCATGAACTGGTCCACAGCATTCCAGAAACTGGTCCACGCAAACAAGTGAAAGCCCATTCGTGGGATGAAGGCAGAATGTGAAACCACGTCCCCTCTGGTCCTCAGAAAAACCTCTCTCCACAGTACTGGTCCCTGGTGCCCAAAAAGTTGGGAGTCATTGGGTTAGAGGACCTTAATATTAAGCATCTCTACAACAGCTTCCACACATGTTGCTGTTATCATGAGAATGAAAAAAGTAGTTTTCTATCATCACACTGTATATTTTGCCTCTTTGGGTGCAATGTTGTGCTGTATTTAGAAAAAAGGCAGGGCTTGCAATACAATCTATCTTCCCTCACAATCCCACTGCTTGCAGAAATAAATGCAAACCTATCAAGGAGCAGATGACCTGAAGAACCAATGAAAAATAAAGTTGGCCCTTTAAAATGTCTAACGCTGGCCTGGGATCTTGGACCAAGTAGCTTTTGACTGAATTCCAAACTTTCTGTTAGCTCACCTTCCTGGAGTATTTCTCCTGCTAAGCTCATCACCTTGCCCTGTTTCGGGTCCTCCAGACTACCAAACCCTGATACACCATTTGTGTTACATAGAATAATATTCTGCAAGATCAAAGTGCCCATATCTTGCAACAGGAACAACAACGAAAATCTATTAAAGTGCTTTGGAAATCCAGAAGACAGAAAATGAGTGCAGCTGTCAATTATTAAAGGGACATTAATCAATGTAAATGTCTTTTAGATAAATTAGTCTAGAACTAGGACACTGCTGCTAAGAAAACAAATGTGAAACAAATTCTCCTTAGTCTTAAATTTCCCTTACTAAATAGCAGTTGGCAGCTATAATAGCAGGCTGGTTTGACTCTTATTTTCAGAAGCATCTAGTCCTTGTACACTGAAGCCTGTTCCCATTTGAGATCTTCAACATATATTGGATTACAACACCCAACATCTCCAGCTTAGATTGGAATAGAACAGCATCAGAGGGAGAACAGAGATGAGCAATGCATGTAAAAAAAAAAAAAGAGGTGACCCTTTGCTTGCATCAAGGGTCTCCTAACTTGGCAACTTTAAGATTTGTAGACTTCAACTCCCAGAATTTCTCTGCCAGCCATTATTGAAGTTTGCAAGTCTTAAAGTTGCCAAATTTGGAGACCCTGGCTTTCATGACAACAATTTGTTTATCCCTAATGCCCAACAATTTGGTTATCCCTAATGCCCAACAATTTGGTTATCCCTAATGCCCTTGTTTGGGAAATAATCACTGAAGAAAATAGATGGGAAATCCTGAACCTCAATGTTTTAGTCTTTAGTTTTACAATGTATGGAAAGTAATTTTTCTAATCTGCATTATGACGTTGGGCATATTTGAGAATGTCACACGCCACCTTGTATAATTAGGTAATCTTAGATTCTGAAGAGACTTCATTTGCTCCTGCCACTAGCTGGGCCACTAGCTATGTTTGCAAGTCTTTTATTCTTATCTTTCTCAAGAAGATGGCAACTTCTGGTGGACTTTGGTTGGTCTCAGTTGGAAAACGGTTAGTTTCCCATAGTATTTGGATGGGGGAAATCCCTGGAGAATTTGAGGCCTATAGACTATTTTGGGAAGCTGAAAAAACATCTTTTTCTTCTTCATTTAAGCTAACTCCATAACATTGCCAACATCACTACATCAGTACTACGCTCAGCAGAAGTTGAGTCCAAATTGTGGGAATCTTTGCTTTTTATTCTCCTCCAGCTGAATAAAGTTCTGGATGCCTAACCCAGAGTTTTGATATATTGCTCCCCAGGCACATTCATTTGTACTTAAACGTGAATCATAAAGCTTTGCACCATGTCACACTCTTCCTAAACCTTTCAATACTGTTTCTGAACTTAATACAACCTTTAAACAAGTGACTGATGATGTTGATCACTCCAGGATTTGCACTCTGTTTGCAAGCTATTTACCCTTAGTCTGGTAACCTCTTAAAATATGAAGAGAAATGACACTGAAATGCTGCTGCACCTCAAACAGTTTTTAAACGGCTTCTTTGTCTTGAATTATAATAGAAGTTACAATAGAATAGGTTACCTGCTAATTAATCTCTGCCTTTAATAGGCCCATTTAATAACTTCATGAATGGAACTGCAAAATTCACAGGAAAATGAAAGTGCTAAGTGATGATCTATAAATGGATGGGGATGATAATATTAAGGGAATGATTGGAATTAAGTTATCAGCCTTCTCTATTTCCCTTTTACAATTAAAAGTCTGATTAAAGCTTCAGCATGTTTGGCCTCTTTGTAGCAAAATTATAAAGGAGACAGGTATTTGCAGCCATAGACTGCAAATAGATGATTCAGTCCCTGAGCATTTCTAGGGCAGAGTGGAAATGGTTTTTATCAGAATTGTAGACAGTAAGAAATTCTTGCCCTGTGCATACAAAAAAGAAAGAAAGAAAAGGAAACAACAATCTGGTACCCTCTAGTTTTTTAAAACCACAATTGTGCAACTCCCTTGGGTTGGCTGAAGTAGATAGGATCTCAAACACATCAGGAAAGCACCAAGTTGTTAGTTCCATTAGATGGATTTAGGAATTAATATGGGATTAGGTAGCACCGAAGGTAGAAGGGATGATGAAACTGGCTTTCCTCTCCAAGACAAAGGCAGACGTTGTGAAATATATATATATATATATATATATATATGTTTATTCTGTCGAGTCATCCTGGTGTATGGAAGGAAACATCACAGCTTCCTTTTGCCTTTCAGCCCCTCCTGGGACCATCCAGGCAGCTTTCTATAGTCGACAAACTATATTGTCTATATGTGTAACATTTTTTGCTGATAAATGAAAATAAAGGGAGACTATCATAGATCTATTTCGAGCTATTTTGCTGTCGTCAGATAGCCATACCCATAGTGGGAATTGTTCAATATATTTATTTATTTATTTATTTATTTATTTATTTATTTATTTATTTATTTATTTATTTATTTATTTATTTATTTATTTATTTATTTATTTATTTATTTATTTATTTATTTATTTATTTATTTATTTATTTATTTATTTGCATCCTTGTCCATATCTAAATAATGGGCAAGATATCTACCGACATTTATATCTCCTTTTTCTTTATTTAGTTTCAGAGGACATTTCTCTGCTTTTGATAAGCAAGTCAATAAGAGCCGAGCACAGCGGCGCAGTGGTTAGAGGCAGTACTGCAGGCCACTTTAGCTGACTGTGATCCGCAGGTCAGCGGTTCAAATTTCACCGGCTCAAGGTTGACTCAGCCTTCCATCCTTCTGAGGTAGGTAAAATATTGCTTTATTCAGGGGTGGGTTCCACTTACCTTTGCCACCAGTTCGCATCACGACATTTCGCACGCACGCACGCACACTCCGCTTGCGCACGTGCATGCGTCCACCCGTGCGATTTGGGTTCCGCACATGCTCAAAAGCAGGAATTAGCCTGAAACACAGCTGAGGAGCTCATCAGTTGTGCTTCAGGCGAAGAAATAAAGATTAGAATTCACCCGCGGGCGGGCGGGAGGGCCCTTTTTCAAGCTGTGGAAGGGGAAAAATTCGCACAAAATCCAAAAAAAAGATGGTGGCGCGCACGGAACGGCACTGACAGTTACGTCACCAGTGGGTCGCTACCGGTTTGGGCGATCCGGGAGGAACCGGGAGGAACCCACCCCTGGCTTTATTGGATCAAGGTTTTCTGAAACACCACACAAGTGTTTAATAGGTGCATTACTGGTAGTTTTTATTCCAAGAATGGTGTTGCTCCTTGAACCATTGAACTCACGTACAAAATGTTCTCTATGTGCTTTGTTGATAAAGACTATTGGATTGCAAATGCCTTCCTAGTATTAATCAGTTGATCATTAATCTTAACAGCATTTTTGTGGTGTTACCAGAATTATAAGTAGGACAGCACATCTATCAGAAATGCTAGATATTTAGGGGGATATCAGGAAATATGGACATGTAGCTAATTTACTTGGGAGCCACCTTCTTTAGAGCATAGATATCTGAGTTAAATCAGAGAATACATATGGCGTTTCTAAGGGACACTGTGTACAGAGTCATTTACACTACTGAGAAAGCTGATTGATCTGCTGTCACTTTGTTTCTCTATCCATTGTGCCTTTTTTCCTATCAGAAGATTACAGAAATAGCAATAATAAGAAGACTCTGAAGCTTCATGTAATATAGGATGCAGGCAGAAAACAATGGGTTTCATAAAACCCTTGGAAGTGGCAAACATTATTGAGAAGGAAAAATCTCATCACAGGAGAGTCTATTAACCCATTAAGGATTTCTTTCATTCTTTTTCTTTCTCTTGGGTTGCCAACATAATGTTCTGCTTAAAAAAAATTGGTAAGCAGTTCAGTCTGATTTATTTCTTTAATTTCTTTGACTTAGCTCCCAAGTTATTATTAGCAAACATTGTGTCATAGAACACCCATCAGTGGCTTAACTTTTTCAAAAGACACCCTAGTTAGACACACTATGGCTCCCTTGCTCTTGTAGTGGAGAATATACACAGCTGAGGTTGAATTCTTGGTATTCTCTGAGTGTGTTTTTCATCTTGCAAACATTTCACTAACTGGCTAGGTATCATCAATGCAATCATGGTCCCTGTATAAAGAGAAGCAAACTCAGAAAACACCAAGAGCCAAACTTTATGGCCATATTTACATATTACATTGTCACGATTCTCTAAAACTAGAGTTAGTTGAACAAAAAAAAAAGGTTTTTTTCAGAGGAAAAAAAGTTTGATCTGCTGTTTCATACTCTTGCCTTGTATTCCTGTGAACTGATAAAAGCTTGTATGAAATATAAAACAAAGGAATGTTAATTAAGTTGTCATCAGTA
This sequence comes from Diadophis punctatus similis, assembly GCA_023053685.1. Taxonomy (NCBI): domain Eukaryota; kingdom Metazoa; phylum Chordata; class Lepidosauria; order Squamata; family Dipsadidae; genus Diadophis; species Diadophis punctatus. Next base: position 35,347,876 of record JALIGW010000006.1, on the reverse strand, counting down.
AGCCAAACCCAAGGTATAGTTACAAACCATAATTTGCTATCCTAAATCATGGTTTATTCACATTCACACACATTGTATTTTGCATAATTATCATTTTAATGTTTTTTTTAAAGTCAATGAAATATGATTTAGCATGTTAGACCAACCTAGCCTTTTAAAGAAGCTTTGCTAATAGTACTATAAATGCAGTTAGTTTGTTGAATGAAACTTAAGACCTTAAAACTGAGATATTTAAGTTAAAATCCCAATTCAGCTGCTTCTATTGCAACTCCAATCAGCAGGTTATTCATGAGGTGTGGAAAAAAATCAGGTGGCGACCACATTAACAAAGGGCAGGATGTGGTCCCCATCTTGAATTTTTGAACCTTGACTCCTGGAGGCACTCTTGTTTATCACTATCCTTGGCTTGTCAGTATGGCAAACAAATAATATATTATAATAAGCTAGCAGGAATATCTTTGGCCAATGTTCTTTAGTGCATAATGTTATGTTTTTTGTGTCTGGTCACATTTCCAGTATAATATGGAACTCTTTCAAATCAGATTAATGTATCAGATTTTTTTAATATATTTTAGAATATATGTTGGCTGGAATCATCCAGAACATGTGTGCTTTTTTATTAAATGGCAAGTTAGTTTACTAGGTGCCATCTGAAATCACTAGTGCATAGTTTTACCCCCTAACAGATCTTTAATAATCCAACATTCTGGTTTCTAGCATTTTTAATTGAAAATGGTAGCTGATTAAATTCTTAACTAAAAATGCAGAGAGACACTGAACAAACAACAATGAAGGAGGATTAAGAAAATTGGAAATGATGTAATACTGTTAATAACCATCTTCCCAGCCTATAATATCCATATGTTCTAAACTACATACAGGGGTGGGATTCTACCGATTTGGACTGGTTCGGGGGACCGGATGATCTGACGATCAGGTGGGCCCGCCCGCCCATGCACTTTACTGGCCTATATCTTCTCAGCTGATTCGTGCGGCAGAGCAGATTGCCGCACCTCAGCGGTGTTTCTCCCCAGCAGTAACGCAGAAGGTAAGTTTTTGTTAAACTGCGCATGTGCACGCAGCGTACATCAGGCGCGTGCACGCGCAAAGTGTGCGATCACCGAGTTGGTGTTAAACCGGCAGGATCCCACCACTAAATACATATATCATGCAACTAAATATTCTGGCTTAACTGGCATATATCCTATAAGGATAGTAAGATAGCATTTGAATACTAAAATAGATAGATAGATAGATAGATAGATAGATAGATAGATAGATAGATAGATAGATAGATAGATAGATAGATAGATAGATAGATAGATAGATAGATAGATAGATAGATAGATAGATAGATAGATAGATAGATAGATAATGGATAGATGGATGGATGGATTATATTGTATTACCGGTATATCCCATGGCATAGGATCTATCTGCATAGCATCCAAATTATACAAGTTATATAATTTGTGTTATATTGTGTGACATGATAAACATGTCATGGACATTTATCAGTAATCAGGATGGCTCACAAGATTTTAAAAGTGCAATTTATTAGCAACACAGTCTGTAATTGTGGATGAAATTCTCTTGGGTTCATGGTATCTCCTGGAGCAGAAGGTAAAGCCCATGGCTCAGCTTTGCCTGGTGTACCTAGTTCCGTGATGGCGAACCTATGGCACGGGTGCCACAAGTGGCACACGGAGCCATATCGGTGGGCACGCGAGCTCAGGTCCGGCGCGCATGTGTGCACCAGCGGGCTGATTTTTGGGCCTTCTGGGCCCACTGGGAGTCAGGAAACAGGCTGTTTCCAGCCTCCAGAGGGGGTGGGGAAGGCCGTTTTCGCCCTTCCCAGGCTCCTAGAAAGGCTCTGGAGCCTGCAGAGAGCAAAAAATGGGCATGCCATTGCATGCTGGGAGTGGGGGGTCATGCGCGCATGCGCGGGGGTGCGCACATGCGCGGGGGTTCATGGAATTATGGGTGTGGGCACGCACACATGTGAGCCCCCGCATCCCCCCCCTTTTTGGCACGTGAACCAAAAAAGGTTCGCCATCACTGACCTAGTTGGTACTACTTTAGGGTAGAGGACCTTTGCAACTCCTTAGCCTCACCACCTCCAAACAGGATTTTAAGGTGTGCTTTACTGCCTTTAAAGACATTTGAGAGAGGGCATATGATAGCAGTTCCCTTGATGATGGGTGACAGACACGTTAGGGGATTACCAGTGTTGTGATGTAATAGAAGAGCTGCCTGTTATATGTGCAAGAACAATTCAGAAAGCTGGTATACTGCCTACAATGCAATGTTATCTTTAGGATCCCCTTCTACAGATAGAGTCTTGCCATACTATGCAATCAACCCAGGGCTGAACCCTGCACATTCCTTCCCTTGACAGGAAATAGGCATCTTTTATAATTGTTCCAGTGTTTTAGAGCAACTCTCCACAATTTCCCGTGTGTATGGCAACCCTTATACAGTATTTGTAACTTTTAAGAAAACGGCAAAAGTGTTTTTAAAAACTATTATTTTTTGTTATATTGCTCTTTCATTGTTTTGCTGCAAGTAATCAACAATGAAACTCATCAACCTAGCAGATCAGTATCATTATCATAATTAATAAGCACTAAAGAATGAAAATGTCTGCACGCTGAATATGTTCTTTCCTAAGCATTAAAATCTAAGGGAATGGAAAATCATCCTTGCATTCTTTTACTTTCTCAGCATGCCAAGATATTTTGTAAAATCACTGACACGTTCCACATAAGACTTTAACCAAATTTACTAAGAATTATTAAAAACTAAAATGCATGTACAGTAAGAAATAAATTCCAGGGAACCGAATGGCTTACTTTTAAGCAAACCTCTACAGCATGTAAATAGATATTCCAAGTGTAAACTGAAACAAGTAATAACAGAAAAATAATAAGGAGGAAGTTAAATATGATTTTAGCAGCAGCTGAATTAAGGAAAATTCATTATAAGGAATTATAAATTGAAGCTAAAACTAACTTCTTTGTGCATTTATTTAAGGTTATCATCTACTGATATGAATGACTAGTTAGGTATATGTGTGTGCTTTGACCTTGAAGAACCTTTAAAAACAAATCCAATTCAATATTTCTCAAGGCCACTAAGTATCTTTGAATGTACCTGTTTCTCAGACTATACAATTTTATATAAGTGTCAACCTATCTCTTGCAAGATCCTCCTTTAGATCACAGCTTTTGATCTTTTGGTAGGCTTCAACTTTTCACACTGTATATCCTACGGCTATCTCAATTTGATCAGTCTGTTGTGAATCTAAAGATCTGCTTTCTTTGGCCTAGTGCCCTCAATAGTAGCATAATTGGCCTAACAATTTCAGGCTACACAAGAACTGAAATAATACTTCTAATAGACATACGTTAGGAAAGTTAATATAGGTACAAGCCTTTATGTTTTTAAAAAAGCAATTAAGTAATCCTGGGATATCAGCTAATGATTGTCTTAGTGTTTCTTCTATAAACCTGAGGACCATAAAAACAATTGGAAATTTAGAAGCTATTGCACTGACATACTTCTTCTTGTAGAGTACAACAAGACCTTTACTCTGTTCCTATAACTTGCTTGCTTACTTGCTTTACTTTATTTATTTATGGTATTAAATGTATAGGCTGCTGAACTCCATTACAACTTTGGCAGGGTGCAATTAAAAAAAAGTTCAAAACAATGCAATGCAAACAATGCAAAAATCTAATGTCTAGAAAAATAAATAACACAAATTCTAACAATCCAAGCATCTCATAGACAGTTAACCATCCCTACTAGCCCAAGACCTGGGCAACAGCCAAGTCTTAAGGGCTTATTAAATAAAATCAGGGTAGGGGACAAGTAAATGGCAGGGAGGCTATCATTTCAGGAACTACACAGCTCCTTCTTGGGTCCCATCACTTTTTAATTAATTAATGGGACCAAAAACATGCCGATTTTATTGAATTGTGTGGGACATGTAGGAACTAGGAAGAAAGATGCCTGCTCAGATAACCAGCTTTAGTGCTATGAAGGGCTTCATTATTTTCTCACTTGAATAAAAATGGCTTGTTCCAATAATAACCCAACAAAATATTTATGAATCAACCTTGGTAAGTAAAATTATTTTTCATAAAGTTATAAATCAAATTGCAAATAATTTCTTCAGTTTAATTCATAGACCATAATTAAAATAAGTTTGTATCCAAAAGATTGTGCCCACCTTTGTTTAGTAACTTTCCAGTTTTCAGGTACTATATCTTTATTTATTTATTTATTTGTTTATTTGTTTATTTATTTATTTATTTATTTATTTATTTATTTATTTATTTATTTATTTATTTATTTATTTATTTATTTATTTATTTATTTATTTATTTATTTATTTATTTATTTATTTATTTATTTATTTATTTATTTATTTATTTATTTATTTATTTTGGTTTTCTTATATGCCGCCCAACTCCCAAGGGACTCAGGGCGGCGTACAGCAAAGAGAAAATACAAGAACAACCAATAATAAACGTTACATTAAAATCAAATATAAAAATTAAAAATTTAATATTAAAAACCATCCAACAATCAGACATACCCGGGGGAGAGCTCAGATGGATTAGGCTCTACCCCCAGCCTGCAGGAAAAGCCATGTCTTAACGGCTTTTCGGAAGGCCAGCAGGGTGGGGATGGTTCGGGTCTCTGGAGGAAGTTGGTTCCAGAGCGCAGGGCCCGCCACAGAGAAGGCCCTTCCCCTAGGGCCCACCAGCCGGCATTGCTTGGCCGACGGGACCCGGAGGAGGCCAACTCTGTGGGCCCTAACCGGTCGGAGGGAAGTATGAGGCAGAATGCGGTCCCGGAGATAGCCTGGTCCTAAGCCATGAAGGGCTTTAAAGATGATGATCAACACCTTGAATTGGACCCGGAGACCGATAGTTTATATTCTACTGCATTTATTCTCTATCTCGGAGAAACAAAATTAACTTCCACAGCATCTATTCTGTGAACTATAGATATGTGTTTCCTCAGGTACAAGATCATATTTTATAATGAATGAACCTGTTAAAAATTCTACAAAATGTTCCCAGGGTGAATTTCTCTTATGCTGCAATAACGGCGAGTAAACTAGCTTCATGCTTAATGCATTTGAATACTTCACATTTTGTCAGTATTAGCAAAAAAGGGTCATTTTTCTGGTTAGGCATTCTACAGTTCAAAATTTTTTGCAAACAGTTTACACCAGAATCTGCTGCCAGTTTGATAATGATATTGCCAAACGGGAAATATATTAACTGTTGAAATTTGCAATGAGTGAACTGTAATTCATGTTAAAATAAGTATTACTTTTGAAATATATCTTAGGAATGTTTTTCTCCATTTCACTTGTAGCACTTGGGCAAAGGAAAGATGACTTAACACATCCATCTTCCAATGACTAATAGGCCATATATATTCTCCATTCATTTGTGCTAAGATAGAGATCTCTTGCTTTTTGTGTAAGTATATTTTTGCACTCTGATCCAGTCTTTTTTCCACACACAAGGAATAATTAGCTCATTCAAGGGAATGGAATAAGGACAAAAAAAAAAGATCGAGAGCTGAAATGCGGTTCTTATTTTATAAAAAGTATGTATGATCGTCCAAGGATGCTATTTCTTCTCTTGTCCTATCTGAGCTTGGCACACTTAGAGGAAAAAAACATTCATGTGTGAATGCTGTTTGTCAACTTCAGTTCGGCACTTAATACAATCATTCCTCAGCATCTAGTAGACAGACTGGGCCTTTTAGGCTTTAATAGTCCTTTGTGCAACTGGATTCTTGATTTTCTTATTGATAGGCCCCAGTATGTGCGAGTTGGGACTAATATTTCTAACACCATTTTTTTTTAGCACAGGTTCTCCTCAGGGCTGTGTCCTACATTCCCTGTTGACCCATGACTGTTGTGCTAGGCTTGCCACCAATCATATTGTGAAGTATGTGGATGATATAACAGGAATGCCCTTATTCAAGATGACAGTGAGGGTACTTACCGCAAGGAGGTAGAGGGTTTGGTGTATAACAAAAATGGCCTCATTTTAAACGTAGGAAAAACTAAAGAGATCATTGTTGATTTCAGAAAAGGCAGGCACAGACACACACATGTGATTCACCAATGGAGTGGTTAACAGCATCAAGTTTCTGGTGTGCAGCTAACAAGTAGGCTAGCTTGGTCACTCAAGAGTGAGACATTGGTGAAGAAGGTACAGCAGTGCCTGCATTTTCTGCATTACATGAGAAAAGTTCATCTTCCTTCCCCTGTCCTTACCACTTTCTATAGAGGGACAATCAAGAGCATCAAGAGCATCCTGTCATACTGCATTACTGTCTGGTTTGGAAACATTATTGCTTCGGACAGGGAGATGGTGCAGACAGTGGTGAGGATGGCAGAAAAAATTATTGGACTTACAATAGTTCATTTAGTGACCATTCAAAGTTAGAATGATGCTGTAAAAAGTGGCTTATGACCATTTTTCACACTTACAACTGTTGCAGCTTCTGTATGGTCACATGATCAAAATTCAGATGCTTGGCAACTGGTTCATATTTATGATGGTTGCAATGTCCTGAAGTCATGTGACCAGCTTTTGCGAGCTTCTGACAAGCAAAGTCAATGGGGAAGCCAGATTCACTTAACAACCATGTTACCAACTTAACAACTGCAGTCATTCACTTAACAACTGTGGCAAGAAAGGTCATACAATTGGGGCAAAATTTACTTAATACATGTTTCACTTAGCAACATAAATTTTGGGCTCAATTGTGGTCATAGCTCGAGGACTTCCTGTATATGGATCAAATGGAAAGGAAAAGCCTAAGTGAACCTAGTGGTGGTAGAAGAAGGTGGGCCTGTGACTCCTAAACTGGGAAAGTGGCTCCAACAGGAAGACCATCAGAGTCTCTATCCAAAAAAGTGCAGTGCTGGGAACAGCCAAGATCCTGTGCAAAACCCTCAAACTCCCAGGCTTCTAGTACAGAACCAGAGATGGAGGAAAACACAGACCACCTCTAGGGAAAAGGATTTTTTTAAAAAAAGTGTAAGTAGGAGTGTAGGCAAAATGAAAATGACCTCCATATATTATAACATCCTGGCCATTTTTGGCAAATTGAAAATTGCCACTTGGATGAGTAAGCCAAGGCTTTTGTATCTGTATCTCTGGGGATAACAACATAGTTGGCACTGCAGAATTTGTGTGCCCAGGGACTCACACAATGAATGTATTCCTTAAAGAATAGTTGATACCTTATAAGGTTTATGAAATTTGGTGCATTTAAAATAATCATTTCATGGCAGCCATGATTTAAAATCCCCAATCAAGAAAATTCCTTCATTTTATCCCAATAAAAATAACCTCAGGAGTTAGGATAAGAGCACAACACTCTCAAAATCACTGAGTGAACCTGAATCTCTGTCCAAATTCACCATTTTATAACTATATCATATTAGATGCCTATCTGTCTCAGTATGCATTGTGTCTATTTTCCTGGCTGCTGATTAAAATATCAGAGGAGTCCACCAATATTCTTTCTTACTATAATTTTTTTTAAAGTGTGAATCAGGCTAATATCATTATTCAGAAGAAACATTGCAGGATCATGTTGTTCCAGTTTTATTTCTTTCTTTATTAAGGCTCACTAATGCCCTAAGCACAGCCAAACAGTGATGAATCTTGATGGAAGTAAAACTTCCACTCCATGAGATAGAAACAAATGGGATACGTAATGACACTTTCAAATCATACTTCTAAATTTTAGTCACTCAACATGCCAAAGATGATATCTTTAAAAACTATGCCGATTAAAATTGAACATAGCAGATAAGGACAATTTTAAAAAAACTGGCTAAAATCAAGTGTGGCAGTGAAACAATTAAGAGCAAGGCAATTAGACGGGGGGAATCTTTGTAGTTTCCTCCTTCCCTTGGTGTCCTAACACATGTATAGTTTGCTTGCTGGTTAAGTCAGGGCTGGTTACAAATAATGTCAAGAATAGTTGAACTGGGAAAGACATTTTTAGGGATGAATCCAGTGGTGGGTTCCTCCCGGTTCGGACCGGTTCTATAGAACTGGTAGTAACATGGTGGCCTGGGTCGCTGGAATGGGCAGCGACCCAGGCCCACCATGCCCCCAAGCCGGTCCTCTCAGCAGCACTGTAGGTGCCGCCATCTTGTTTTTTGCTGCTGTGCATGCGCAGAAGCTGGTTTTTTAGTACTGCGCATGCGCAGAGGGTCATTTCTGGGAAGTGACGCCTGCACGCAAAATGTGCACTTCCGTCGCGATGCGAACCAGTGGGGAAGGTAAGTAGAACACACCCCTGGATGAATCCTGTGATCCTAGCTTTCATCTGAAGATGACTTTTGGTGCTTGGCCTCCCCTGTTGTGTAGGCTTTTCACATGAGATGTTTTCAAAGAAAGGATTAGTAGCTTGTGCAAGGAAATCAAAATTCAAGTTTAATTGGTGATGATGCATTTTGTCTTTTGACAGTTCCAGTAGCAGAAGCGCCTAGAAGACCATCAGAGGAGAACAAAAATAAGTGAAGCAGCACAATACTTGTCTTCCACTCTGTAAAAGGATTATGCTGCTTCACAAAGTAACTTTGAATTGGTGCTTCACTCATAGAATCTTCAAATCAAAAGAGCCTTTGAAGCTGGGCACAGTGATGATTTATAAGAAACCAGAGGTGGGATAGCGACATGCAATGTTAGGGTCACTACATATTTGTTGTTACTAAAATGCTCTGTTCATCACCGTGTGGACTTTGATTTAAACAGTAACTTTTCTACAGCATCTCCACCAAGAGTTTGTGTGTAAGCATCACTAGAAAGTGAGTTTGTGGGCAGAAAGTTTTCTAAAGAGAAATTCTTCCTGAAAAAAAAATAACATTGATTCTGTTAACCCTGAGAATGATTTTATTTGAAATATGTTGAGATTTGTATGTATAAGAATGCTTTTTGTAAGAATAGGTCTTTTAGCTAAGCCTGGCCCAAGGCATTTATCAATTTCTATTTTCTAACCATTCTCTCTTTTATTTGCTCTCCCATGGCTAATTTTTCATTCATTTAAAACAGAGAAAAATATTACAAGCTGTACCTAAGTTAAATAATACAAGATGGAGAAGAGTGGGAAAAAATTGAAGTTTTTCTTTTAAATGACTTTGAGTGGTTGCTAATTCAATAAGCCAAGATGGGTTCTCCCTGTCCCCTTCTTTCCCCCCTCTTCCTTTTCCACTGTGCTATCTCTTACCAATTCTGGGTAAGTCATTTTTTCCCCATTTGACTTTCTTGATCATTTTCTAAATTACTATAAACAATTGTCATGTTCAACACTTTTTGACTTTTGTTCCCCTTAACAATATGAAATACATTCTCATCTACAAATGGATTAATTATTTCAAACGTTCTCTGTTTTTCACTTTAAATCCCTGTAGAGTAGTTTATAAATTTCCAAAGTGACACAGACACTCTTCCTCAGGTCTTCTGAGATCTTTTGATATCTAAGTGGCATAATACAAAAGGAAAAGAAACAAGAAAGGAAACCCCAGCTCTCACCTAACAAGAAACAGAATACAGTACAATGCTACCAATGCATAAAAAAAGAATGGAAGTCCAGAAACAACAATCATTTAAAACAAGAACACCATACAAGGATTTGTCACCAGCATTAATCTTGGGGCTGATGAGAGTTTTTAAAAAATTATTTATTTATTTATTTATTTCTTTAGTTAGTTAGTTAGACTTTAAGTACTTTTTTTTTGTGGTGGTGGTGCGGTACAGGAGAATGGGACCAAATTTTCTGTCCAAATTTGCATGTCTGGAGTCCTGTAAAGACGAAGTTAGACCCTGGAGGGGTCAGCATCATAGAGCAGATACTCCGGGGGTGAAGGGGAGAAGAGCGAACCTCCATTGCAGCAGGAGGAACCCCTTGAATCCGGTGCAAAAGAGACCGGCTGTTATGGTTGGGTCCGGAGGCGTGACGGCCTGATCGAATGGCGGAGGAAGCAAAGAGTGGGAAACAGTGAGAAGTATAGGTGGAGACTGACAAGACAGAGTGAGATATCTAAGTTGGTGACACCTACAAGCTGATAGACAAGTGAGTCTCCAACGTGGGAAAAGCAGCGCCTTAGCGGTGGGAGCGAAATCTTGAGAAGACAGAATCAGTACTTACAGCAGAAGGAGAGGAGGGTGCGATTGACAATTCAAACAGGTTGTGCCAGGAAATTATACAATTAGACTGACCATAGAGAATGAATTTGTGGCTCTCTATTTTGAGAGACTAGCTATTGCGGTGAGTGGTTCAGGAAAGGAATATTTACAAAAAAGATTTTTGATAGAGATGGAGACGTTAATGTTCTGGGAGTGAAGAGAAGTGACAGTGACTGTGCAAAATAAAGGGAAGCAGACATCTTGGATTCGGAGAATGGAGAAGTTGTAGATGAAACAGTGAGGCTTAGGTGCAAAGTACTCTGATGAAGCTTGTGAAGGACTTTGGATTGGATACACCTGTAACCAGCTTTGTATATATAATATATCTATTATTCAATTTACTTATTACATCGATGGTATAATTATATATACATATATACATATATATGGTATAATTATATATACATATATACATATATATGGTATAATTATATATACATATATACATACACACACACACACAAACACATATATATGATATATTTAAAAATAGATAAATTTATAAATAGATTAAGACATAATATTTTTATGATTTTTGTATAGAACCCTCAGCTTTATATAGTTAACATTTTATATATACTTAATGTATATTTATGCATATTTACACCGTGATACAATTTCTAATTATTATAACCTATATGACTATGTATTTGTAAACATATTTAGTTTAGAATTGATACTGCTATTGATAATCAGAAATGTTAGATTATAATATTAACTACTAATTAATTAATTATTAATTTTAGATTACATTTGCACTATACTAAGGAGTAATTTATAAGATGATTATTGCTATAAGTTTAAGACAGGATAATATAGTGGATTACATTCATTTTCTTTAAATAATGACAAACATACGATGAGTGTGTAGAATAGGAGAAATTTTTACAAGAGAAGAGGATACCTGAGAAAATAAAGAATAGGCGATTTATGGCACTGTGGAAGAATTTTTTAAAGAATTTAAGTATGACAAGAACGACAACGATCACAAAAACTGCAAAGAGAACTATGCCGATGACAGCCTCCCCATCGGGGCAGAGATCAATAGGAGACATGCTGAGTGGTGAGATACTCATTGAGTCTACAGAACATGCAGTCGACGCTGAATATGATCCAAGAAGTGATGCTGAAAACGCAAGAGTGAATAGTTAAGAACCACAAGGAAATTAAAATTGATATGGAAGAAGACATACAGAAATTAGATGACAGAATGGGAAAAATACAGGAGACAATTGCCAAAAATGAACAGAAAATAAAAACAGTGGAGGCAAGAACAGAGCAAACGGAAAAGAAACTGGAAGCAACAGAAGAAAGACTGATGACAGCGAATAGAGACCTGGAGGAGGCAATAATATATCTTGAATTGGAAAAATCAGCTTTTTTCCTGAGATTTCAAAATACAACAGAGAATAAAGAGGAAGATCTAGTGAACCTCATGACAGAATTGCTGGCTGACGCATTGCAGATGAATAAATATGAAATGCAGAATGGCATTGATGAAATTTATAGAGTCCATACTAATTACGCACAATGTTATAAACTACAACAGGAAGTGCACGTGAGTTTCGCAATCAGAGATGAAATCTATAGAAAGACACGAGATGATCCATTGACTTATAAGGGGAAAGAAATTCTAACCCTTAAGCAGGTACCCAGAAGAATTAGAGAACAAAGGCAGAACTACCACTTTCTCTCTTCACAACTTGTTAAGTATAAGAGCTGAGGTGGCGCAGCAGTTAGAGGCAGTACTGCAGGCCACTTTAGCTGGCACTGAACCACAGGTCAGCGGTTCAAATCTCACCGGCTCAAAGTTGACTCAGCCTTCCATCCTTGCGAAGTAGGTAAAATGAGGACCCAGATTGTTGGGGGCAATATAAATATACATTGCTTACTGGTGTAACCCACTTAGAGAGTGCTTGCACTGTGAGGCGGTATATAAATCTCACAAAATAAAATAAAATAAAATAAATAAGGCAATATTTTGATGGCTTATCCCTGAGGGTATGGTGGTATCTTGGCAGGATAAAAAAATCAGAATTGATACCCTGGACAAAGCCCAAGAGTTTTACGAGCACTACATAACAACAGATGAGGAACAGGATAGTGGAGAAGAGACAGACAGTAAAAGCCAGGAAGAACAACAATTGGAAGAAAATTAGTTGGACCAAGAAGCAAGAGAGAGGACGGAAAGAGAACATCAGGAAAGAGAGGGGGCGAGGACGAGGACGCAATAGGAGATAAGACCAAGGAGGGGAATGAGGACTACCAATAAACAATAATATGGAAGAAGAAATTAAGTTAATATCAATTAATATAAAGCAAGTATTCTCTAAACTCCAAAAACAAAACATGGATATTACATGTTTACAAGAAGTACATATTAAAAAACAGCAAGGTGGCATCCTAGAATCTCCTAAAAGAGGGAAACTTCATTTGGCTCTGGCACAGAAAAAGAAGAGGGTATAGCAGTATACATAGAAGAATGGTTAAAACCGTGACAGATATATGCGGACGAAGAAGGGAGAAAACTATTAATTGAAGTAACAATAAGGCAAAAACAAATACTATTGGCAGTTTTATATGCACCAAATACTAATCAGAGGGAATATTATCATAAATTGCATAGGAAGATAACAGAATTAGAACTGGAGAATATATGTTTATTAGGAAATTTTAATGCGGTAGTAATGGATTCCAAAAAAGACTATACAACTAGTAAAAAAAATAAGAAGAGGAAATATTGCTGAATACCTTCTTCAGAATGATACAAGAACTGAATTTAAAGGACATATGGAGAGAATTAAACCCGCAGAAAAGTCAGTATACTTTTTTTTCCAATCCGCATAATTCATGGTCCAGGATAGATATGGTGTGGATGGATTTGGAATTGGGTAACAACATAGTGGAGGTAGAGATAATATCAAACACATGGGTGGACCATAATCCTCTAATAGTGAAATGGAAGGGAAGAACAAAAAAGAGAGGGAGATGGACCATGAACCAGAGGGTTTTAAAAGAAAAAAAGTATGTCCAATGGATAGAAAAAGAGCTAGATTTCTTTTTGAAGGAAAATTTAAATTTATTTATTTATTATTTTTATTTGGCAATTTTTATATGCCGCCCTACTCCCTAGGGACTCAGGGCGGCGTACAACATGTATAAGAACAGCTATAATACAGTATAAAAACAACAATTAAAAGAATAAAAAAATCACACATGCAACCCACTCAATCACCCCACCTGCAGGTAGAGCCATGTCTTAATGGCTTTCCGGAAGGCCAGCAAGATGGGAATGGTTCGGATCTCTGGGGGTAGTTGGTTCCAGAGAGCCGGAGCTCCCACAGAGAAGGCTTTCCCCCTAGGTCCCGCCAACCGACATTGTTTGGTTGAAGGGACCTGGAGGAGGCTGACTCTGTGGAACCTAAATGAACATACAACTCTACAAAATTTATGGGATACAACTAAAGCTTATATTGGGGGTTTAACAAAGCTTATGTGGTGCAAAGGAATATAGAAAAAAAGAAACAACAAACAGAGCTACAGAAAAATTGAAGAATTGGAACTTAGGATGCAAGATCCCCAAAATGAGAAAATTAAAGGAGAAAAAGAAATGATTAAGCACAAAATAAATTTAATTTCACAAGAAGAAATGGCCCAAAAACTTAGATCGACAAGACAGAATTTCTTTGAACACACGAACAAACCAGGTAGATGGTTGGCCTACAAATTGAAGAAGGAGAAAGAAAGAAAAATTAATACAATGATTACATGATGAAGTGGGGAATACACATTATTAGATGGAAGAAAAAAAGAGAACCACCCCAAAATTCTTTAAAACTTTGTATAGTCAGGAGAAGGCAGAGGAAGAAGATACTAAACAGTATCTATATGAGAGGAATCTTCCCATACTACCAGACATAACAAAGGAAATGTTAAATGATAAAATTACTATGACAGAGATGAAGGCAGCAATCCAAAAACAAAAAAAACAATAAAACTCCGGGACCAGACAGAATTCTCGCAGAGTTTTATAAAGAAATACAAGAGCCATTGGAGATACTACTATTGGATATATACAACGAAACATTAGAACATGCAAAATTACCAAAGTCATGGACAGAGGCATTTATAACGCTCATTCCAAAAGATAATAAAGACAAACAGCAAATTAAAAACTATAGATCAATTTCATTGTTAAATGCCGACTTTAAAATATTTGTTTCAATAATGGCCGAAAGAGTCAAAAGATATTAAATTAAATCATTCATTCTGACCAAAATGGGTTTTTAACCCAACAGGCATCTAAGAAACAACACACAGATTATAACGAATACATTGGAATATTATGAGGTTCATCCGTAAAAGCAAGTGGCGCTATATTTGTAGATGCTCAAAAAGCCTTTGGTAATCTAAATTGGAATTTTCTTACTAATCAATTAAATATTATGAATTTTGGGGGGAAATTTACGGGAATGATTAGGGCGATTTACTCAAACCAATCGGCAAAAATAATATTAAATGGGGAAACAACAGAGGACTTTAACATAACCAAAGGGGTGAGACAGGGATGTTCCCTATCCTCCCTTTTATTTATTTTATTGTTGGAAACATTATTGATACAAATTAGGCAAAAGCAGGAAATAAAAGGATTGAGAATTAAAAAGGAAGAATACAAAGTACAAGCCTTTGCAGACGATTTGGCCTTTATCATAGAAGATCCCTAGAGACAGGAACCATATTATTACAGGAAATAGAAGAATTCGGCAAAGTAGCAGGGCTTAAAATAAATAAAGAAAGAAAAAACTAAAATACTAACTAAGAATCTTACTAACAGGCAAAATGAGGAAATGGAAGAGAAATTGGGGATCTAAACTGCCAAGAAAGTGAAATACTTGGGAATTTGGCTAATGGCAAAATGTTCTTCAATAAAAGAGGACAATTACAATAAATTATTACAACAAGTACAAAAGGAGTTGGATAACTGGGTGAAATTCCAAATATCACTAATTGGCAGAATTTCCACAATAAAAATGAATATATTACTTAAATTTTTGTATCTCTTCCAAACAGTACCAATAAAGATAGGGAATTTTTTTTTGAATAATTAAATAAAATAATAACAAAATTTATTTGGTTGGAGAAAGAAGCCCAAATAAAACTCAAACTTTTGCGTGATTCTAGAAATAAAGGGGTTTTTGGCCTTCCTGACTGGGAACTTTATTACTACGCGGCAGTCATGACGTGGCTTAAAGACTGGATTCAATTGAACAATAAAAGGGTATTAATATTAGAGGGCCACAACCTCCAACTCGGCTGGCACGCATTCCTCTGGGAGGGGAAAAAACAAAACCCACTCATATTTTCAGAGACACTTAGTGAGAGATGTCTTGATAAGCATCTGGGGAAAAATTAAGAAAAATCATTACATGAAAATTCCAATTTGGCTGTCAACAATGGAGGCGATGATTTACCCAAATGTATTAGATTTAAACAAGTGTGAGATATAAAGAACTATTGGATGAACAAGGAGAATTAAAATCTGATCAGGAAGTAAAAAATCAAGAAATAAAGATTGATTGGTGTCCCTATCTCTAAATCAGGACAAGATACAAAAAAGATTTAGAACAGTATGGCATCTATGGAAAACAATTGAAATTGGATAAAATATTTCTAGGGACAGGAGAAAAACTGATTACCAAACATATAACCTCTTCCTAAGATTTAAAATGGAAGAAGAAACTGTGAAGGAGACGATGATAAGTTGAGCTAGACATTTTGGATATAGTATTGAATTAGACCATTGGAACAAATTATAGGAGAAAAATTATAAATTAACAATGTCAGCAGTCTATAAGGAAAACCTCTACAAAATGTTTTATCGTTGGCATTTACCCCCAGCCAGATTGGCCAAAATGTTTCTAAACCGTTCACCCAAATGCTGGAGAGATAGTTATAAACAAGGAACTTTCTACCATATGTGGTGGACCTGCCCCAAAGCCAAGAAGTATTGGCATAAAATAAGGGAATGGTTGGAAGAAATTACTGAACAAAAGATCGAACTGAAGCCAGAACTATTTTTATTGAGCATTTTAGAGGGGAAAATTGATAAAAAAATTCAATATATAATATTACATATATTAACTGCAACCAGAATAGTTTTTGCTCAAAATTGGAAACAGACTAATATACCTTCAGAGGCAATGATAATAAGAAAGGTACTTGAGTCTACAGAGATGGATAGGTTGACTATGGAGTTGAAAGAGAGAGAAGACTCGGAGGACTATCAAGTTTGGAGTCGATGGTATACCTGGCTAGAGAATAGGAGTAAAATTATTGTATAAGAATTATAGAATATTGCTGACAATATGATTATATCGTATATGCGTGTAAATATTATTATAATTCAAATGACTATATAATATAGGATAGTGAACCATAGAAATAGAACCTATGTAAATATGAATGTTATGGATGATATTAATACCGATATGGAAATGCTGTAATGAGTGAAAAATTGTGTTTTGTTTTTTAATGTTGAAAATGTTTAATAAAAATTAAAAAAAGAGAGAGCGTTAAATTTTAAAAGGCCATTTAAATAGGGTCAGGATAAGGCCTGTTGGAATCTCAGAAGGTAGGGGATGGAATGGTGTTCAAGAAGTACCATGACAGGGAAGGATAGATAAAAATTAGCAACATCATTACTGAAAGCAAACTTTCAGGAAATAGAAGGTTAAATTAGTATTCATTCCAAGAGATCTGTCAATGAAACTTTGCCTGAGGTCAAATTCAGTGCATATTATCAGGGGCATGGAAAAGAAAGCCAAAAGATTTATAAGAAATATGTCAACATTTTTCAAGTACTCAGTGATAGCAGTGGGTGTGAAAGGCACTGGGGCAATAACCACAATTTCCTTGCAGGAAGAATAGCGATTTTGTGGTTGAATACTTATTAAAGCCAGTTAGAATCACCTGGGGAAAAAAATCTGCTCAGCCATTTCAAGCAAGATTAAAACCCTTAGGAGGAAATGCCATTTTTAAAATTTTCCCAGTATGCAGGAAAAACAGCAAGGTCACACCAAGAGTCAAAACTGAAGATGTAGTTTACAACTGTCATCCAATAATGGGAGATATTTTTTCCACTTCCTTATAAAGAAGCAATGGGAATGCAAAGCAGAATTCATTTGATGTTTCCTAAGTAGTAGTTCCCAAAGCAATTATGAAGAAACTTAATACAAAATATTTGTATATAATCCATTGCATATCATTTCGCCTTTAAAACTTTTGAAGAGTAAGGCAGGAAAAGAAAACAAAAACTACCTATATCACCTTTCCATCTAAGGAAAATGTATCATATTCAAAAATAGGAAGTACCACATACCCCTCTGTGCTGAACACGGATTGTAAATCTAAGATACAAATAAACATTTGTATGTTAGATTTATTTTATTTATTTATTTTATTTATTTATTTGTCAAACATGTATAGGATAGTAGTAGTTTGTATAAACATAAGTAAAAAGTAACGATAAAAGAGGACAATAGGACAGTAGGACAGGGACGGTAGGCACAGTGGTGCGCTTATGCACGCCCTTTACAGACCTCTTAGAAACGGGGAGAGGTCGACTGTAGACAGTCTAAGGTTAAAGTTTTTGGGGTATGGGGAAGAAACCACATTCAGGCATTAATCACTCTGTTGCTGAAGTGCATTCAGGCATTAATCACTCTGTTGCTGAAGTCGTATTTTCTGCAGTCGAGTTTGGAGCAGTTTACATTTAGTTTGAATCTATTACGTGCTTGTGTATTGCTGCGGTTGAAGCTGAAGTAGTCATTAACAGGAAGGACATTTTGATATATGATTTTATGAACTACATTTAGATCAGATTAGAGGCGATGTAGTTGTAAATTGTCTAATCCCAGTATTTCCAGTCTGGTGGAATAAGGTATTTTGTTGTGAGCGGAGGAGTGAAGGACTCTTCTTGTGAAATATTTCTGGACTCTCTCGATTGCATTTATGTCTGATATGCAGTGTGGGTTCCAGACAGGTGAGCTGTATTCCAGAATTGGTCTAACAAATGTTTTGTATGCTCTGGTTAGCAATGTAATGTTGCCAGAAAAAGCAATATATTTTACTTAGCAACAGCAATAGCACTTAGACTTATATATCATTTCACAGTGCTTTACAGTCCTCTCTAAGCAAGTTTATTGTATTTCATGTGTGAATGTATGTATGTATGTATATTATGGTGGGTTCCACTTTAATCAAGGTAATGAGGTTCTACCTCTAAAATTCTGTCCACATTCCGTATAGGAAGATAAGTTGTATTTCTAAGAAACCTCTATAAAATTAAAATGTCTTCTTATTTGCCATTAGATGATTGTTTTCATTCTTGACCATAACAAGAATATTGTTCATCCTGTTACATTTTTTTGCTATAAAGAAATCATACAACCAGCTTATAAAGATGCTCATTTTGTATCCTGAAACTTACTGAAAATGGTTGTATTCACTAGAGATTATTGATGCCCTCAAAATACATAAAGAGACAAAGGTGCTGTCATTTTTCCATCTGTTATAACAGATGCCTGCATAATGGAGCCCTATTAATAGGGAAGAAAAAAGATTTGCATGAGACTACAATTTATTGGAAGTTTCTACAGGTGAACACAGGCAACAGGTGACAAGTGTTTCAAGTGTGAGCTGCATTTAAATGTTCTTTAAATGGTTCCCTGATAGGCTATTGGGTGAGACTCCTAATTTTATTGTCTCATTCCACCATCATGAAACTTTTTTTTTGCAGTAAATTGAGGCAGTCAGACTGACATTGGCAAAAAGCCAATGATTGACTTGCTAATCTGAGTTTTGCCAAGTTGGGTCAGAGACATTTCTGCTCTTTTTGGAGGCCCACTCAAACCCCAGGAAAAGAAAGTAGGGGGCACTGGGGATGCTATTGAAGCAGCAGGAGAAGCATTTGCTCTCTTTGCTTTTCTTAAACAATAGAGGTACAATCAAAGACATTTGGTTATATGCTGTTTGCTACCAAATCGGAGTAATGCTACTCCATGGGATGCAACAAGGAATGCTATTTCAGGCATTTCTTTTGGGATTCCTCCTGGACATTTGCACAGGTGTGCCCGCAAGACACCGTTCTTCCTCTTGTGGACAGCATCTATAGGGCAAAGTGTCATGTACCTTAGAGTTCCCCTGCAGTGCACACAAAATATTTCTCTTCCTGGATTTATTAGGAACATTTTAAGGACAAATAAAGGGGGGGTGTCCCTTACACTTTTAGAAATACCCTGTTTCCCCCAAAATAAGACATCCCCTGATAATAAGCCCAATCGGTCTTTTGAGTGCATGACAATAAGGCCAAGCGCTTATTTCAGGGTTCAAAAAAATATAAGACAGGGTCTTATTTTCAAAGAAACATGGTAGATTGTTCCAGGCAGCAGCATCTTATGAAGCTGGAGAGTGGCTGGAGACATTCAAGACCTCCTTATCCATCCCATATGCAGAGAACAAAGAAACTGGAAGATTGCATTTATATGCTGTCACATTAATGAATCACCTATTCATTGGAATATCTTGCAGTGTAAATATCCAAAAGGACTTTCAAGATTCTTCTGGTGCGGAGTATTTTCTTTGACGAAGCAGGTGTCATTAATCTCAAGTGTTGCAGCAAGTGGTAATCGCCTCCTGCCGCCCCATGTGCCTGCTGGCTGTGTGGGTGGATGCCTGCTGTCTTGTTTATCTATTTGGAAGATAGTCCCACAGAACAGTGCTTTTAAAATAATACCTCTCTTCCAGCTAGTTGTTTACTTTGAGGTGAATCTTCTTATTGTTGCAAATTGCTTCTGGCATCTGCTCTGAATCAAACTGCCTGTCTTTCCAGTCCCCCCCCCCCTTCTTTCTTAGAAACAGCCCTATATCCAGGCCTGTCAGGATCAAACCACTTTATTTCCAGTGATCAAGAAGTGACCCATCCCGGTACTATGGTATTTATACTGACAGTACTTGGAGACTTCTTTGTTCTTCTGAGGCAAGGGCCTTCCTTTAGCTTTCATTCCAGAGCAGCTGATGTGTTGTTCCTCTGAGCTCTGGCTGTAACCAGCATCATGTCAGATCATTTCAATCTCCACCTTTGAAATATTAG
Source organism: Diadophis punctatus similis (assembly GCA_023053685.1). Classification (NCBI taxonomy): domain Eukaryota; kingdom Metazoa; phylum Chordata; class Lepidosauria; order Squamata; family Dipsadidae; genus Diadophis; species Diadophis punctatus. Next base: position 35,327,482 of record JALIGW010000006.1, on the reverse strand, counting down.
GCCCAATTTCCCTTCATGGATGTCACACAATTGCTTAAATGAGAGAAATGAGGGCTGTACATTGCAGAGTCAGAACTGCTGAACATTTTAAAGCTTTTGGAGATTGGAAGCATTTTAACATAATCTAAGTTTAAGGCAATGTAGATATGTGGTAAGAAAATCATAAACCTAATTCTATGGGGTTTTGACACGTAATGCAAAGACTTGCTTTCTGGCGAAGACTAATTTTGGGGAAAGGTGGAAGGAAAGAGAAGAAGAGGATTGAGAGAAATGGAATCTTATTCTTGTAAAAATAAGAGCAAGAGTGCAGCCATATTGTATGACATATTATATTATATAATCAAGTTATAATTTTTGCATATCAGCTCTCTCTCTCTGCTTCTCTGTTCTCACAGAAAAAGGAAATAACAAAACATTTAATGCTGACATTAGAAAAGGAAATGTGCAGATGTCAGAATGTTATGTGAAAATGCTAGGGAATTTCCATGCTGGGAAGTCACCCAATAAAGATGCCAAAGTGTTACATAATATGGGTGGACAATGAAGTGGGAGGAGTAAGATCGTTGTTTGCCTGTGTATTTATACGATGTATTTATGTATTTATATGATGTATTCAGACCAGAATGTCGCTTGGTCTTAGGTTAAGGCCTCTTTCCAAGATCTTTTGCAAAGGTTATCCAATAAATGCTCAATTTTTTATTATTCATTGGTCTCCTGCTGAGTGTTTGGGTTTATTTCTCACAAGGATGATCAACAGCAAAGTGAATGGACTTTATTAATTACAGTGGCAATGAATGCATTGTTGGAAGAGCTGAAGAATCAGGTTAGGGATAGATTATCATGGAGAAAATCTATCTATATAGCCAACAATGACTTAATGGCATGTAATCAACCAATCCTCTATAGCAGGGGTGTCAAACTCACATCATCATGGCGGCGTCACGTGACATATCGTGACTTTTTTCCCCTTTGCTAAACTGGCCGTGGCCGTGGCCAGAGCGTGACACATCTGGACCACGGGCCACGAGTTTGACAGCCCTGATCTATAGAGAGGAGGAAAGGGGAAGGTTGAGGCGTGAAATGGATATATTTCTTCAAAATGTTGATTATTGAAATTAACAATTCCCCCCCAAAAAAAGATTCCTATGGATCCTGTACTCTCCATAGGAATACTAGGTGCTCAAAAAGCTATAAAGTGGATACTGGGGCTGCTCTATGTGCACGTGGTTGAAGGTTCTTCTAGAAGCTGTCTGCAAAATAATACAAGAGTATCTTTTGCTTTGGCAATATTGTTTTACCTGCCTGTAGAATTATACATATGTTCAAGGGGAATAAAAAGAAAAATCCAGTCTCATGATATACTATTGCTTCCATTTTATGGCCAATGAACACCTACTATGTGGCTGGGAGTTTAGCAGTATAATTGTTGGTTGCAGAATCTGCCAGATATTTTACACAGGATTTGGCATTTTATTCCACCTATTGGGTCCTTCCCAAGAATCTGAGATAGAAGTTATTGTTAGATATTGATAAAAACCTTCAAAGGATGTAAGCTCTTCCAGGTAAAGCTGCCTTTTACAATTGACTAAAGCTGATTTTGTCGATAATAATGTTATTCAAGAGGTGCTTCAGGTGTTTTGGGATTTCACCCAAGGCTCAGAATTTCTCCAATTCTTTGTGTTCTAGTCTGGAAACCCCCAGTATCGCCATATCAATTATCCACACTTTCTCCTTTTGAACCACAGTTAAATCTGTTATTTGCCAAGACTTTTCAACTACATGTTCTCACCAATTTTTCATGACGGGCACTTGTTAATTTTTTAAAGATGCTCCAGTGAATCATTTTGGAGACTGTGTTATGTCATTGTTACTCAGTCTGTATCAGGGGTGGGTTCCTACCGGTGCGGTCCAGTGCGTAGCTCCGGTATGGACCCGCCGATAACACAATTTGCACGCGACTGTCTCCGCTGGGCAGTCTCCGCCGGTACCATCTCCGCCGGGCAATCACGCGTGTCACCATCTTTTTTTATGAATTTTGGGTGATTTTGCTTCTGCGCATGCGCGGAAGCAAAATCTCACGGAAATCTCATGAGGGGATGCGCGCATGCGCGGAAGCAAAATCGCGCCAAAATCTCTCTCGCGCGCGCATCCCCTCATGAGATTTTGGTGAGATTTTTCTTCCGTGCATGCACGGAAGCAAAATCGCATGAGGGGGCATGCGTGCATAGTGTGTGTGCACGCACATGAAGCATGAAGAAACACGGAGCAGCGCACCAGTCTCGGTAAGTAAGCAACTTGCCCCTGGACTGTATAATCTTTTTTATTATTGTTGTTATTTTTATGGTTCATTGCACAATCAGCCAGATATTTGGACTCGATTTGGAATTTTTATTCACTTATTGGTCCTTACAAGAACCTAGGATAAGGAGATGTTATTGAATGCTATTAAATGTATTGTCACAAGATGTAAGTTCCAAATAAAACTCCTTTTAGCAATTAACTGATGGTGATTTTGTCAATGCCAATGGTGTTCATGTGGTTTTCCAGATGTTTTGGGATTGCAGTCAAGGTACCTAACATGATTGGTACTATTTTTGTTTTCTTTTGCCATCATTGTGAAGAGAAGGACCCAGGGGAGACATGATAGCAGTGTTCCAATATTTGAGGGGCTGCCACAGAGAGGAAGGGATCAAGCTATTTTCTAAGGCACCTGCAGACCAGACAAGGAATAATGGATGGAAACTGATCAAGGAGAAATTCAACCTAGAAATAAGGAGAAATTTTCTGACAGTGAGAACAATCAACCAATGGAACAGCTTGCCTTCAGAAGTTGTGGGAGCTTCAGCACTGGAGGCTTTCAAGAAGAGATTGGACTGCCATTTGTCAGAAATGGTGTAGGGTCTCCTGGGCGGGAGGTTGGACTAGATGACCTCCAAGGTCCCTTCCATCTCTGTTAATCTGTATTGTTCTAGAGATGTGGTAGCTCAGTGGTTTAACACTGGACATGTCTCTGTTCCAGCAGTTCAAGTCCTAGCACTGTGTGCCAGGATGAATTCCCATCACTTGCCTCAGTATGTGTATGCCTAATGGTTCAAAAGCATATTTTCGGCAGGTAGATAAATAGGTACCACTTCAGTAGGAAGGGAGGAGGCCTTGGATACTGCTGCAGGAAGAGCAGCTCATCTTTCTTTCTGAAAAGAGGGTGAGCTGCAGTGGTGGGTTGCTACGGTTCGACCCGGTGCGGCGAACCAGTAGTGGCGGTGGCAGGAGGCTCCACCCACCCACCCAGATGTCATCAAAAAATTCTCTGCGCATGCATAGAAGCTTCTGCACATGTGCAAAAAAGTGCATGCTTGCGCCCGCGCGTTCCCATTCCCGAACCGGTAGCAAAGGTAAGTAGAACCAACTATTGGTGAGCTGCAATACCAGCTTACCTTCCTATGGTGCACCTTGGTAAGTGCTGGAGTGTTTCTATAACTGAGTTGGTAACTTGTCAGCCAAACTATTACTCTGCAATAGCATTGTAATCTCCTGGCTAATGTAATAATGCCATACACTAATAATAAATACAAATTCTACTTCTATTTGTAGGTCTTTGTATTTTGTGATTTTCTACAATTCTTTCTCTTCTATTATCTCCAACTACTGCCCTGTGGTATAATTACAGTTTTTAGACTATACTTTTACCACTGTTTGAAAAAACAGGGGAGGTTATTCTGGTTGAAAACTTATAAGTTTAATTGGCCTTTCCCCTCTTCTGTAGACTGACCCATGCTATTATAAAATCCATTCTAGGAGATGAGAAATTCCCATTGATAAGCAACATCCATAAAATCCATAAAAAATTGCCATCCCCAAATTGTATTCTTTGTCTCCAATGATAGCTCAACCATTATTATATATCACTTTGTGCTAATGAAATGACTCTTTAAATATGAACAATTGAGAGTTCCCCTGTCTAAACTCTATAGATTCCTTTCTCTATAGGAACACTATCACTTCCATATTTTTTAAAAAACAAGATTAAGAAATACCAATTTAATAAGTTATTAAATGTAATTAAATTAATACATGTAATAATTAATAAGTTATTTAATATTAAATAAATGTTATATGTAATTTTAATTTTAATGTTTAATTTAGTTTTTAACACTAGTCATAAGAGGGAGCAAAAGATCAACTTCTAAGTATTATTTCAACATTAACCAGAGGAGAGAGAGAAAAAAACCCCACAGAAACACAGAAGGAAGGGACACAGAGACTACAGTATTTAAAAGATTGCTTTAAAAAATCATAAAAATATTAAAAAGACCGTGTATAAAACCAAATTTTAATTTTTTAAAATAATGAAAAAATCCTTAAACATCCTTAAACAAAATTTTAAAATTTAATATTATTAAAAGAAAGAAGGGACCTAAAGGCTACAGGATTTTTTAAAAAACTGCTAAAAATAAGACACTGCCTTGAAACTTAAACCTAGATATGAAAAAAGGACTAACACTGTTTGAAAAATATTGTCCTGTATATATTCATGCCAATTTATACTGCACCAAACGTAAACTAAATGAAATTAGGAAAAAAATTATAGAATATGAGGCAAATATTGCTACTCTGAGACTCAGCCAATAATATGAAAAACTCCATCTAAAGAAGACTGTATCCAAACTGAACATAGTAAGGAACAAACAACTACTAGAAAAAAAAACTATCTTTTAGAGATGGATCTGTTGGGAGTTAAAACCCACCCCTCTCCTAGAAAAATAAAATATTTTAGGATATACTAAAAAAGTAGAATATTTCCCCTAAAAACAGAAGTAGAAACTCAGAGAAGCAGAAACTCAGCCCCCCACCTTTGTCAATGGGCCATTAAAGCCTGGGCTAGTCTATTCTACATAACAAAGATCTACCCCCTTCAGCAAGAACCATCTAGCAAACAGAAACTCGGCAATGGCACCTGGGAAGATTACATCAGCCAAGCCTGGGACACAGACAAAAGCTACAGAATTAGCTAAGACCCCCGCCCCTGGGGAAATCTGACAGCCAATGGGATACATTTCTTACACAGGAAGAGGAAACTCAAGGTGGGGCCCAATAAAGGGTATAAAAATTCAGGGACTCTCAGCAATGTCCTTCTTTTCTTCTTCAACATCTTGAAGCATGTGATCGCCTTTTCTGTTCAGGAAATCAAGCCATGTGCTCCTGTCCACCATTAAACCATCTTTCCAAGCAGTCTCCATCTTTCCAGTGTCTTTCCCCACTTGGAACTGAACCCAGATGGACATTTCTTCTAACAGATCTATGGCAGCATGTCACTCATTAAAAAAATTGAGAACAATGTTCCTGCTGTCCAGCCCAGCCCCACTGGAACTGATCAATGGATTTCATATCCTTCCCCTGGAAGATAACATGAAGATATCTAGAAAAGGACATCATCAAGTTTTCCAATGACAGGAAGAAAAGTAGCTCAGACTTCCTTAAGGGGAAAAAAAGGGATGTGTTGTTGATAGGATACTCACTTCTCAGAGGAACAGAATAAGCAATTTGTAGACCAGATAATTAATCAAGGAAAGTATGTTGTTTCCCAGAAACAAAGATCAAAGATATGACCGAGAGACATACCAAAATAATCAAGCCCACTGATTGTTATCACTTCCTTCTCTTTCATGTGAGAATGAATGATCCAAAAAAGAACTTGAAAACAATCAAAAGACTATGAGCTGCTACTCATGAAAGCAAAGAGTTAAGAGTACAGGTAGATTATTGAATCCTACCGAACAAGAAGCAGTTCAGTGGTGAAAAAGGTAAGGTCGGGCACTTAGGCAAGAAAAATGAAATGCATACAAACAGAATAAGTGATAGTTGGTTTAGCAGCAGTAACTGTGAGAGGGAGCTAGGTGTCCTAATGGACAACCATTTAGATATGAGCCTCATTGTGCTGCAGCTGCCAAAAAAGCCAATGCGTTCCTAGGCTGTATCAACAGATGGATAGCATCAAAATATAAGAAGTTATAATAATACCACTTTACTGCATTAGTGAGGCCACACTTGGAATACTGTGTCTAGTTTGGGTCACCAAGATGCTGAGACCCTAGAAAGAGTGAAGAGAACAGCAACAAAGATGATAAGAGATCTGGAGGCTAAAATGTACCCTCAATGGTTAAGGGAACTAGGTATGTCTAGTCTAACAACGATTATGATTAGCTGTCTTCTGGTACTTAGGGGCTTTTATAGAGCAGCTGAGGCCAGGCAAGAAGCAATGGGTATGAAACTTGTCAAAGAGAAATCCAACCTGGTACTAAGGAGAAATTTCCTGACAGTGAGAAGAATTAATCAATGGAATAGTTCTACGATAGGTGCTCTATCACTGGAGATTTTCAAGAAAAACTGGACAACCATTTGTTTGGGACGGTATAAAGTTTCCTGATTTTGGTAGTGGGTTGGACTAGAAGGCCCCCATGGTCCTTCCAACCCTATGATTCTATTTTATACTTTTTTACTTACTTGTTTCACTCATAAGTTTTAAATATTCTTAAATAGGGTAACGCTTCCTCTGATGTTTATAGATTCTAATATGATTTGGTCTTTTAATGCATTGATCTAAGGGACCTGACTTTTAGTATACCCTACTTCTCTCTCTTCCTTCCAGTCTCTAATGAAAATGTAATATTTAAATTCCATGCAATTAGTAGAATTATGCCCAGAATTAATCAAAAGTAATATTTTATGATTGTATGCAAAAGTTTTGACAAAAGTTTTGACAAATTAATATTAATATCTTGATACATTGGGTGTGAAGCAAAGAATAGTTTTTTTAAATACTTTTAACATAATTACAACATGATTTTTTTTCCTGTATACCAAGAGGGACGAATTTTTGCTTACTCAGTTCCTGTACTTGACTTCATTCTTTTATGATGGTTAAAAACCATCATATTGTGAATACCTCATGACTAAGGTAGGGCTAGAAGGAATACATTAATTTAAAAAAAAATACTTTCCCACCCCTATGGATAATCTGTGTCTTCCTCAATCTTTGGTCTCTTCAGTCTTGGGTCTTTAGTATCTCAGTTATTCCTAGCACTGTTCTCTACTGGACAGAGAGGTCTGATAGTCTTTCTGGGCTCTGTTGGAGCCACTCTTCCAGCTTAGGAGTTGATATCAACACTGGGACCACTTTGACCTTTACTTTCCACACCCTTTCTTGTTCTTCCTGCAGGCCCTGGGACATCTCCAATTATTCATAATCCTTCTTCCTGATGTTGCTGTCACTTGGAACCACTACATCTATCACCACTGCTATCTTCTTGTCCATGTCTACTACCACAATATCTGCTTGATTTGCTAATACCTGCCTGACCTTCTGGATATGGAACTCCCACAGGATCTTACCTCTGTTATTCTCCATGACCTTGTATGAAATTTCCCTTTTGGACTTGGGATGGTCTAGCCCATACATTGTACAGATGCTCCTGTACACAGTAGCTGGATACTTGGTTGTGCTGTTCTGTGTATGCTGCTCCTTCTTGCATCTTACACTCTGCCACTATGTGTTGGATTGTCTCTGAGGCCTCTTTGCATAGTCTGCACCTCAGTCTATGAAATATTGAAGTATTACAGGGAAGTATTTTGAGGAAGCAGTATTATGCAACATGCAAGAAAGAAGCAAATCAAGGAAAGTGAACCCAGGGGGAAGAAAAAAGGACATATCGCTCATATCATTTACATAAGCATCATCTACTACTCTATCTCTCCATACTTTTCTATACTTGAAAACCATCCTTGCTTCTATTGCCTTTTATTCTTTAAATATCTCTTTCTAAAGATGTCATCAACTCCACCTCTTTCTTAGTCTTCTCTTCCTTTCCTCTCACAAAAAATGATCCAGGTTTAATTATTCAGCTTGGCTGTAGTAATCTTTAGGTGCTGTTTTAATGTGGTTTCCAGTCTTAAATATAAGCCCTTTTCATAGTCTTAAGGAAGGTCACTCATAGATGAAGAGAAGACCTCCTTCTTTATCAGCTAAGAATTATAGTTGCAAAGAACAGTCAAAGAGCACTGTATTGGGATCTTTGGAAGTACAGGGGGCAATGTAGGAGCCTATGATTACAGTGTTCACCCAACAAAGACAGGTTAAAAACACTCTTTCCTATAACTCAGTGGCAATATCTTAATTAAACATGACTGAATAAATGTCATCATCGTTTAGGGTGTCAGCCCAAGTTACTTATACTACTTCATGGAAAAGGAAAAGCAGAGCTGTGTGTTCTCCATAATATGGCTAGTAATTGATAAAATCATCATCGGTCAATTGCAAAACACAGCTTTACTTGGAAAAGTTACATCTTGTGCTGATACCTTAACACCATCAAACAACAATATCTCCCGAGCCCAGGTGAAGGACTCAACAGGTGAATAAAAATGCCAAATCCAGTCTAAACTTCTGGCTGAAAAACCATAATAATGGAAAATATTACATGGCAAGTACATAAAAAATAAACCAGCACACAAAAGAGATAACAATGAGGGTTGGCAATGGCTAGAGTGGAGAGTTAAAGAAACAGACAGAGGGGCCAATTCTGGCAGCACAAGACCAAGCTTTAAAAACAAATAAAACCAGAATTGAGAAGTCAGCAATAGATAGCTGCCTCTGCAAAGAAGTTGAAGAAACAATGAACCACCTACTTATTTGTATTTGTATTTGTTTATTTGTCAAGCATATATGATTATAAGCAAAGTATAAACAGTAAAACATGATTGAATATATATGTAATAGTACAAGCATGAATAAGAGTAAAAGAGGTATGAATATATGGGTACATTAGGACAGGAACGGTAGGCACAATTGTGCGCTTATGCACGCCCCTTACCGACCTCTTAGGAATGGGGTGAGGTCGATGGTAGATAATCTGAGGTTGAAGTTTTTGGGGTTAGGGGAAGAAACTACTGAGTCAGGTAAAGTTTTCCAGGCATTGACCACTCTGTTGTTGAAGTCGAATTTTTTGCAATCAAGTTTGGAGCGGTTTACATTAAGTTTGTATCTATTGTGAGCCCGTGTATTATTGCAGTTGAAGCTGAAGTAGTCATTAACAGGTAGGACATTGTGGCAGATAATTTTGTGAGCTACACTTAGGTCAGATCGAAGGCGGCGTAGTTCTAAATTTTCAAGTCCCAAAATTTCAAGTCTGGTTTCATAAGGTATTTTGTTGTGAACAGAGGAATGTAATACTCTTCTTGTGAAGTATCTCTGGACATTGTCAATTGTGTTAATGTACTTAGTTGCTGCAAGAAGATAACACAGACTGACTACAAACAATGCCATGATAAGGTTGGAACAATGGTACATTGGAAGATCTGCAAGAAATGCCACTTGCCTACAAGTAAGAACTGGCGGGACCACAACATAGACAAATAATAAAATGAAGATTATTATTAAAGTGGTCTGGGACTTTAGAATTTAAACAGACAAGTGCCTGCCACACAACATTTCAGACTTAAGAATAAGAAAGACAAACAAATCTGGATAGTGAACATGACAATACCTGGAAACAGCAAAATTGAAAAGAATGGTTCAAAAAAATCACAAAATACAATGCCCTGCAAATAGAAGAAGGACAATTATGGCCAAAGAAAGCAAAGCTAGTCCAATAGCAATAGGTTCCTTGGCTGCAACTCGAAAACATCTAGAGCACCACTTGAACACTATTGGCATTGACAAAATCATCATCAATTGCAAAAGCATATGCCTTGCAACAATACTTTTAATATTATTAAACAATAACATCTGCCTATACCAGGTACTTAGGAAGAACTCAGAAGATGGACAAAAATGCCAAATCCAATTCTGGTTGACAGTACAAATAACCATATAATAGTATCAGTTGATATAAGCTTTACTTTTCTAATTCTTGGCCTCATTTAAATCCATTGCTTGTGGTGAAAGAAAATGTAATTCTGGTGAGATGATTTCCTGTTCAGAAAGATCCAACAGAAATCACAACATACAGTGTTAGGAAGCTAATATAGTGTCCAATGCCTTTATAAAACACATAGAAAATATAAAGATTTTTTTGAACTTGGAGCTTTCCTGTATTGTTTGATTGTCCTACATTCATAACTTCCATCTTGCTCTTCCCTCTCTGATTTGCCTTTTAATCCTGATTCATTCTTTGATCCTGTTTTTTGACTCCTATTTTGACCTTTTTTTTTTAGTACTGTAGCTCTGGGAATGGGTTTTTCACATAGGTTCTACAAGAAATAGCTTCTCTCCTGGTAGAAAGTAATTTCATTGACCATAGTAAAGTGTTCATCTAAATTCTGAAGTGTTCCTTGATATATGACTCCCAAACCATCTGAAATGTTAAGGGTAAATTTGTTTTAAAATGGGTTGAGGAAATGAACTCAGAGTCGATGTTTAAGAATAGGAGATATATGAAAATTTATCAAATTCTGTTGATAAGTGAGTAGGATATCATGCAACAACTAGACTTTACTTTAGAAACATACATATTTAGAAAATATTACTAAATAGTCCAATCTTAAATCACTCTTAAACTATGAATTTTAATATTCAGATATGAATTCAAATATGAACTCTGTTAAACATAATTAAAATATGTATTGCCAATACAGTATAATATATATTGCAAATATCTACCCAAGGAATTTATCTTGGTTAGGAGCATTATGTTGCAGTCCCAAGATGAAACTCAATTTTGGAAGCTCGGATTTTCAGGTTTTATGAAGTAAAATTGCAATGTATTCCAGCAATTGTGATTAATAAAACACCAGTTTACTGTATTTACCAGACCTAAGTCACATTTAGGTTTGCAATCTTATAATGTAAATCGGAAATATTTTGTAGGAAGAGATCTGCATTAGTCTGTGGTGGTAAAACATCAGCGATCTGTTGGCATCAAATGTTATGCCTATTTATAACATTTGTTAGTTGGAAAAGATTCTATCAAATTGCTGATTTTGTGGAATATTTTATAATTAAATCTCCCCCTTGGAAATTAGCATCTTTCAAAGACAGATTATAATACCAAATATACTTTGAATACTGGCACAATGTAGACTATTCATTTGAAGTATGCTTTTGAGCTGAGTCATCCAATCATTTAATTGATTTGATGTGTCACACTGAATGGTAAATTGAATGGGATACGTGATGGACATTTGTGCATGTAGACTCACATACTTTGATCAAACTGATACTTCTAACTAAATCAGGATGATGATTCAAACTGATGTTTTGAGTCAGATTAACTCTGACAATCACAATTTCAAATCAGGTCCTGGATGATTCATATAACTGTCACAAAATTATCTAGGGCTCTGTAAGGGGAAACATTTTTGTATCTGAGTTGCCTGTTCATTTTAATTAGTCTTTGCGGGCTGTAGGTGAAAAAGTTTGAGACAGGATTTGATTTGATGCGTCACACTGAATGGTAAATTGAATGGGATACGTGATGGACATTTGTGCATGTAGACTCACACACTTTGATCAAGGAACTGAAGCAAGTTTGTGGAAGTGGTTTTCAGAATCTAACTCAGTCAGCTCTGCAAGTGGTCCATTCCCTGTTTCTTAAAGGTAAAGATGGTAAGGAACATTGACTTTTTAAGGAAGGAAGTATTCAGTGGTCATTATACTTGTGCAAACCCAGAATAACTTCAATTGCCACAAAATCAATAACAATCTTAACCACTGCAAACAGAAATCTCATAAAAAGGTGTTGTTGTTTCCTCAAATAATTGCCAGTGAAAGAACAATTTCATGAGTTGAAAATAGAAAATGCTTTTCAATAGTAAAAGAAGGTCCAAATGGCCACAAGTGTAGCTACCAAGGACCTCTGGAAAATTAGTTTGAGCAGTGACTTGAGAAAAGTAGACTTGCCCTGGGGTTGGAAGTAAAAATAGGCAAGATGGTGGTTGCAGTATCATGATCAAAGTCCTGTTCCTTTTTACATGTATTGACATTGAACACATATACAAACAAACAGGGTTTTGATTCAATATCACACCACCACTGTGACTTGATATTCTCCTTCCTTGCAGAAACTGGTGAGTGGATTCATTTCCATTGTCAGTGAATTTTAATCTCTTTTTTCTGATACATCACTAGGAACTCTCTCTTTTCTTTTCTTCCATATGCAACCTCTTCCTTCTTTTTCAGTGCTGATTCTTACTCCTGATTTTTCTTCTTTTCTGCTGGAGAAGGGAAGAAAATGTGTGCCTGCCTCTATATGTGTGATTTGGTATGTAAGTGATAATAATCAGTATATGTAAAGGAAAGTTCATTGTTATAAATCAGGTGCCTTATTGTATAAACAATTAATTTTAATCTGTAGTTAGTAATTCAATTAATATTAATCCATTGCTTATTTTTGTCTTAGTTCTGCTTTATTAATGGTCGAGAGAGAAATGCATCTTCTGGAACATATATGAACACACACACACACACACACACACACACACACACACACACACACACACACACAGATCTGTACACATATACAAGTATGTTATAAATACATGTTTTCATTCAGTAGTCAGTAAAGCTGAACTAGACAACTGCATTTGGTAGAACTTTTATTTTTGAGTGTACACACGCACACACATTTCCTATGGGATTGCTATGGAGGACATTTTTAAATTCTGGGTCATATTCCTTAAATAAAGTAATACAGAGTCACAAATTTAACCTGCAGCAAAACACTGATTTAATTCTTAACCAACCAGGGATTGTGACATTCAGATACTCCAATGTTTCCCCTCTTAATAGTCAATCAGCATTCCATTTAGCCATGGTTAATTTTAATACTTTTGACTTCTTAATTCTTTCTTCAAAAGTTATTCCTGCACATTTATACAAGTCTGAATAAGAGGCAGGTATTAGACTTTCATTTGTAACAGCCTACTTCTGAAAAACATATGTGAATATTTCTCTTGTGAATTAAATAAACTAGAATGTTTGTTATTTGAAATTTTGTCTATTCAGTTTCATTAGTTCATGGATATAAGGGAAACTGAGAAAATTGGTGGCAATTAGGAAAATTAACAAGAAGGGTTATTGCCAAAATTGGACTTTCATTCTTCTTTTGGTAGATTTGTAAACATATTACATTATCAACCCTGGATCAGAACTCAGGCCATTCTTAATAATGTATAAAGGAAGGCCATTCTCCAGGTGTGCACATTCATAAGGTTCCATATCTTTTATCTGGAAAATCATGTGCAGTTTGGTGTAATGGTTAAAGCACCAGGCTAGAAACTGAGTCACTGTGAGTTCTAGTGCCAACTTAGTCCCGAAGCCAGCTGGGTGACCTTAGCTCAGCCACTCACATTCAGCCTTAGGAGAGAGGCAATGGCAAACCCATTCTTAAATGCATTATCAAGAAAACTGCAGGGACTAGTCCAGGGAGTTGCCAGCAGTAAAAAAAACAACAATTGATTTTGTTCTGTCCTTGCTACACATTACTCTGTGGGCAGCTTGACATGCAGCTAAAGCCACCTATCATCAAATAAAACAGACCTTTTGTGTAGATCTGAATGCTTTATTAAAGAAACAGGATTGGTGAAACTGGGAAAAATAGAAATATATACAATAAGAACCCAAATACAAAATTAGCAGTGTTGAGTTGCTGGTGAGCATAACACTAGATGATATAAAAGTTTCTTCCAATGCATATATTCTATGATACTATGAGCCAGTGGTGAAATCCAATTTTTTTACTACCGGTTCTGTGGGCATGGCTTGGTGGGTGTGGTGTGGCTTGGTGGGCTTGGCTTGGTGGACGTGGTAGGGGAAGGATACTGCAAAATCTCCATTCCCACCCCACTCCAGGGGAAGGATATTGCAAAATCTCCATTCCCACCACACTCTGGGGCCAGCCAGAGGTGGTATTTGCCTGTTCTCCGAACTACTCAAAATTTCCGCTACCAGTTCTCCGAACTTCTCAAAATTTCCACTACCAGTTCTCCAGAACCTGTCAGAACCTGCTGGATTTCACCCCTGCTATGAGTGCAATTTTTCATGCAGCCTTTATAAGAAAACAAAAGAAGCTGTATTTTCCACACAGCAAAAAAAAGGGGGGGGGACAATGAATTCCCTTCTTCTTTGAAGCAGAGGAAAGACTGAATATGGAAACTGTAAAAAAATGTGTTTTGTGATATCCTGTTTCTCAATGGAAGTAGACCGCAGAGGACAATATAAATTTTCAGGTAGATTCATCTCCTATTGCTTGTTTAATGTTCATATAATTGCAATCAAGTAAAAATGTTCTTTTTAAGATTTTCCACTAAATTGTGGAAATTGAGCTAATAATCTTGGGATTTACGAACGTTGAAAGTCAGGGAGACTATGAGTGTTTAAATAGATGAATTATACAATGAAATGCTGTCTACCTTGTACTAAATAAGTTCCAAAACCACCACAGTCCTGATATTAGAGGTTTTTGACATTTCTTTCTCCCTTTGAAAAAATTTCTTACATCACATTCTTTTTTTATCAAAGATCATGATAATGGGCAGAAAAAATGAGAATTATACAGTAAGTTAAAATATTGTGGACAGCAGAATTGTGTTTGTACATTTTTCTGTTTGTACACATTTAAAATGTGGTAGTTTGGAAAGTAATTCCTAAATTGTAATTTAATTATTAGTAATCATTTTATTTTTCAAAATAAAATTTCAGAAAATGTTGATGTTTACCATAGATACTTCTGAATTTGTAATTCCTGTGGTTATAGAACTGAACCTTTCTGGAAAGCATAATATTTCTCTTTAATATACAACAATTTGGCATGACAAGATATTGGGGGAAACCTATGTGTGTATCAATGCCATCATCTTAAAACTGGTGTAACAGTCATACTTTTGAAAAGCAAAGAGAATAAAAGGATAATTTCAATCAAAAAAGGATTCCCCCCCCTGCTAAAATAAAATAAAAAATATTTCCCCAACTTGAAACTTGAATCTGTTTCTGATAAAATGAATGTAAACAATTTATAATCATTATTAAGAAGAAAAAAAAGAACTTAGGGATTCATGTGGGCCTTTTGTTAGCGCACCTGCCTCCCGGCTGTGTTACAAAGGCCCTGCCCGAGCTGCTTGAGGCGGTAGCAAGCCTGGTGGTGGAGTTCCCCAGGCTTATGGTGCTGGGGGACTTTAACCTGCCTTCGGCAGGCGAAACCTCTGGTGCAGCTCAGGAGTTCATGGATTCCATGACAACCATGGACCTGACCCAAGTAATCCAGAGTCCGACTCATGAGGGAGGTCACATGCTTGACCTAGTGTTTCTCTCGGGGCAGTGGAAAGATTATCTGAAATCAGGGAATATAGTCACCACCCCGTTGTTGTTCCTATCATTTCCTATTGAGGTTGGATTTCACAGCCCCACTCCTCCCCCACAGGGAGGCGGGACCGACTAGGTGGTTTCGCCCCAGGCGCCTAATGGAGCCGGAAGGATTCCAGAGGGAACTTGGGGAAATACCTGAAACTCTGGTCCACAATTCGTCTGAGTCCCTGGTGGCTGCCTGGAACACCGCAGCATCAGGGGCATTAGATCGGATTGCACCTTTGCGACCTCTCCGTGGCAGTGGATCCCGGAAAGCCCCCTGGTTTACTGAGGAGATCCGGGAGTTGAGGCGCCACAAGAGACATCTGGAGCGACGCTGGAGAGCCAGTAAAACTGAATCCGACCGAACACTTCTAAGAACTTTCATTAAGTTTTATCTAGTGGCGATAAGGGCGGCAAAATGATCTCATTTATTTATTTGAAGCGTTAGTGATATACTCTGCTATTTAGCCACAAAGTTCAATTATAACAAGACACTCAGACATACACACACATACACCTCTTTATATCTCTCAAGTGTATAATCCCAAAACACATAATAGTAAAAGAAAGTTACTGGAAGGGGAAAAGGAATAATGATGAATTGTTGAGTACTTTGGTAGATGCTTCTGAGTAGATGCGTCAAGGGTATGATTCATTCTAAGGTGGCTTCCTATTCCAATTTCTCTCTACAATCTCCTTACTATTTTTGAAAAGAATATGATTGTCTAAGTGGGTGAGCAGATAATTATTTCCCACTTTGGCAAATATCCAAATGTGCATTGTGATTGTTAAGAGAAAGAAGACACTCCTCAGCATTTTAATCCTATCCATAAACCTTTAAAAAAAAACTGCAAGACAATTCACAAGGGCTGCTTCCCTGAAAAAGATTGCAGCAGGCAAGCAAGAAGTCCCTGTCTCAGCCAGGCTGATGCAGAGAAAGCAGCTCCATTTTGCTGTTCATCAAAGAGACAGGAAGACCCATCTTGATTCTTGTCTGATGTACTGTATATAATAAGCCTCCTTTCCTCAAGCAGTGTTTCTCAATATTACTGGCTGGGGAATTCTGGGAGTTGAAGTCCACACCTTTTTTAAATTGCTGAGGCTGAGAAACATTTTTCTATGTAGTGAAAACAGTTGGAGAATCCACTCTCATGTATGAAGAAAACCTTTTAGACACTTCTCACTTTTCCCAAGTAGACACGCTGTTTCTGCTGCTGCAGTGCCAGCATGGAATGGGGCAGCAACCATGTGGTGAGGAACAAGATGACAGATATGGCATCAAATGTAAACTCCTTTGTACCACAGACACATACAAAAGGGGCAAGCCTTGATCATGATGTCACCATTGTCAACTTGTCTATTTTTACTCTTTCCATGCAGTTATCATTGGTGGATGGGATCTTGGAATGAACAGACCTTATTCTGATGCATTGGGATTCAATATTCCTGCCCCAATATTTTTGTACATTGTGGAATAAATAAATGTGCATTGTGGAAGGCCTCACCAAATCCTTAATAACTGAAAAAGCCCTAGACTTGTGTCTTTAATTATGCTGAACAGTCTTTCCAACTTGATATTCTGGCTGGGAATTGTTGGAAATATAACTCAACACATATGGAAGGAATTAAGTTGAGAAAGAGAAATTACATCAATCTGGGGAGAGTTTGATTGGAAAGTTCAGATTGTGCAAGTTCGCATTAACGTGAGAGCCAAAAGACTGCCTGTCCATCAGCATATACAGTATTACTAAATCAATGTTACTCTGCTTTCCTTCAATTTAGGAGCAAGGATAACATGCCTGTGGCTATGTCCTCCCTTTCAGAGGTATTTCTTTTCTTGATTTCCTACCTGGACAAAATCCAGGAGCAACTTGCATTTTCTAAGCTGTCTGTATACTAGGATTCACACTGGAGAGAAGGCCCTTGAGAAAGCTAGGTTTCTGAAGATATACTAAAATATCAACCTGTGAGACTTTTCTTATTCAACTCCAGCTATAACTTTCAGTGATGCCTGGGTCATTTTTGTAGATGTGCCCACACAAATAAGTACCCCTGACTGAAACAGGTTACCCCAGATCCCCAGTTGGTTTGAGATCTAAAAGAACTGGGTTTTGTGCTCATCCTCCCTTATTCCACATGGCCCCGACATTAATTGTTCTCTCTTTCTTTACCTCTGATGTCCCCTTTCTTTTTTAAAAATTTCCTGGCTCTGCTATTAATGGTTTTTCTACATCTACCCATGCAGCCAGTATGGCAGCACTGAATTGACAGTAGACATTTGTCTGAGCTCAGAACATCTGCAATGATGCTAATTCCAGATGTCCCAGTTTTCCACTATCCCGCTTTATCTTGAGTATCAGGCAGAATGGGGCCAGATAGCACATCAATTAAAGGTAGTTGCTGATATCACTATAAAAATCATAACTAAAATAATAAATTTTATTTTAAGAGCTGAGGTGGCGCAGCGGTTAGAGGCAGTACTGCAGCCACTTTACCTGACTGTGATCCGCAGGTCAACGGGTCAAATCTCACCGGCTCAAGGTTGACTCAGCCTTCCATCCTTCCAAGGTAGGTAAAATGAGGATCCAGATTGTTGGGGGCAATATAAATATACATTGCTTACTGGTGTAAACCTCTTAGAGAGTGCTTGCACTGTGAGGCGGTATATAAATCTCACAAATAAATAAATAAATGCACAAATTAAAAATACTTCAGACAAAAATGAAGTTCACATTTAAGATGACCCCATGTTTACTAAAGATAGTTGATAAAATATCCACTTGTACAATTACTTAGGCCTACAGGAAGAAGATTGTCCTAAGTGACTTGTGGAACAATAACCCGAGGCTGTCGTGAAGGTTTTTCATTTCTGATGTAGAAAAGGTCTTTATACATTGTAATAGGAAAGACATATTATACTTTTGAGTTGTTTTTAGCTGTGTGAGCTAATTTAATACAAAGCAAGGCAGTTCTAGATAGATTTCATAAGAGAAACATACAGTGAAAATCTTTTCCTTCTTATTTTGCATGACATGAATTCTAATTTTCCTGCCATAATATGTGAGATTGAGATCTTTGTATGAGTGATAGCAGCCCATAAAAACAGGCAGAGAATATAACTTGTTTTGGAAGATTATTTCATTTTATTTTAGAGGTTTATAACTTATCCAGGAAAGCGAAGCATATTGATTAAATGATAATACTATATTTTAAAACACCTCTATATATCTTTTATATTCCTTTCTAGGGCTGTGTTTTTTAAAAAAATGATTTTCAAAGCTGATAGAGGCGTACTGTAAAAATGTCAATCAATTAGTTTTTTCTTACCTTAACATTTTAAAATGGAATATTTATGGACTGTATCATATCTACGGTAAGTACCAGAGGTGGGTTCCTGCCTGTTTTTGCCGGTGCGGTTAATAGCTGTTGTTCGGCGCAGAGCCGAAGACGCTGCTGCCGTTCGCGGCACGGGAACTTTCCCCGGGCGCTTTCCCCACCCGCATGGACGCCGCCGTTTGCGTTCTTTTGCCCTCTGCGCATGCAGAATGCTTTGCGCATATGCAGAGGGCAAAAGAACGCAAACGGCGGCGTCCATGCAGGCGGGGAAAGCGCCCGGGGAAAGCTCCTGCGCCGCGAACGGCAGCAGCATCTTCGGCTCTGCGCCGAACAACAGCTATTAACTGCACCGGCAGGAACCCACCTCTGGTAAGTAACGTATTTTTGGAGTATAAGACGCACCTTTTTACCCCCCAAAAGAGGGTGAAAACTTGGGTGCATCTTATACACCGAATGTAGCCCCATCCACCCAGCAACCCCTACACTTTGACCTCTGTCTTCCAGCAATTTACCTGCTTGCAGCAAAGAGGGAAGAGCCTGTAAAGCCAAGCAAGTCAGTAGCAGCTTCCCGACCTACAGCTGATTTGCCAGGTGGGAAAATGAAAGTGAAACTAACTATAAAGAGGCAAATAGCTGGGAGAGACAAGCAGATTTTTATTTTCTGCTGGATGCAAGGGGGTAAGTGAATAACTATAAATGTCTGTAGAATGTTCAAATTATTAGACTTATTTTTAGAGACTGCTTTATTATTGTTCTAGCCAGGGATCTCCAACCTTGGCAATTTTAAGATTTGTGGACTTCAGCTCCCAGAATTCAACAGCCAGCTTTGTTAGCTTTGCTGGCTGTGGAATTCTGGGAGTTGAAGTCCACAAGTCTTAAAGTTGCCAAGGTTGGAGATCCCTGTAAATCTAGACAACTTAACAAAATAAAGAAGCTTTTTAAAATAAATGTTTGCTGTGAAGAGATCCAGTGCTATTGTATCTTCTTTTAAATAATAGAGAATAATGTATACTTCCAGAAATTTTAATTAATTTTAACAGCTCTGTACAAGTATAGTCTGAAATGTAACAGTGTCCTGTTTAGTATTAGAGTTAAATCCTGACTTACCTTGGAGTAGATCTATTTAAATAATTGGGTGGAGTTAGTGTGACTACATTTAAGAACACTTTCTGGCATAATGTACATTTCTCCAATACTTTGCTATTTCTATGGGTCAGGCATACATGCACAGAAATACACAGCAAACAGTGTATATCATCTGTGCTGTTTGCTGTTTGCTGTTTGCTGTTTGGCAAATTGCTTGGAGGCAGAGGCCTTTTTCCCTTGTTTTCCTCCCCCAAAACTAAGGTGCGTCTTATACTTCGGTGTGTCTTATACTCCGAAAAATAGGGTACACAATGGAGTCAGGAATTATTAACTTATAAATTAATAAGCTTTCTGTCCAAGATGATTTTTCTTCTTGGGATTCAAATTCCACACGAGATATTTCCATTTCTGCATCTCAAGTCTCTAAACCAAGGTTTCAAGTCTAATCACCATGAGTACGTGCAAAAGTTCATCCCACTGGCAGAAGATGCAAAAGATCTTTTTCAGGAATTGGACCACATCCCAGAATGGAGGTTGGCAAAGAGGGCTTTCAGTGGGTGGCTGAGTGAAAGGCAGCAATGTGGTATTCTGGCCAGCAATGCCGTGGGAGACCTGAAACAACAGTTAGGTGTGGGTTCAGAGGTAGCATATCTTAGCTAGTCTAAAAATGTTGCTTAATAAAATGCTGAAAATAACAGAGCTAAAATAGAATTAGAAGAATCACAAAAGCATTTTTCCTTGGCTTAATTTCTATAAGGCTTGGTTGTCTAAATTATTTTGAATGCCTCTGATTTGATGGCTATTTTTTTCATCACTAAATAAATTACTTTCACCCTTTCCCATCATGGATTTTTTTTTAAAAAAAATTTTATTTAAAGTTTTACAAAGAATATTAAAAACTAAAACATGAACTAATAAAAAGAAAAAGCAGAAAAGAAAAAAATGCGAAAGTTCAGAAAAAAAGAAGAAAAAGAAACAGAAAGAAGAACCTTTTCGTTTCATTTGCAGCAAATCTGAGTACAATTACAAAATTATATCTTACTCTATGATTACAAAAAAAAGCTCACTCTTTCCTATTATACATTTTAAAATCAAAAATAGCAAAGCATAAGTAATTTTTTACATTTATGCAAAAAGTCTATAAGGGGTTTTCAATCAGCCACAAATGCTGATATTGTTTTCTCACTAAGGAAAGAAGTACCACCATTTGCAACATACTGAGATTTTGAAGCAAAATATCAGGGCCGAAACTTAAGGAAGAAGACAAATTCAGAAGGAATTGCCTTAAGCCAGGGGTGGACAAACCATGGTGCATGCGCCAAACGTGGCGCATTGGATGGTTACAAGTGGCGCATTGCATCCTTGTGCCTACTTATTTTTTTAAAAATAGGTGTCATAATTGAATCCATCTTAATATTTTCAACACCAATGTGATCTCAGTTCAATTCATACAGCCTTCGGTAATGTTCAACTTCTCGGTGTCTGAAACTTAGAATGGAACTTGTGAGATGTTACTTTAGGCAGGTTTACAAATGTATGAATATTTTTATCGGTGTTGCCATTGCACATTCCTGTTCAAAAGATCGCAAACACCGCGCACTAGCAACACATCATGTGTTTGAACTCACATGCTAATGAGCGGCGAGCATTCGATATGGTCAGTCAGTTCTGAGTGAGCCATCGTGGCGTGGAGTTTGAAGCAGTGTTTTATTGAGTGTACTAGCGTGGTTTTTGTATTGAGAGTGATTGAAAGACAGATTCAAGATTAAATATATATTACGTTTGTCAAATTTTGAAATGGCGTAAATTAATTAATTGAATTGTGTGATTGAGTTATTCCTTTTCCTCCCTTAAGCAAAGCAGATCCTACCCCTATCCCTATTTTACAACCCCAAACGTGAAAGTAAGAAGGTAAAAAACGTGCTTGAGTTGTATGGCACATCTGAACTCGTCTGTGAAAAAATTGGCCCATGGTATGCTTAAGGTTGGCCACCACTGCCTTAAGCTTTACTGTACCATCTTTGTTTTGATTTTTTCCAATCCAAATTATACTTTGTACTATTTTGTCCAAATCTGAACCAACTCTAGTCAAAATTATATATAGCCATACTTAGATTTCTGTAAATTTATCAATGCAACTAGGGCCAACAGAGTTAAAGAGCAATGATTGTTCTATTAATTCAGGGGGGAAAAGATATCCATAATTGGATACTGTATTTAAAGTGGCAACTTTCTTAATTATTTGTTTCTAAATGCCTGAATATAGTAGTGTAGGAAGTTAGCACCCACCCCTCTCCTAGAAAAATGAAATATCCTAGGAAATATTAAAAGGCAGAATATATTCTATAGAATATCCCTGGAAACATGCTTTTAAGCAGACAAAAGACTCCTCTTAGTAGCCCCCACTTTTGTCAATGGGCTATTAAGGACTGGGCCCAGCAACAGTCTTCTACATAACAAATAACCATATTAGGAATCCCAAAGCCTTTTCATTACACCACATGGGACTTGGGAAGATTACATCAGCCTGGGACTTAGGACAGCCCACAAGAGTTGCCCCAGCATGCCCCTGGGAATCTGACAGCCAATGGAATACATTTCTGTAACAGGAACAGGAAACTCTTAGGGCAGGGCCCAACAGAGGTTATAAAACCAGGAGACTCAGCATCTGCCCCTCCCTTCTCTCCCTGGACCCAACATCTGAAGCATGTGATCCACCTTTTTTGTTCAGTAGCTCCTGCCATGTGCTCCTGTTCCTTTGTTCTCCATTAAACCTTCTTTCCAAGCAACTTCCCTGAATCCAGTATCTTTTTCCCCACTTGGAACTGAACCCAGAAGGATATTCCTTACAACAGTAGAATACTAGTGAAGTGATAATGTGGTAGATAGATATTCTACAAACTAAAGCTTTCCATATGTACTGGTCTTCATGTCCCAGAATTCTCTTCCAGTATCTCAACAGGAGATTCATTTAACCTTTAATTTTAACAGGTCCTAAATGTGCAATGCAGAATTCTATGATTAAGTTTCCTCATTCTATTTGTCGGGGGTGAGTGGAGGTAAAATTTCACAGTAGCCATGAAAGTGGTGAATGTGTTTAAGACTGCAGTATGGAGGAAGGGCCTGTCTTTTAGAACTGAAATTTCTGTGCTGATAAACAATTGCTTGTTCTGCTAGATGCAATATTAAGTACTTTCAAAAGAGTAAACTACATTTTTACTGGAGCAAAGTTTTCATGTTATACTCCATGCATATTCAGAACACTAGTGAACAAAAAGTGTATTTGATAAAGCCACTTTCTGGAACTGCTATGTATTTGAAGGAAGAGCCTGGCAGTACAGTGAAGGATTGCCTACTTCCAGGTCTAATTGAACTCTGACAGCATGAGCAGATCTTAGTTCAAACACCTCCAAATCCTTGACCAAATTACATGACCAAGATTTTACACACTCTATCCCCAAGGCAGTTCTGCTGCCTTAGGAATGGTAATATCATATAGATAGATAGATAGATAGATAGATAGATAGATAGATAGATAGATAGATAGATAGATAGGTAGGTAGGTAGGTAGGTAGGTAGGTAGGTAGGTAGGTAGGTAGGTAGGTAGGGAGGGAGGGAGGGAGGGAGGGAGGGAGGGAGGGAGAGAGAGAGAGAGAGAGAGAGAGGGAGGGAGAGGGAGAGAGAGAGAGAGATACTGTAGCGATAGATATAGATGATAGATAGATAGATAGATAGATAGATAGATAGATAGATAGATAGATAGATAGATAGATAGATAGATAGATAGATAGATAGATGACAGATAGGTAGGTAGGTAGGTAGGTAGGTAGGTAGATAGATAGATAGATAGATAGATAGATAGATAGATAGATAGATAGATAGATAGATAGATAGATAGATAGATAGATGAGACAGAGACAGAGACAGAGACAGAGACAGAGACAGAGACAGAGATAGATAGATGATAGATAGATAGATAGATAGATAGATAGATAGATAGATAGATAGATAGATAGATAGATAGATAGATAGATAGATAGATAGATAGATATAGAGAAGATAATAAATCCAACCTTACAATGCTAGATATTTCATGTGGAATACTTTGCTCTTGAAATACAAATAGGTGATGATGACAATGCTGCATTCCAACTGTTGTAAGTGCTCATATTTTATTTCTATAGTTTAATAAACTATTAAAATCATTAAATATATATTAGTATAACTGAGGTAAACATTAATCAGAATGTCTACCCTATCCAGTTATTCCCCAAGCAAGTTAACAGTTGGCATACAAATTTAGGTCGTCACCAATACAGTCGGGATGTCTTGCGGCAGCTTTCCTATTTCGAGTGACATTTACATCCCTTAGAACAGGGAAGATATGTCAGTTATTATATATGAGATGTTATATCTGTAAAAATATATCCCCACCTCCCCTATTCCTTCACATTCAAATCAATTGAAGGACTGAACAAAAGGCTACATTAGCATTTAGCTCCAGAGAAAGCAACTCCAAAAAAATACAAGGTTGGAGGAGAAAAAAAGGAGGGACACCTTCAATAACATAACATTGTAAAATAGAAAGGAATCTGCGTGGTGGATTATTTCACTGAACATTTCCCTTTCCACGTTCTGCACTACCACTATAAGAATTGACAATACAGTAATTGCCATCTTATTCAGTAATGCATAAATAAACCAATACATAAACCTTTTTCTGCAAGCAGACTTTTGATTGCCCAGCATTTTACTATTAGTTTCACTATCTAGACACAGTAAGGTCATGGATTGTTGTTATTGTTCAGAATTGTTTTTCTACAGTTCACCTTGACAATGAACAGGGTTATTATTTATCAAAAGAGAGAGCAACTCTGTCCCAGATGGTGACCACTCCGTATTTTTGAATGCCATGTCAAGGACTGCACTCAAGAAAGTGGGTAGAGACAAGTTAAAGAAGTGAGAAGAGTCAGGGTAACAGTGAAAATGGAATTCAAATGAGTTTGCTTCAAGGGGATTACTATTTCCTGAATTAAATGAAATTAATATGACCATTTACCATATAAGTTGCATTTTTCATTTTCTATTAAAAATTAATAGAACATTTGGAGCTATATTGTGGCTTCTGTACACTAAATATAATATAGTCTTTGGAATATCAGATGATGAGTTCCTGATTTATTAATTCATGACCATGTGCTTTGCCATTTTGACCTAGATCTGATAATTACTATACTATAGGGCCAATTTTCCACCAGGGATAGTTATTTCATATAGTCTATTTCTGAGACCTGTGTGTACATATTTAAGTATTCATATATAATCTGGAGATTGAGATGAGCAATGGGCTGAAATAAAATATTTAGAAAGGTTTTCTAAATATTTAGAATAAATAAAAAATATTTAGAATATTTTTTATCTTCTCTAGCAGCAAGAACCATCAAATAAATTTGAAATCTATTAAATATAAGATGGATCAAAGAGAAGACTTGATAAATGTCAAAATGGGAAGTCACTGCCCTAAGATAAATAATGGTCAAAGAGCTGAACAGATTTGAAACAGATTTGACATATGCCTAGAAGATGTGCTACTCAAAGTCTTGTATATTATCTCTAGAGTAGAAGATCTCTACATGCCAGCTGGTAGGAGAGTAGGAAAGTGTCCCTGCACTAAATAGTGTCCTATTTAGAACTGGAATATATATTGGAAATAAAATTCATTGGAATGAATATAGTGGAAAGAAATTTATGGAATTGGGTGGAATTCCTTCTAGTAGCACTTTTTTGATCAATCACGGAGCATTATTTTCAGAAAAGTTAAAGAAAAATCATCATTAATTTCAATGTAACAATGTGTAAGTTAGATGAAAAGTCCATTGCCTACTTCTTTTGTAATTTATCTGAATTTCTAAAATGATATACAGGAAGGATAAGGTTTTGTTTTTTGTTTTTAAATAGCATTCAATGGTGATTTCACCCTCCCGGGTATCTTTCCAGACTTCATTGCTTAAATAGTGTCAAATGTTTCCTGCCTAGTCAAAATAAAGATTTGGAAGATAGCTGCCATTTAAAAATAATAATCCATCTTCTCAAAATATATATTTTACATTAATTCAGAATAAATATGAATAATATTCTACAGGCATATAATTAATAGATACGTTATAAAATTAGGTATTATGATCAGTGGTGAAATCCAAAAAAATTCCCTACCGGTTCTGTGGGTGTGGTTTGGTGGGCGTGGCTTGGTGGGGTTCTGTGACTGAGTGGGTGTGGCCGTGATGTAACTCACAGCAAGATGGGGCAGCACCGCCCCACCAAGCCATGCCCATGAAGCCATGTCCACAGAACCAACAGAAAAGTTCGGCCAAGTCTTCTACTGTTCAACCTGGCTGCTTCTCGCCTCCTTCATGTTTGCTCTGTGTGTATGAGCCAGAGAAGGAGGAGAAAGCAGCCACGTTGCGGTGACAGAGAGAAGCTGAACTTTTCTCCCTCCCTTCACAGCGGAGCTGCTCAGAAGGCAGCTCCTGCAGCCGCCTGTCCCTTTATGGCCCCCCCTCCCCCTGCATTGAAGTACCTTAAAGACTGCAACCGGTGGCAGTCATTTTTTGCTGCCTTCTGAGCAGCTCAGCTGTGACGCGATTCCTCCGACTGCTGCCGTTCTCCTGGCCAGATCCAGCCGGGAGCTGCACCAGCAGGCAATGGCATCTGCATGGCTGTCGCGAACAGGATGATGATGGTAGTGGACAGTCCCGTGACCATCACCACTGTCACCACCCTGTTCGCGCCGGCCGCACACACACATCCCATTGCCTGCTGGTGCAGTTCACAGCCGGACCAGGCCAGGAGAATGGCAGCAGCCAGAGGGACCGCATCATAGCGGAGCTGCTCAGAAGGCAGCCAAAAATGACTGCTGGTAGCTGGAGGCTTCTTGGCGCAAAAGGTGGCCAAGCCTCACCATGTCCTCCCCCACCAAGGCGCGAAGGTAGGTGAGCGAGGTGGAGGATGAGCAGGTGGCAAGTGGGCAGCGGCTCCAGGGCAAGGCTGGAGCTGGGGAATTGCGCATTCCCTGACCCGGCCAAGGCAGGTGGCTAGCAGGCAGCGGCTCTGGAGCCGGGAATGGCACATCCCTGGCCCCTGGCCCCCGACCCAAGGCGAAGGGCGAGCAGGCCACATACATTGCTTACCTTTGGTGAGCTGAGCTGAGTGGGCGAGACGACTGGCAAGACGATTAGCTGGGCCGTGTGGTGAAGGGAACATATATAAGGTGGGCAGGGGTGGGCGTGGTGAGTAGCCAGAAGGAGTGAGCGGCGACCGGGTGATCAGGTGGGCAGGCGGGTGACCAGGCATGGGCGGGGCCAACCAGGGATGGTTTTTACTGGTTCAGCGAACCAATTCAAATTGTCCCTACTGGTTCGTCCGAACCGGTCTGAACCGGTCAAATTTTATCCCTGATTATGATTCATTAAATACGCAAGCAAGACACAGAAAGGACCTAGCTAACTTTTGAAACAAAAATAAGCAAACTCTATGTAAGGCATCTCCTGCAAAACCTGCAGGATAATTTAAAGAAGTTGCTGGAAGGGGCTGTGGTTATTTGATAAATGCCTTATTCTTCACCACAATGGGGGAAGGGAACCCATGCTGATTGTCTGCAAGGGATTCTCTATGTTGCCTTCATCAATTTAAAGGCAGTCTTTGATTTGATCCCCAGGCACAGACTTTGGGAGAAATTGGCTGCTTCTTTTCTTGACTGACATCTTTTGCTGCTGATTATGAAATTACACAGAAACAATATAATGCAGTTTGTTATTGTCCTTCCAAGAAACCTTTACTTATAATTCATAATTATAAAGAGGTGAAAGAGGTTGGATTTTTGTGCCTTTTAATTTTCATATTAATTTGCTGGCTCCAACTCTGACAACATCTGAGTTTCACCTCTCTGTGTTACACTATTGAGCTGTTTCCATTGTTTCATACTCTGACAATGCAGCAATCATCTCCCTAAAGTAAGAGGGCTTGAGATCCACCTTGCTTTTGCCAATTATTGCATTTAGAAGCAGTTTGTCCTTTATTTTAACAAAGCTAAAGTAGTCACATTTCTGCCCCCCTCCCCCCAAAAAATCATTCCTGGAAAATGTTCAGCTTTTGCATTAATCAAATTAAAATATTCAAATATTTATGGAGGTGTACATAGCGATGTCGGGAAAATGAAATGAGCAAGATGACATTGCAATGCCAGCTCTACCCTTTAAATAAGCATACGCCAAACACATGTACAAAAGGGACAGACATTGTATCATGATGCTGACTTCTTCATAGCATCCCCTCTTTTGACACCAGACTCCATGAATATTTGGGCATATCCTTCCAAGCTTTAGCAACTTGGAATCCTCAGCAAAGGATGTCTCTGCTGAGGACCATCAATTTTCCAATGCACTTGTCTCTTTTACAACCATGATAATAGCAGTGACCCTGTTTTTTTGCCACAGTAAAAATAAAAATCAAAGCTAAATTGATCAGCCATCTGTTATACAGCATACAGGTTTGTCACTACTGTGACTTAAGCTGTATAGAAGTAGTCTAATGTAAAGTTTTAAGAGCTCTGCTGTTAGTTTCTTAGTGTGTTCCCTCCCGAAATTGTAATCTAGCTTAATTTCTGTAGAAATTTATATTAAGATTTCTGGTTAGAAAAACTGAATTAAATCCCTTTGGTTGTTGTTGTTCTTATTGTTGTTTTTGTTGTTTGGTAGCATCTGACTACCTTGATCTTGTAAGACAATATACTCCCGTGGCAGATAGGTATTATCACAGGTCAACTATTCTTTGGATTGATAGGAGGGGGGAGTAAATGCTAATTTGTTTCAGAATAAGCAAACTTTGATATTGTATGGCATGGGTTTTGGGACAGACCAAACCAATAACTCATATCTCTTACAACTTTTATCCTTGCCCACTACAAAGTTTTCCCATCAATTGTGAGAAGAAATATTTTACCACTCCCTAGTAGAGGAAATAGAAAAGGGCGTTGTTACTTACCTGAACGCCCATTCTCGTAGGGTGGCGCTAGCCTCCAAGATTGTGAAGACACATTCCATCAGCCAATCAGGACTGAGTCTGACTTCATATAAAAGCTGTCCTCTTAACACACTCCCCCTCTGGAGACGAAGGACTAGGTCAGACCCATAGTGTACTCCCCAGTGACTTCTACCACAACTAAACACAAACATCAGGGAGGGACTTGGAGGCTAGCGCCATCCTATGAGAATGGGCGTTCAGGTAAGTAACAACGCCCTTTCTCCATAGTGGGTGGCACTAGCCTCCAAGATTGGGACATGCCCAAGCAGTAACGTCCCTAGGGAGGGTCCCGTGACACTAGGTCATTGTCCTCTGGCTGGAAAACCGACTGAAGAACACGTCGGCCAAAGTCCGCATCCGCCGAGGCGAAAGCGTCCACCTTGTAGTGTCTGATAAATGGCAATGGAGAGGACCAGGTGGCCGCGTGACACACCTCTTCAATAGAGGCGCGCGTGTGCCAAGCAGCCGTGGTTGCGGCACTGCGCGTGGAGTGAGCAGTCAGAAGAGGTGGTCGAGGCAGATGTTGACTGGTGTAAGCCGCTGCGATCACTGCGCGAAGCCACCTGCCAATCAGAACCGATGAAGCTTTCCAGCCCTTTGAGACCTGGTGAAAACCAACGAAAAGTGCCTCAGATAGACAGAAGGATGCCGTGCGCTGGACATAGATCTCGAGCGCCTGTCGAACGTCCAGTGCGTGCTCTGGTTGCTGGGGAACCGCAGCCGAATCGGCACCGAAGGAAGGGAGCACCAACTCCTGCGCCCGGTGGAAGTAGGTATTCACCTTCGGACAGAAGGTGGGGTCAAGTCGAAGAATGACTCTGTCGGGATAAAACACACAGAGGTCCGCTCTGATGGAGAGGGCCGCTAGTTCGGAAATGCGGCGTGCAGAAGTAATTGCTACCAAGAAAGCAACCTTATGCGTCAGCAGTTGTAGCGATGCTGTTTGCAACGGCTCGTACGGGTCCCTGGTGAGAGACAGAAGCACCATCTGTAAGTCCCATGTTGGATATCTATGGACGACAGGGGGGCTGAGCTGGGAAGCCGCCTGGAGGAAGCGTTGGACCAATGGATGCGTCGACAGGGACACTGATGATTGACACGTCAGGACCGTAGAGAGCGCTGCAACCTGACGCCGTAAGGTGTTGGGCGCCAGTGCCTTGTCGAAGCCCTGCTGCAGGAACTGCAGAATGTTAATGATCGACAGGTCCACCGGACAGAGCGAATTCGTGGCGCACCAGGTGCAGAAGGCCCGCCACGTGGCATTGTAGATCCGGACCATAGAAGCTCTCCGGGAGGAGAGGAGGGTGCGGAGGATGGTGTCAGGAACCCCCCGCCGACTCAGGGTGTGCCGCTCAATCGCCAGGTGGTCAGCTGAAACCAGTGCGGGTCCGGGTGCCGCACTGACCCCTGGGAGAGCGACGACTCTGTCGGCGGGATCATCCAGTGGGGCTGGACCAAGAGAGCTTTGAGGTCCGCGAACCATGCCCTCCGAGGCCAGTGTGGGGCGAGGAGGACCACTTCCGCTTCCTCGGTCAAGATCTTGCGGATGACGTGAGGGATGAGTGCCAGTGGGGGAAAGGCGTAATGCAAGCCCCTCGGCCAGGGGCAACGCAGCGCATCCGTCCCCTCCGCCCCGTACGACTGGTACCTGGTAAAATATCGGGGGAGTTTGGCGTTCTGCGGAGTCGCAAAGAGGTCGATGGTCGGACGGCCAAAGCGCTCCACTAGCTCCTGAAAGATGTCCGGGTGGAGGCTCCACTCTGCTGAGTCCACCTCGTGCCGGCTGAGCCAATCCGCCGTACGGTTGGAAACCCCCAATATGTGTTCCGCTCAGAGAGAGAGGAGGTGCCTCTCTGCCCAGAGGCCCAGCGCCGTGGCCTCCGCCAGTAGTCGGCGGGACACCGTGCCCCCTTGCCGATTGACGTGGGCCTTGGCGGTTATGTTGTCTGTGAGCAGGAGGACATGCTGACCGGACAGCTCGCGCTGGAAGTGTTGAAGGCCCAGGAATGCTGCTCGCAGTTCCAACAGGTTGATGTTCGATGAAGCCTCCTCTGTAGACCAGGTGCCCTGCGCCACCTGAGACCGAGTGTGTGCGCCCCAGCCCAGGAGGCTGGCGTCCGTGGTCAGGGTCACCCGCTGGGGCTCGAGGAAACTGGTGCCCTGTGCAGTCGCTTCGGAGCTCCACCACCGGATGGAGCGACGTACGGTGTCCGGAAGCTGGACCTTGCTGGAGGAGTTGCTCCTGCCCGCTCGCTGAAAAGGCAAGAGAAACCATTGTAGGTCCCTGGAGTGCAGTTGTGCCCACGGAGTGATATGGATGGCCAAAATCATTTTTCCCAACAGGGATGATACCCGTGAGAGGCCCATGACCTGTTGGGAGAGGGCCGACAAGCTGTCCTGCCTCTCCTGGGAGAGGTACACCCTGCACTCCAGGGAATCTACAATGGCCCCCAGATGAGTAATTCTGGTGGTTGGGTCGAGGTGGCTTTTTTGAAAGTTAACGGAAAAGCCATGGTATTGTAGGGACTCTATGGTTGTGCTAAGGTCCGACGCTGCCCGGGCAGGCGTGGTCGACTGGACGAGGATATCGTCTAGATAGCACTGGAGGCGGATGGGAACCGCCCGGAGGTGAGCTGCAAGGGCCGCCAATATTTTAGTGAAAACCCGAGGGGCCGAAGACAGGCCAAACGGGAGCGCGGCATATTGGTAGTGCTCATCTAAGTAGCAGAATCGAAGGAATTTTTGGTGGGCCGGCCGAATCGGGACATGGAGGTAGGCCTCCGTCAAATCGATAGAGGACATAAGGTCCCCCTGACGAATACCGTCCAAAATTGACTGAAGCGTGTGCATTTTAAATTTCTTATAGACTAAGAATTTATTCAGACGTTTTAGGTCTAGGACGGCTCTCCACCCACCCGAGGATTTTTCGACCAGGAACAAATTGGAATAGAATCCTTGCCCCCGCTGGTCCTCCGGCACCCGTTGTATAGCCTGGATGTCCAGCAGGTGCTGGATAGCGGCCCGCATTAGCGACCGCTTCCGGGGATTGGAGGATCAGGGGCACCTCATGAAGAATCCCGGGGGGGTGGAGATGAATTCTAACGCGAGACCAGATGACACGGTCTCGCGGACCCATGCGTCGGTTGTTATGTCCTCCCACCGCCTGGCAAAGAGGCGCAGGCGGCCCCCAATGGGAGGACCTGGGTCATCTATTTGTAACGGCGGAAGGAGCGACCGCCTGCCCCCCAAAAAGGGCACCTGTTGGACTGGTCACTACGCTGTCCACCCTGTCCTTGATTTTGCCTCCCACCCGTGCGGGACCGATTTTGGTTATAACGAGGCACCCGAAAGGAGCGCCTCGGGGCCGCGGGTGTAGAGGTGGAGGGTGCTGTCGCTGCTGGTGGTCTGTTAGGACCCTTCCGCGTGCAATTGGGCAGTACTTTTTGTTTGTCTTTGGACTCCACCAAATAGGGGTCTAAAGCTGCTCCGAAGAGTGACTGACCCTGGACAGGGGCGATGGCCAACTGCCACTTGTGGCGGGCATCGGCTGGCCAATTGCGCAGCCAGTGCATACGCCGCGCCACAACGGAAGAGCCCATGGCTCTGGCGGCAAAGCGGGCCGCCTGAAGGGTGGCATCCGATGTAAATTGGGATGCGGCCAGGAGCTTGTTGATGTCCTGTCTGGCACGGACGTCCGAGGAGGGTAGGTGATCTTGCAACGCCTTCAGACAGCGGATGGAGGTCCGACAGAAGAACGAGGCGGTGGTCGATGCCTTCACGGCCCAGGCAGCCGCCTGGTGTGTGCGCAAGATCGCCTGCTCCGTGCGCCGGTCCTCGGGTTTCAATAGCTCTTCGCTGTCGCCAGGCAAATGGGTGGAGGAGTACAACGCCTTGATCGGCGGGTCCACCGGCAGCGTGGGGAGATGCTGTGCGAGGCCCTGCGCCACATTGAAAAAATTTTTGTCCGAGGTGGAGGGCTGGGGTCCCAAGGAGGGGGCTTGCCACTGTTTAAGAACGGCCTCTACAAACAATTTGGGGGCCGGAATGACCTCGGTCTGTGTGGTGGTCTCCTCGAAGAGAGGGTCGTTAGCCTCCTCCCCTGCAGGCACGGGGGCTGCTGGGATCTTGGCGGCCGCCTTGGCCTTGTGAAGGAGGGACTTGAACAGACCCAGGTTGAATAGCCCCGTAGATGCTGGGGGTTCTGGGGCCAAGTCCTCATTGGAGGACATGTCAAGGTCCATGTCCTTGTCCTCCAAGGCCGGGACAGACCTGGGGGAATCCTGCTGGGCGTCCACCTCCATGTCCAAGGGTGCCACCAAGGCTGGGGAGGGTGGGTCTTGGAGTCGGGGAGGGGGGCTGGCCACCGCAGCTGAGGTCGAAGGAAGGGATGCTGCCACATGCTGCATACCTGCTGCGATGCCTTCCTTGATGGCGGCCTGAATCATGGCCTGTACCTCAGGGCTCTGGAACTGGGCCAATGCAGATGTGGAGGGCGTGGCCCTGGGGGCGATGTCCTCCGGGCAGGGGTCCTCCCAAATGTCGCTGGTGCCCAGGCATAGGTCAGGGGTGTCCAGTGAAAGGGCCCCAGAGGAGCGCCTGGACCTGGAGGCCTGAGAGCCCCCAGACCCCTGTGGGGCCATAGTGGTGGTGGGGGCCAGAGGGCGTGGTTTGTCCACCCTCGGGGAGGCCTTATCGACGGCCTTTGAGCGATGCCTGGTCTCACTCTGGGCTCCTCTCTTGCTCTCGCCCCCAGCAGCCTGTCGGAGGGGGGATCTGTCCCTGTGAGAGGAGGGGGGTGTGGAGGAAGCCCTCGCCCTCCCCTCCGAGGCTGGCATGTCCTTATTGGGCATTTTAGCTTTATTCTTGGACGGCTTATCGGCCATATGGAGGGCACTGTGGAAGCAAGGAAGCCCCGATGGGTTCGGTGGAGAGGTCAGCCCAAGGAGCCTCCCGTAGGTGTCGCGGTGGTGCTGCGGTCCCAGGTGCTCGGCAGGGGAGCCGGTGGGTGTGCTGGCCAGCTTGGCTCACTGGGCGGTGGGCGGCTCGGCTCCGGTGTGCTCGTGAGGCTGGCGGAACCCGGAAGCCTTCGGCGGCGTTGGCGCAGCAAGCGCAGCCCAGCTGGAGGGCGGGGGAATCCTCTCCGCCCTCCCTGTGACGCGATCGGCAAGAGCAGTCCTCTGCGCTTGCGCGCGAGCTCGGCAGGCTTAGTCGGAGGGCGGGGAAAGCCCTCAGTCCTCCGTGACGCAGTAGCCTTTGTCTGCACCTGCGCGAGCTCCTTGGGCCAGCTGGGGATCGGGGAAGCCTCCGCCGATCCTCCGACGTTGATGTCACCAGGCAGCGATGCGCATGCGTGGGCGGATTCCCGCTGAACAGATGGTAGGCGGGGCGTCAGCTGACAGGACCACTGCGACTAGGCCTCAGGGGAACTGGTTGAAGGCCCCAATGGTCGTCGGACGGCGCGCAATGGTCCCAGGCCCACGGGACGGCGTTCCCCGAAGGGCAGGCAGATCAGAGGCACAGGGGCAACGCGATCTGATGGGGAGGAGAGGCAATGGCCGCCCAAGCGCTAGGCTTCTGTGACTTGGAGAACCCAGATAGTGGAAAGGCCAGGCCGCTTGGGGGAAAAAGGCAAAGGCCCACCAGGCTGGCAACAGCCAGATGGCAGTAGGCCGAACGCAGCCCTTATATTCCCCCCCCCTCGCCAGCAGATGACAGTTAATGGCGTGGCTGGGGTATGAATCACTCACAGGAACGATGAAGATGTTCAGTTTTCTCAGAAGTTGGTAGAATAGCCAGAAGCAATAGGAAAAACTGGGGAGACACAAGTCCTAGCCTAGGACTGAGTCGAAAGAGGGGGAGTGTGTTAAGAGGACAGCTTTTATATGAAGTCAGACTCAGTCCTGATTGGCTGATGGAATGTGTCTTCCCAATCTTGGAGGCTAGCGCCACCCACTATGGAGAATAGTCTATAATAATAGCTTCACTGCTATCATTTCTATGTAATGTGATAAGCTGACCAAATAATTCCTTTCTTATTCATTTTCATGCCAGCTCAGAGTCACAACATTTTCTTGCATTTCTCATCACTTTCAGATGCTTAGGCAGTTAGCAATCTTAGAAACTTTGATATTTTCCATGTATACGGGAAATCTGTCTATATAGTACAGATTATCTACAGTAATTTTGGGCTTGATGTGGGCTTGACAAAATTTAACTATTTTAATCATTTGAAGTAAATACAGAATAGCCTTTTCAAAAGGCAGATTAAATGCTATCCAATATGCTATAGGGTACATTTTAAAAAAATCCCCATCTCTCTAAGATTTTGACTCTATAATGCTGTTGATCTTGAAATGGTGGATCATATTTTATTGTATTAAAATTTTTACAAACCTTTAGCCTGATGCTGCTTGGCCTAGTTTAAAATCAAAACCAGGAAGGAATACTTATGTTAAAAATTTGCTTGCAGATGAAAACCCTAAAATTAGAGAAGCAATAGATAGATTTTTAACTACCGTACCCCAAAACAAGATCTTTAGTAGCATATCAATAAGTTGGGGTGTAAACTGTTTTATGTAACACTTAACAAATATTTACTTGTTAAATTGTTTTATCTAATGCTATTTTATATAACATTTATCAAATATTTTACTTGTTAAATTGTTTTATCTAATGCCAAATTTTAGATATTTGTAACTTGCTATTTAAGCCTTTTCACTATAAATAAATAAATAAATAATCATACAACTTGGTGCTTAATCGCCATATTTATGGACTATTGCTCAAGAATAATTTCCAGTTCATTTGGAGAAAATTATATCCCAAAAGTGAATTATCTGACTTAAAGCTAATATGTAAGCATTAAGAAATTTGCAGGAATCTCATATGATAACAAATTGCCAACTTACTGTATGTGAAAAGGTTTGCTAACTTGCAGGCCTACTCCATTACTTATTATTTAGCTTTCATATTCCAGTTCATTTCATGCTACTATTTACGTCCAACACAGCTATTTTACTTCTCTTTGGTAATAAATTATATTCAGGTGAAAGGGTGTTACTTCTAAGCAATCGAACATATAGCATTGCAATCTGAATCTTATTACAGTATTAGCTAAACTGATATTTATTACAGATAGTAAGTTTATAATAAACAATATAAAGACTTCTTAAACTATCTCCAAAACATAAAACATTAATTTGCAAAATAAGATGGAACTGTATAAAGTTCACCCTTCTTTTTGCAGCCGTGTCCAACACTAACCATCTAAAACCTTTCAGTAAATGATTTAAGATTTATTTGTTCTTAATACCTGGCACAAGAGATAACCTGCTTCTGAACACGAAGTCAAACACTCTTCATGGCTGTTTCCCCATGCATGAAAAATCTAAAGTTCCTTATGCTTCAGTAGGTACCAAATTTTCAGAATATAATTTAGCATCACATCCACATCTTTAACCCTTATTTCTTTTCCCAACCCCTTGTTAATAACCTTTGGTTATTAATCCTGTTAATGAATCTCTTTGATTCCTTTAGCCTATCTTGACTAATAGGAAGAAAAAACCTGATGCACAATCGATTTGTCATGTTCCAAGCCAGTTCCCATGGCTATTAGGAGGAACATAACGGTATTGTTTCCCCACATCATTCATAAAACCAAAACGCTGTCAAATATAAACAAGACCCATACATATGTGTTAATGTCCCTTCCGATACATTGTACTTCTAACATACAAAAGATGTGCACTATCAAGATCAAAGAGCACTTCATAAGAAATTATCAATAAGGAACAGTATAAGGAACAGGAGAAGACATAGAATAAAATCAAAAATTTTACAAGATTCAAAAGACAAGTTTATTTATTTATTTATTTAGATGCTCTTCTATGCCGCCCTACTCCCTGAGGACTCAGGGCGGCGTACAACATTTTAAAGAACAACTAAAGTTAGTCTTATTCTTTCAAATTTTAAATGGTATCATAAAAGAAACTGTTGTCATAGACAACAAAATGTACAAAATTTCCATATAGTAGAATGTCATTATCGGATGGAGTTGACCTACCTAATGAACTTCAGATATAATTATGTTACACAGACAAAAAGAAGGATAAAAATGTAAAAGGACTCATTTTTAGACAAAGTTTGATAACAGCATGGCATTCTCTTGTAAAAAGGGTGTAAAAAGCCCAGCAATTTTACCTCTAGCTTCTCCCTCAAATACTTTTCATGTTGAAAGCAATTACTGCAAGAAAAATGTAATAATGTATGTAGAAATGATTCATTCAGGTTCTATGAATAGATTAAAAACACAGCAAGAACTACTTATTGAAGGCCAGAAAATATCATAGTTGATGTACTTACAAACTGCTGGAAGTACAAAACTGAATTTCAAGAAAGAAGGATGGATTAAGAATAAAGACAAAATCTGAAATGCTCTTACAAAACCAACATCTGTTAGGACTCATATAAAATCTTTTACTTAGATATGATAAAGAGCTAGAACAAAGAAAAAAAACTGTATGATAAAATGGATGCAAAAGAAAGAAACAGATACAGCACAACAATGGAAATAATTATGGATTAATTTATAATTTTTTTCACCAAGTTATAACTTAAAGGAAAATTGGTGCAAAATATCCTATAGGTGATATACAACTTCATCAATAATATCTAAAATGGAAAATAATTAAGTAATAAATGTTGGAAATGCCATGAAACAGAAAACACATTTTATCACATGTGGTAGATATGAAATTTAAATTGGAAATGAAATTTTCAAATTTCTTACTAGA
Source organism: Diadophis punctatus similis (assembly GCA_023053685.1). Taxonomy (NCBI): domain Eukaryota; kingdom Metazoa; phylum Chordata; class Lepidosauria; order Squamata; family Dipsadidae; genus Diadophis; species Diadophis punctatus. The sequence continues at coordinate 35,289,853 of JALIGW010000006.1, read as the reverse complement.
TATAATTTTAGAAAAAATAATAAGAAACATAATTTGGTGAGAAATATGCTTACAGCAGTAAGAATAAATTTTGCTCAATCGTGGAAGAAAGATATAATTTTGACAATATCTGATTGAGGATTTAAATTTGAAGACAAGACCAAAAAAAAGTATATATATATATATATATATATATATATATATATATATATATATATATATATATATATATATATATATATATATATATATATATATATATATATATATATATATATATACTGTACATGCAAGTCATTTTCGATCCTGGTGACTGCCAAGACTAGTAGCCCTCTTGGATATACAGAATACAAGTTTAATCAAATTTAAGCAAGAATGGCTCCCATACATACAATCTATCATGTAGAATGACAAATATAATCACTAGCAATATGGCTTTTAAGGAGACTTAAATGTCGACAACATGGTAAATAATCAAATGTACAAAAAGGGGGAAGTTAGGAAATTAATTAATTTCTTTTTAATTTGCTAATTTTAATTATTATTACATAGATTTTGCTTATCATATTTTTCCTTTTATTAATATGCAAAAGTATGTGTGTATATGTGTTGTGTGTATCTATGTGTGTGTATGTATGTATCATCATCATAATTTTATTGTCTATCCACAGCAGGATGAAGGCCTCTTCCACATGTTTCCAATGAATAGGATCCTTCTTTTGCCAATTATGAAGAGTGTGTGTGTGTGTGTTTATAATATACATAAATAATGAAGACTTCAGTTCTTAAATAAGAAGCTGACAATTTAATTGTACAACAAATACTTTTAATGTAATCTGCAGTAGTTTCTCTTTTTTTCTAATGTTATATTCAATTTTGCATGAAAAAACAGTAATTTTATGCCTGTATTATCAATATCTGAAATTGCAATTAATACTGATAGAATATTTCTTCTCATTTGTTTTTTCCAAAACTCTAAATTAACTAAACAATAGAATGTTAATAAGGCCACACTTAGCTCTAAATGTAAAAATTTAAGAAGGCTTATGCTTATCAACATATTCACTTTAAAATGAAAGTTAATATTAAAACTTTATTTCTCAAGGTTGCTACTTAAATTACCAATGTTAATAATTTCTAGACAGCACTTTATAAATTCTACTGTACTCAAATAATACAACATATACTTGTATTCCATAAAAAATCAATAAAACAGTATTTTCAAAATTGTACATATTTAAGTATTATTAAAGCCAAAGGGATTTTTATAGTCCTATAAGTCTTTGTAAATTTTAGCAATAAACAAAACAAAACAAAATGCAATAAATAATCTTATATTAGTTTATAGAGTGTATTAATTCCTAAATCTGTCAGATCTAGAGCCTCATTTAATATTATTGATCTATTATTTTTGTACAGAAAAAAGATACTAACTTACATGATATTACGTAAACTTTGGAAGATGTAGACTGTTTAAAAACCTATTAGGTTATAGCTCTCTTACCATTAAATTAATATTATGAAACCAAGCACAGAATTTACCATATCTGTATTATATATGTAATGCACCAAAGAACAATCTAATTAAGAATTATAGGAAATAGAAAATTATGCAAATTAATTCTATCTAATAGTCTGTGTACAGTCATCAATTTCTCTTTTATCTTTATTCCCTTCCAGCATCCCATCAAATCTTTTGCTTGTCTGTTACTGGCCAATTTGAGATGATTTATTCTTTTCTCATGAAGGACACTGTAACTGTGCCTCTGAGATTCTTATCTAAGTAGGAAAAACTGTGAAGCAACAGACATTTTAAAAGCATCTGGTGAAGTTTGCTTTGGATCATGAAAAGTTTTAAAGTTACAAACACTTCAAGATTAGGCTGTGTTTTTGGATCTCTGAATTTTCAGAAAAATCAGCAGTTAATATACCTCTTTGAAGTTCCTCAGAGGCAAAAAATGCGGACTCAGCTGGCCTGGCTGCAGGTCCATTTTGATATAATTCACTCAGAGGAGAAGAATAAAGAATGGGAGGTGAATTTCTTTGCTGACAGAGCTTGGGACATAAAGAGCTGTAAGTTAAAAAGAAATTATAAATAAAGTTTTATGCTTTCCAATTGTTTCATGAAGCAGACTTCAGTTATCAGAAAGACTCCAAAAGTGAGGTGATGGAGTAGATTAGTCAAACATTATGAGAGAACTGGCATTTTTATTTTTCCTAAAGCTTATTCAGTTCAAGTTATAATATAAACCTAAGATTGCAGTGACCATTAAAGATCACTTAATAATGTTTTTAAGCATAGAAATCAGGGACGCCTAAATCCAAGCCTTCCTTCTCCCTTAAAGGGACATATAAACCATTATTTAATATAAACCTAATTCTTATACTATGTGCTAAATGGAAAACTAAGATCAGAACTATAAATAAAAGCTGACCCCGATGCTATTTCAGATTTCAAAATAGAAATCAGTACAGCACATGATCCTAATTTTATCCTAAAGATGGTAAAAATATTTACCTTAGCTTAGCCAAACACTCTGCCTGAACTGTAGCATTAGCATGAAGAAAATCTATCAATATGATTGCTAAGAGTTCACAAGGGCTTGATGACACATAATCAATCAACCCAGTTGCAAGGTGTTTTTTTCTGATATAAATATCAGTCAAACACACAATATTCACTGTAACATGATCTAGGAATGCCATTCACTCTAGAAATTTATTCCTAACTCCAGAAGCCTAATTCTAATTTCACACTCACATCAGTAGTATTTTCCCCCACCATTTCCTGACCAAAAATACCATTCACATTATAAAAAATTATAGTAAACTAATATTCTACATAATTTTAGCTACAGATCATCCCAAAGGTGCTTTTTCAGGAAGCAACTGGACTTTCTTGTTTTTTCTTTTGAAGATGTTTCGCTTCTCATCCAAGAAGCTCTTCAGCTTTGACAGGATAGTGGAGAATGGAAGGATTTGGGATGAACACCTTTGAATGGTATGGGATAGCAATGGATTTCCAGAGGAAAAATTACAGACTACAGGAACCAGGAGCACTACTCAACGACCCTCTAAAACAGTGCTCCCCAACCTTTTGTCAACCTCGGCACACCATAGCCTCTCCCAAAATTCCACGGCACACCACATACAAAAATTGGATAAAAAACAAATATAATCTTCAAAATATCGTTTTGAAGAGTATAATAGTATAGGAATGTCAAACTGGGCATAACAGAATTACTTGATTTATTATTTTATTTGATAATTAGGTAGCAGTGGTGGCCAACCTTAATGATACCATGCGCCAATTGGCCCAAGCGTCCCGGGTGGGCGGGCCCGCCTGGATGCCGCCATTTGAGTTTTGCCCTCTGTGCATGTGCAGAACGCTGTGCGCATGCGCAGAGGGCAAAAGACCGCAAATGGTGGCATCCAGGTGGGCGGGGGAAGCAGCCAGGGGCCGCTTCCCCCACCTGCTTCTTCAGCTTGAGTTTTAAAAGAAAGCAAAACGTGGGCGGGAGAGGCAGGTCTTGCTCATTAAGCCTCACTACAGCGGCCAGCGAGGCTTAATGAGCAAGACCTGCCTCTCCCGCCCGCGTTTTGCTGTCTTTTATAACTCAAGCCACCCAAGGCAGCCCAGAGCAGGCGAGTCAATCCAGCAAGTGAGGAGGCGTCGGCAAGAGGCAGAGCTTGGCGACAAGGAAGTTTGCTGGCTTAAGAAGCAGACATCCCTGTCGCCCTCCCTTTCGGCTCTCCCTCCTGCCGACGCCTTCCTCACTCGCACCCTGCCAAGCCCCAAATCAAGCCAGCCCTAGCGCGAGACGCGTGAGACTGCTTTCCAGGCTGTATGTGGAAGCTGAAGAGCCTTACCGGTAGTTTGAGAGAAAGAAAGTTTTTTGCTGCTTCTGCTTTTGAGTGCACTGAAGGAAAGCAGCAAAAAACTTTCTTTCTTTCTCCCAAACTACCGGTAAGGCTCTTCGGCTTCCACAAACAGAAGCTGCAGGGAGGAGGACTCGCGCCCTTCCCCGCCCCCTGCCAAGCCTCAAATCAAACCAGCCCGCGACTGGAGCTACCGGGAAAAGTCCCAGGTAGGACGCGCGCCCCGTCCCGCCCGCCAGTCCTGCCCCACCCGTCCTGCCAACCCCCAGCGTGAGACGCGTGTCCTACCTGGGACATGCCCCGGTACCTCCTCCTCGCGTTCCTCGCTGTTGTGTCCAGGGCAGCAGGTCTGCTCATTAAGCCTCACTGCAGCGGCCAGCAGGCTTAATGACCAGACCTGCCTCTCCCGCCCGCGTCTTGCTGTCTTTTAAAACTCAAGCTGAGGCGGCTTGAGTTTTAAAAGACAGCAAGTCACGCGGGCGGAAGAGGCGTCAGCCATTGAATGATTGCAATGCACCACTTGCAATCATCCAATGCGCCACATTTGGCACATGCGCCACGGTTTGGCCACCCCTGAATGACGTGAGCTTTTGCCGCGGCACACTTGGCATGGCCTCACGGCACACCAGTGTGCCGCGGCACACTGGTTGGGGAGCACTGCTCTAAAAGGATGCAAATGACCAGCTGTCTGCAAGGAATATAAATCCTTTCATTCCCCACTATCCTGTCAGAGCTGAAGAAGCTTCTTGGATGAGAAGCAAAACGTCTTCAAAAGAAAAAACAAGAAAGTTTAGTTGCCTCCTCAAAATGCATGACCTGGATGACTGAGAATCTCTAGATGTTTAGCTACAGATGTCAAAAATGTCAAGTTCTAATTAATTTTACGCACATACCAGAAGCACTTTTTCCTAGCTCTATTACCTATTTACATAAATCTGGCCATTGCAACAATTAGAGACCACCACTATCCATTTTAAAAAAACCTTACGCTGTCCATCACTTCACACAGTCCTCAAGAAAGCCTAACGATAGCTCTAATGTCCCTCAATTGCAAACAGAAATATTATTATAAATATTAGCTGAATCCTGAAGTTCTTTCCAACCAGTATGCCTGAAACATATAGTTCTCACCTTTGCATAAACTGAAGATGGTTGCTAAAAATTAAAAAGAAAATCTCCTTCAGACTGCCCCTCATATTTAATTTAAGAATGGATCTAAGGAATCCTAATCTCAACCCTAATTCAACCAGATGGCCATATTATTTTTCACCCAAAATGTTATTCCAGTAACTGGCCTTTGAGACAACTAGTTGCTGATATTGTCATGCAGGAAAGGAAAATCCAAAGTGGCAAAGACAGAATTATAGTAGAACATGGAATGTTCCATAGAATTACTACCATAGGAAAGCTGAACATAATCAAAAATAAAATTAATTGACTGCATGTTGACACTTTAGGCATCAGCGAATTAAAATGGATTGGAATTGGACACTCAGTCCAATCATACTTTTCATCTGATCATACTATTTACTATTCAGGACATGAAAAAGAGGAAACAGTGTTGATTTAATGTATAGGAAAAAAACAGCATTGTCAATCAATTTAAAATAAAATTTATTTATGGTCCAAAACCAAACAAGGACTGTATTCGGCTACAAAGCAGTCAATGATTGAATAATATCAGATTTTTAAGAATCCTTTAATATGGCAATTATCCAAGTTTATTCTCCAATCACTGATACAGAAAAGAGGATTAAGTATTATGGTCAAATTCAATTTGAAATCAAAGGAATATGCAAGCAAGTTGTATGTCTTTTGGTTGAACACCAAAATACCAAACCTGAAAATATTGAAGAAAATGTAAATGGATGTCATGGGGTAGGGAATTAAAATAAATCAGGATGAGTTACCAGTTTTTGCCAATCCAATGATCATTTTTCATTGCTAATGCAGTGTTTAAACAGCCAAAATAGAACCCATTTGCATGAAGTCATCAGAGGGAGTATATAGAAATCAAGTTGATTATATTATTGATAGAAAGAAGTGGAAGAGCTCAATTATAACAGCAAAGACACAGCCAGGAGCTAACTGTGAAATAAATCATGAACTGCTTATCTGCAAAGTTCAAGTTAAGCTAAAACAACGATGAAATCCTATCAGTTTCCATGATATGATCTTGTCCGTATAGCCACCATTTTCAAGGAGAACATCATTTTGATATTCTGAACTTCATTGATAGAAAGCCAGGAGAACCTGGAATGAAATCCAGTAAATTGTTAAGAATGCCTCCTTCCTTGATAATTTTTTTTTCATTGTTATTTTCTCTCTAAAAGGTAATAATGGCCTTTTGAACTGGAGTGTGTCAGTCTGATCTCAAGGAAAGTTTTAGGGGCTTCAAATTGGCGGCTACATGCCATATCCCAATTCTGGCAGACAGGGTAAAAGTTTGGCATGTTCTAAATATAAGAAATTGGGGTTGGATATATTTTGAGGTCTCCAAAATATTTTTTTTCTTAAAACTTTTTTGGGGTGGGGGACAATTATAGTTCTTCTGCCAATATTCTAGATGTGAGATAAAACTAAAAAACTGAAGTGAATGAACAAGAGAAAGGAAATTACATTATTAGGTGCAGGGATAGAAACATACAGTATACAGTACATATGATTTTTTTTCTGAATGTGTTTTTTTCAACAAGCTCACTTTCCATATCGCCCCAACCAGATGCACTCTATTCCATTCAACAAGGCCAACATGCAGAACCTTAGCCTGGAAAACGTGGTACTTCCTTGTCCTAGAAACTCCAAGGTAAGCTTGATCTATTACTTAGCAAAGAACTGCTCAGACAGAAGAAACATGCAGCCTGGTGGAATTTTATTTTCATTTCATCTAACTGTCTCTGGGTTGATAGCTGCTGTGATGTCATTTGGCCAATAGCAACAGTACAGTTCCAAGATAACTTGAGAGAAAGTGTCATGAGTGTAGTTCCTTGACTTTTTTTTTGCTAACTTCCCCTCCCCCACTTCAAGAAAGTCATTACAAAATTGTCAGGCTCCCCTACAAGATCAACAAGTGATTATATCTCTTTGGCAACCTTCAGTCTCGAAAGACTATGGTGTCGTGCTCTGGAAAGAGTTTCTAGAAAGAGTTCCTAGAACAGCATCTAGTGTGGCTAAAAAAGCCAATCCGAGAGTGGCAATCCCTTCCACACTGAGGGCAGATCCATTCCGTCCCCTGCCTGGCCCCCAGATTTCTCTGATTCCGGGACTACCTCACTGCCTCGGCCTGCCGAACGAGTGTCTCCTCGAACTGGAGAAGGCCATACTGCGTCTTTAGCCTCCAAGCGGAACGATCAGAGGTCAAGGTTTTCCAGCTGTTAATGTCCATTCCCAAGGCCTTTAAATCCCTCTTACAGATATCCTTATATCGCAGCTGTGGTCTCCCTCTGGGGCGCTTTCCCTGCACTAGTTCACCATACAGGAGATCTTTCGGAATCCGCCCATCATCCATTCTCACAACATGTCCAAGCCAGTGAAGACGTCACTGTTTCAGTAGTTTCAGTAGAAATTCCAGCACGTTCCAAGACTGCGCTATTTGGAACTTTGTCATGCCAGGTGATGCCAAGGATACTTCGGAAACAGCACATATGTGATTACCGTCAATGAAAATACTGATGGAACCATCCTTCTTTAGGAGTTTTACAATACATTTTCTCTCCCAGTCCTGGGTTCTTAAACTAAGAGTTTATTGGAGTCACAGGGAAAGTAATCTGCCACCTTGTCATATGCAACCACTGAATTTATCAACATGCAACAAGTATACTGAAATGCAATTTTCTTCCCAGTCATTATTTATATTCCATTCTTGACTTCCAGGTCATTGCTCTTCCTATTTCTTGTCAAATGGGAATCACTTGCCGTGTCCTGTAGAAACTAAGGTAAGGAAGATATATTATTTCTAAAAGGTAACATCTCATCTTTTCTCTCTTTGTAATGAACTCCAAACTGAGCCTGCTGAAATCATCCATTGTAAAAGTGTTATGCCTTTAGTCTGTATCTGGTTTCAAATACCTATCAATGGCTTCAGTGCTACAGAAATTTATTTAAGGGCCACATCTTAATGAAAGGGTTTTTTTTAATATTAAGTTCTCCTGCCAAATATGATAAATTGCCTCTGTCTGAAAAGCAAAAAAATATTGTGCTTTAATAAACAATATTTAAGTATTGGACGATCACTGAAACTCTGTTTCATATCAGGGTCATACAGTAGTTATAGATATTTTGATCACATGTGGTTCATTGATGTATCCATTTTTGTCTATAGCTCAAAGGTGTTTTACCTTTTTATTTAACTTTGTAATTTATACAAAGTAATCATATAACCATCCTGAATATAGCTTTCCTCTAACAGCTTTCTCATAAATACACACCATTCATCAATGTATACTGTCATGATATAATTTTTGCAAATCAGTACTATTTTTTGCAAACTGCTCCAGAAAAATAATAGATATCAGCAGCATGTATTATCTGCTGGCAGTTGCACTTCAGTGACATTTTACAGATACATTTGATCCTGGTATGCCCTTTTTGGGGTGAGGGAACCCCCTCTAACATGCTGCTGAATTCCAGTTCACAATAGTTGAGAATCCATAGTTTTTTTGCCACTTTCAGGATGGAAACAATACATTTACTGTATATAAGTCCCATAATAGAATAGTGCATCCTTATAGGTACCAACAGAAAATGTATATATGCTTCAGGGCATATACAGTACATAAGAGATCAAAAGTATCCTGTTCTAAAGGTGTTTTCTGTTTCATACACATTTTATTTTTCTCTTCATCCTGCTTAAGACTGAATGCAGGACTATTATCCTTCTCTAATATTATCCTTCTCCAATGTCATACAGAAGAAACATGTATGTTTGGGTATTTTACCCTGAGTTAAAGTTTAAAATTTCCTTTGCATGCCTGAAATTTTGAAGTGTTGAGTTATTCTCAGCATTAAAAACCTACCCGTTCCATTTTACCATTGAGAAAATGCAGATAATTGTTCAGCAATAAATATGAAAACAAGATGCTGTAAAATTTAGAATCACAGAATAATAGAGTTGGAAAGGACCTTGGGGTCTTCTACCTACTCAAATAGGGTCCAACACCTACTCAAATAGGAGACCCTATACCATTTTGGACAAATGGCTGTCCAATCTCTTTTTAAAAACTTCCAGTGATGGAGCACCCAGAACCTCTGAAGGCAAGCAGTTCCACTGATTAATTGTTTTAACTGTCAGGAAATTTGTCCTTAGTTCTAGGTTGGTTCTCTCTTTTATTAGTTTCCATCCATTGCTTTTTGTCCTGCTTTTTGGTGCTTGGGAAAATAGCTCCTCCCCTCTTCTTTGTAACAGCCACATAGATATTGGAAGACTCCTATCATGTCACCCCTATTTTTTTTCTTCATTAGACTATGTTAGAATATTCATGAACTGGGAGAGCCATGTTAACAAGGTTAGCCAATGAATAGGCATAGCAACTGAATCAGCCAATGGGAGCTAACCACTTCTAAGTCTGTGCAGAGAATCGAAACTGGAACTTAAGCTTAAGACTGGGTGTGGCTCCAGTCTCCACAATGTGCTCTCTGTCCTCTTTGAATTCTGAACTGGAAGCTGCTTGTGTTTTACTTTTAACTGTTGCTACATTGAAGAAGAACTCTGGTAATGGTATTGTAAATATATATATTATTATGTTTATAAAGAAGTTATTGAATCCAGCTGAATCAGTCATCTGTGTGTGCTTCTGGTTTTGATTTTGCAACAAACTTTAGTAGACTAGCCATATTCCTGCAACTGTTTTAGCCTCCAGTCCCCTAATCATCTTTGTTGCTCTTGTCTGCACTCTTTCTAAAGCCTCAGCATCTTTTTTATATCCTGGTGACCAAAACTGGACACAGTATTCTAAATGTGGTCTTACCAAAGTAGTATAAAATGGTACTAGCACTTCACGTTACCTTGATTATCTTGATTAAATACATTAGCCTTCTCTTCTTCTAATAAATTTACAGGTTTTAAAACACATTAAGTTAGACCAGTGTTTATCAACCTTGGCTACTTTAAGACAGGTGGATCAACTGCCAGAATACCCCAGCCAGCCATGCTGGCTGGAGAACTATGGGAGTTGAAATCCATCCATCTTAAAGTGGCCTAGATTGAGAAACACTGCATTAGATTCAGGCTTTATTGCCAATATTCTGCCCGCTGCTCATATTTATGAATACCTATGCTTATTTTAATTATTACAATGTAGATTAGCAATTTTACAGCCACACATTGCATAAGCCAATGGTCTCTAAAACTTTAATTCATGTAGTTTTCAAAGATGATTCCAGGGTCAAGTCACAAGAGATGAAAAAAATGAATGTTTCTCAAAACCATCCAATCAATATGCCTATGGACTTGACAGACTGTTATGGAAAAGAAGTTATGCCTTTTCCTCTTGCCTAAGGGTGACAATTTCACGTGCTTACTTTTTGTTGCATTCAAAGATGCTGCTCCTGTGAGGGCTTTGAAATGCTTGGCTTCATTTACAATTATACAGGATGAGCATAGTGGAAATGGGCTCAACAGATCATGGTCTCCAGTTCATATCATTAGAGAAAAACAGCTACCAAATAGTCCTGGTTCAATCAAAGCTGTAGTATTATTTCCTTAGCTACATGTGGAACAGAAAACCACGTCCCTTTCTGCTTCTTCTAAGCCATTTTACCAATAATCTGCTTAAGAAAGAATAAAAAATATTTGGCAAGTTTGGAAGCTTCCAGAAAACCTCAATGACATTTCTCATCTCCTGTTTCATATCTCTACACTTTCATAGTATAAGTTGAAGAGAACTTTCTTTGTAGACGCCTGGATCGGGGTGGGTTCCTCCCGGTTCGGGCTGGATCGCCCAAACTGGTAGCGACCCGCTGGTGATGTCACTGTCAGTGCCGTTCCGTGCGCGCCGCCATCTTTTTTTTTTGATTTTGTGCGAATTTTTCCCCTACCACAGCTTGAAAAAGGGCCCTCCTGTCCACCCACGGGTGAATTCTGACCTTTATTTCTTTGCCCGAAGCACAGCTGACGGGGTCCTCAGCTGTGTTTCGGGCTCATTCCTGCTTCTGAGCATGTGCGGAAGCCAAATCACACAAGGGGATGCGCGTGCACACGAGCAGATGCTAACTGGTAGTGAAGGTAAGTGGAACCCACCCCTGGCCTGCTGTAAGAAGAAGAGAGCTTCATCTAACAACATTTACCCATTCAGTTGAGAGGGCATCTCTATGACATACAAAATAACATGCATTTTTAATCCTGAATGTGAAACCTTACAATGTTTAGTGTAAGGCTCTGTTAAGGCACAGAGTTGATCTAGAACTTGTAGTGGGAAAAATCTTGATCCCAGCTCTGACACCAGGTTGTGGGTTAACTCTTCTAAAGTTGTTAAGTTCTTTGCCGAAACAACATTTTCCTAGACACATTTTAACTTGGTCTGAGAGAGTATCAACCCGCATGGCTGTTTAGAAGCTGCACAATATCACATTTTATGTTTGAATTAATATCTATATCTTGACCAAATGTGTTTGCCTGATCCAGTCTTGTCTGCCTTGACCAGAATTTATGCCCTTAACTTGACTTCATTGGGTACCACCATATTCTAAAATTAAACATCAAGAGAATAGGCCAACATATAGAATTATATTTGAAAGAGTTGTGAGAAGATGGTATGCAAAAAGGTATGTTTTTCTATAGGGCTCTAGACCTTTTAATTTGTTTAATTTTTCTGTAATTAAGATATACTAATTGTCAACACAAGACTGCATAGGAAAAAAATAACTACTGTATATTGAATTTGCAGCTCACCAGAAAGTGAACAAATGAACTGAAGAAAAAAAGAAAGTGTAAAGATACACTTTCTATAAATAATAGAAAGTGTATCTTTAATTTCTGACCAACCCACATGGGAGCTGCTTCTGAATTTGGAGATCCCTTGGAGATTCCTTCATGTTCTTATATTCTAAGTCAGGGGTCTCCAACCTTGGCAACTTTAAGACTTGTGGACTTCAACTCCCAGCTTTGCTGGCTGAGGAATTCTGGGAGTTGAAGTCCACAAGTCTTAAAGTTGCCAAGGTTGGAGATCCCTGTTCTAAGTGATCTTACTTTATCTGGGATAGAGATTAATACCAAGCCACCATGCAAGTATTAAATCTTTTCGAGACAAATATAGTCAATTGGATTTGGAAAATTCATGAGCTAAATGTTCAGGATTTGAAGGAAAAATTGAATTTATTGCCAGGGGAGAAAAAAATAAATAAAGCTCCAATGCAATCTCAGCTAGACAGAAGAAATATATACCAAAAAGGAAAATTAACCAAAATATAGATAAGGCATTTTCTCAGGCTTCCAAGGCTCCCCTTTACTTTTCATAGATATTCTTGATTTACTTTGCTCAAAAGGCTTTTCTTCTTCTTCAATAATATCAAGTGCACCATCTGTTTTTATATTCCCTCCTTAGATTTTTACCTCAAGTTTCAAAGTGGATGTATAGAGGATTTGGTCTATTCTGGATGTACATGCATTTAAATAATTTTCTCTTCATCTTAGAGTAATTTTTGTTTTCCTCAGAAATAGCTCAGACAAAAACCTTAGATTAGGCTTTCATTCCTCTTCTCCCAACACACTGAATTTCTCTCATTTAAAATATTATGGTTTCGTGCAAATAAAATAGAAAAGGCTCTAGGACTAGGTTAATTCAGTAGCATTGATGATTGGTAGGTTAAACCAATAAGGATTCCGGTAAAGGTTTGGACCTGAAATCTTTCTTGGGTAAAAAACAAAACAAGACAGGTTTTCCTACCTTTTTTTTTTCCTGATAAGTAATTGGCTCTTGACTCAGTTCTACCCCTGGAATATTCTTTGAAACTTAACATTTTGTTTCAAAAGTTCTAATTTTACTGATTTTGGTGTTGCTAAAATATATCTGCACAGATATAAGGATATTATTTTAAGTTGCTTCCCTTGAAATATGTATAGTTCTTTTATTTATTTTGGTGGGGTCTGTGGTTTGTTTATTGTAATATCTTCTATATCTGATTACATATTTTTTTAAAAGAATAATAACTGCAAATCTACATGCAAGGTAAATTCAGAATAATATAGGTTTTGCAAACTTTGTGGGGGATGGGCAATTGTGCAAAATTCTATATGCCAAGGGTCCCCAATCGAGTCGAGCTGTGCATGTGTGTGCCAGCCCGCCACTTGCACAAGGGCTGCATGCATGTGCGTGTGCACGCCGGCCTGCTGCTTACACGGTCCATTTTCCCTCTCCCCACTGCCCAGCTCTCTCTCTCTCTCTCTCTCTCTCTCTCTCTCTCTCTCTCTCTCTCTCTCTCTCTCTCTCTCTCTCCATGTACGAAAAACTTATAACAACCAGTTATAAGGCATCAGGCTACGAAGTAGGAGACTGTGAATTCTAGTTTTTATTTATTTTATTTATTACTAAATGTATATGTACATCCATCTTGCTGTCCACCTTAGGCACACACCTATCACTTTCTTCTTTCTTTCAGCCCTAGGAAGGAGGCAACAGCAAACCATTTCTGAAAAACCTTGTCAAGAAAATGGCAGGGACGTGTCCAGGTAGTCTCTGAGATTCTGATACAATTCAGTGGGGGTAAAAAATGAAGCATCTAGTTGCATTTCAGTAACAAATAAATTAGAGCTTCATTTGAAATTGAAATGCTGGCACCTGGTTTTTGATACTTGCTGGCCTTTTCTGAAAAATAGCAGAATCAGAGTATACTGAGAAAAAGCCGTTTATTTTCTTTAAAGAGGAAAATAAGTAGGAAGGTAATGATTAAAAGCTTTTTTAGCAGCTGGCACTGACATAACCTGAAGCAAGAAATAATTCTTAACATCCAAAGCTCAAACACTGCAAGGCAAATGTTCTAAGTTGTGCTTCCCTTATGAATATGAAATTTTTGACCGCCTGAACTTTAAGGCTTTTTGTCAGTAAAAAAAAAATCTATTGGTGTAAATTTGGTTGCTTTGATAGGAAAGAATGAGGCCTGCTGTGACCTCTTGATACCTTGGAAGATACAAACTTGTATCATTTTGTGCAAGCATAGTCCAGTTCAATGCAACTTAGCCTCAATTAACTGCCCCCAGTGCATATGTGTGCCTGGGTTCTCACTTTGTTTTTTATTTAGTTAGTTCGTTCTCAAAATACTTACATATGCAAAAAAAAAAGAGTGTCGGTCACTAAAACCCTTTGAAAAAAAGAGAAATTTCTTATGAGCTGCCCACTTTCAGAACCAGTTTAATCTCAAGCATAGTGATAAGAAGCTAAGAATTTTATAAAAACATCATATTTTGTCCCAGACGGAAGGATTTAGAGAATTGTGCTTCCCCAGAGATGTAAATAATTGACTTAACTTTAAACGTGTACCTGTATTTTCATACTGATCTGAACAAATTTGCCTGGAACACAACAGTTCTTAGTGTAGGAGAAAGCAATTTTAATATGAAACAAAGAGTCTTCTATGAGTCAAAAGGAAGCCAGAATGGGAATAAAAATTAACTATTAAACAAAAATATTGCTGTTGAGGCCAATGAGCCAGTTTGACCTGATAGTTAAAGCACTGGGATAGAAACCAGGAGACTTGGTGAGTTCTTGTCCCACTTTAGACCTGAAGCCTCTGGGTGACCTTGAAGCAGTCATTCTCTCTCATCTCAACCCAGTCCTAGAGTGGTTGTTGGGTGGGTGGGGGAATTGGAGGAAGATTGAGTATTAGGTCTATTAACCACCTTGGGTAATTTATAGAAACAATAAAGGTGATTAACTATTAAACAAAAATATTGCTGTTGAGGCCAGTGAGCCAGTTTGGTCTGATAGCTAAAGCACTGAGCTAGAAGCCAGGAGACTTGGTGAGTTCTTGTCCCACTTTAGGTCTGAAGCCATCTGGGTGACCTTGAGGCAGTCGTTCTCTCTCATCTCAACCCAGTCCTAGAGTGGTCGTTGGTGGGGAGGGATAGGAAGAAGAAGAAGCATTATGTCTATTAACCACCTTTGGTTATTTATAAAAACAATAAAGTTAATTAATAAATAAATAAATAAAACAAAAAACAAATAAACAAATAAATAAATAATCCTCTAAAGAAACAGCACCATCTTGAAGTTCTCCATCTGAAAGAAAAACCCATTCTTGCAATCTGCATAGTCAATTTTTAGATTCACTGAATCTCACCTAGACCTTATTTTGGCCAATTAGGACTCAGCAGAACATTATTAAGAATTTGGAAATGGAATTTATTTTCTGTACCATGTTTCTTGCTTATCACTTTTACTCAGATTTTATTTTATTTATTCATTCATTCATTCATTCATTCATTCATTCATTCATTTATTTATTTAGTGTTCTTATATGCCATCCTACTCCCTGAGGACTCAGGGTGGCGTACAACATTTAAAGAACAACTAAATAATATAAAATTTAAAAACAGTATTAAAAAAGAATTTTTAAAAACATATAAAACGATACATACTGTGGTTTCATCCCCAAACCCCAAAAACTTTAACCTTAGACTGTCTACAATCGACCTCTCCCAATTTCTAAGAGGTCTGTAAGGTAAGGTGACCAGATTTTAACATTGGTAAAGAGAGACACCATTGACCGGGGGTGGGTGGGTTCCTGATTAAAAATTTGGTCTATATGGAGCAACAAAAATTTTCATAGAACACAAAAATAGTATTGTAATATATTTCAGAAAAATCTATATATATATATAAAAGCGAAATACCACTCACGCATCATCACGAAAGCTGCTGTAAACACATACTGGTTAATTCTTCTGTCCACCAAAATTCAAGCTAACAGAAGAAGCACAAAAAAAGGAATTTCTCCTTCAATTTTAGCATACCACTTTCATTGGTTAGGAACCAACTGCCTTTTGCAACAACTGCAAATTCCTGAAACGTTTCAAGGGTAGTCCCAGATGTCAGGACATGGATTAAAGGTAGTCGCAATCGTCATGTATGTATACCTTTAAAATAAAATCTAATTGCTACAGTTGATAAATGTGGTTTTGGATATCATAAATATGACTTTTTAGAAGGATCTTTTCTAATATAACCCAGGGATGCACAACTCCAGGTTACTGTAACTTAAATCAGTCTATATGAAGTTCCATAATAATCTTATCGTCGCCAATTTAACCTTTGCAAACAATTAAAATTTCCTCTATTTTAATCACACTGGATCTAATCCATCTGTATGGGCCATTTTCATTCAAAGCAAAGCTTTGATAGCCCACCCAAAACGTGAAAGGCACCAAAATGAATGAGTAAATCCGTTTGCCACACCGTAAAATATATTTTGTTTTTAAAAAAAACTATTTGCGGTCCATTTTTAAAATAATCAATCCGTAGAAAATTCCAAGATATAAAATTGACAAGTAAAAATTGTTTAGATCGGTTCCCCCCCCCCCCCCGCCAAGTACTAATTCCGGTTTGTTTGTTTGTTTGTTTTTTAAGATAAAACCACCTAATCCTTGACATACAATAGCTCATTTAGTGACCGTTCAAAGTTACAATGGCACTGAAAAAAATGACTTGTGGCCATTTTTCATACTTATGATTGTTGCAGTATCCCCATGATCACAGGATTAAAATTCAGACGCTTGGCAACTGACTCATATTTATAACAGTTGCAGTATTCCTGGGTCATGTGATCACCTTTTGTGACCTTCTACAAGCAAAGTCAATGAGGAAGCCAGATTCACTTAACGTGTGACTAACTTAGCAACTGCAGTGCTTCACTTAACAACTGTGGCATCAAAAGTCGTAACATGGTGCAAAACTCACTTAACAACTATCTCACTTAGCAAAAGAAATTTTGGGTTCAATTGTGGTTGTAAGTTAAGGACTACCTGTATATGTTAACCTGACAGTAGGTGATTATAAAAATTTCCATTAACAATGGTATGAAATAATATGCTCAAATTTGTATGTAACTGTCCAATTGCAGGTTGGATGTGTTATTTTTGTTCACTTTTTTAGAACTCTATGCAAACATAAACTTGCATTAAAAAATTGAACAAATGCACTTATGAAAACAACCCCCCCATCGAACTATAATACTTTCATTGATTAAACAATGTTTCAGTTACACCACATTATGGATGGCTTTCTCACACTGTGATAACTTTCATTTACAAACCACAGGCGCACAACATGCTAACCACATGGCATTCACATTTTGATTGCTATAATGTTCTTGTGTTATGGAGCTGCCCTTGCATTTAGTCTGGAGGCCAAAGCTGGTTATGGTTATCACCATATTCAATTGAAGTAGGCAGATTGTTGTACAGAGACTGGAGACAAACTTTTAATATCAAGGGACTAAAGATGCGGGAGCTGCCACATATCCCCGTCTTTCTCAGCCATCTTAAAATAACACATTATCCTGATACTGAATATTTTCGCTATTCAAGCCTGACTTTTATGGAGCTCAAACATCTTTCTTATCTCATCTCAAAAAGTCTCTAATTTCTCATTCTGCATTGTACTTAAGGTTTCTTTTTTTTTCTAGTGGTCCTAGACAAACTGTTAGATTGCCACTGTTGTATTTTATGTTAAAGTTCTGAAAACCAATCTACCGTATTTTTCGGAGTATAAGACGCACTTTTTTACCCCCCAAAAGAGGGTGAAAACTTGGGTGCATCTTATACACTGAATGCAGCCCCACCCACCCAGCCACCCCCACCCTCTTCCAGCAATTTACCTGCTTGCAGGAAAGAGGGAAGAGCCTGTAAAACCAAGCAAGTCAGTAGCAGTTTCCCGATCTACAGCTGATTAGATTTGCCACGTAGGAAAATGAAAGTGAAACTAACTACAAAGAGGCAAATAGCTGGGAGAGATATGCAGATTTTCATTTTTTTGCTGAACTGGATGGAAGAGGGTAAGTGAATAACTATAAATGTCTGTAGAATATTCAAATTATTAGACTTATTTTTTAAAGACTGCTTTATTATTGTTCTAGAGCCAGGGGTCTCCAACCTTGGCAACTTTAAGACTTGTGGACTTTAACTCCCAGAATTCAACAGTCAGCTTTGTTAGCTTTGCTGGCTGTGGAATTCTGGGAGTTGAAGTTCACAAGTCTTAAAGTTGCCAAGGTTGGAGATCCCTGTAAATCTAGACAACTTAACAAAATAAAAAAGCTTTTTAAAATAAATGCTTGCTCTGAAGAGGCCCAGTGCTATTGTATCTTCTTTTAAATAATAGAGAATAATGTATACTTCCAGAAATTTTAAATAATTTTAACAGCTCTGTACAAGTATAGTCTGAAATGTAACAGTGTCCTGTTTAGTATTAGAGTTTAGTTACCTTGGAGTAGATCTATTTAAATAATTGGGAAGAGTTAGTGTGACTACATTTTAAGAAAACTTTCTGGCATAATGTACATTTCTCCAATTCTTTGCTATTTCTATGGGTCAGGCACACATGCACAGAAATACACAGCAAACAGTGTATATCATCTGTGCTGTTTGCTGTTTGCTGTTTGGCAAATTGCTTGGAGGCAGAGGCCTTTTTCCCTTGTTTTCCTCCCCCAAAACTAAGGTGCGTCTTATACTCCGAAAAATACGGTAAATGAAATGGGATACATACAATGTTAAATAATAGCAATTACAGGAAAGCTGCACAATTGCTGAGTGTTCAAAATATTTAACTGTTTACTTTCTTAACATGATTACCACAGAAATAGAATATATCGGGAGTGGACAGTCTAAGGCTCTGAGCCTATACGTGATTCTGAAAATAAGAAATGCACATAAACTTTAATGCATATATCTTCAAACAAATCTTTTCTTAAACTTGTGTTCATAATAAGCTCCTCCTTATTTTGCATTATCACACCAACCTCTTCTAAGACATGCAGCCTTGGACATGAAAATTTTCCTTATCCCATATTCAAATACATGTAGCCCTTGTTTAGTGATTGCCTTGTACAGTGACCATTTGCTGGGATGTGACAATGATAATTTGCAATCAATCCTCACATTTACAATCTTTGCAAGTTTGTAAAGCAAAAGAACAAGGAAAGAAAATCATAAGCTTAGCGACCCCTTCACTGAACAATCAAATTGCCAATTTTTGTCGACAAACAATACCTGTATAAAGTTCTAAAGGATTCTTTTCAGTAGCAATATGGTACAATTTTCAGGGGTCAAATGAAGGCTTGTGGTAATCACATACTGACATGCTGAAGTCCAAGTGTCTTTCATCAATTCTGGCTTGATTCCCTATTCTTCATTTTCATTGTACCACTTTTTTATCTTCTGCCACATAAAAATGGTGTTTTGAACCATTCTCTTGTTTTTCACTTGGCTTTATAACTGCTGATATTGCTGGGTTTTTGGATTCTGTCCCCATAAATACTGAAGAAACAGAAACCTCTACATTTATGTCCATGGCTATATTTCGACTTTCAGGATACTGAACAGTCAAAGCTAAATGATGTTCACAATGTTAGTCCAAGACACTGGCATACATCTTGGTTCCTTGGACTTTGTAACCTTGGATAAGGGGAAAAATACAATTGTTTCATTTAATGCCCTTTTGCTGGCGTCCCAATCCCATGATTGTGTCACTGAAAATCAGCAGTAAAATCTCAAATGTCCAGCAATGCATCTTTAATTTTTTTTTTTACGCAGGAGACTCCTGGGAAGCACACTAGTCACTGCCCTATCCCACCTGAAATTTTGGCAACAAAATCCAATTTTTTGTTGCTGAAAAGCATCATTCACAGCAGGAGATTAGAGGTGATTTTTCTTCCATTCCTAACCTTAGTGACATCCCAGCCTATTTACATGACCCCAAAATTTGGATCTACCCCTGGCCTGCACATTGTCATGATGGGTCTTTGCGGCACTCTTCAAGTTAGTGTAGCTTTATATTCTCGTTATGTTTTATAAGTGTTAGTATTACTTATATCATTTTATAGTTCGCAGTCTTATTCCTTTGAAAATTTAATTGTAATTTTAAATGAATATTTTGTGTTTTAACATCTGTATTCTATAATTTTATCTTAATTCTATCTTTACATTATTTTATTATATCAATATGATGTTTTTGTTTTTATTTCTATTTTAATGTAATGGTTATGTTATTAGTTATATGCTGGTCTATGACCAAAATAAAACTGACTGATTGAAAGTTGAGGTATTGGGTATGATCTGGCATACATTACCTTTTCCTGAATAAAAGAAGTATCTGCAATCAGCTAATTATGCATTCAGTTTTTTACTCAAAAGCACAGTCATTTCACTAGGTGTTATAATTTCACTATGAAACATTGCACTTTGATAGTGCAATAACTGTGAAACAGCATGTATGACTCCTTTTTCCTTGTTTTAATGTGGATCTCATGATAATTTTCTCAAACTCATTGCTTTTCCAAGACAATTAACTGTAAGAGCCTTCATGTAAGAGCTACATGTGGCTTCTCCAGAAAGCCATAGCAGATGCTTTGTATAACCTAATTAAATTCATGTGCATTACATGAGGCCATTAATTATACAATCTGGTGGCATAATATGACACAATCTCTCACATCAGCTGATAGGGAATTCAATAAATGGGGCAAGGAGAAGTTGCAATTGTTTCAGTACATACTATTTCTCTTCAGATACAAGGAATAATCTAAACTAAACCATTTTCCATGAAGCTGCATTAAATATCCCATCCCATTATTCTTGTCATTCTCCCAAAGTATTTCACACTTTAACCTCACTGTAGTGTTTAGGAGTCTCTTGTTTTGATCACTTTGTAACTTCTGCATGAAATTCTAAATAGTATTTGCTCTGGAATGTGGATCAGAGGATTTTTTATTTTTGTAATTTTCATTTATATTATTTTGTCCATGACTTGCTTTTGGAGTTCTTTTTGGCTAGGCATTATAGAAATAGGATGCTGAGAAAATCTTTGTGGTCTTGTCCAGCAAGATTTTTATTATGGTCTTTTGTTTTTACAAATGTTCACAACTGAATTAAATATAAATCCATAGTCAGAGAATGACATTTGCTATAAGTATATTCAGATGTATGTTGGCTATGGATGCGAACATTGTAATTCTGTACTACGACAACAGAAACAACTACTTTTCTAACTATCCACTTTTTATTTGAATCAGAGAACTTATGAAGAATCCCTCGAATTCAGCTTTAGTAAAAGGAAATATAACAGTAGTTTTCATTTAACGTTATTCCTTCTCCTTCTCCTTCTCCTTCTCCTGAGGTTAATTCTTACTTCTTCCATTCTTTGTACTAAGGAGCCACCAACAGTGAAATAGACTATTGGATAGAGCAAAATAGTCTTTTTTCCCTCTTAATGTACTTGCAGGCAAAGTCATCAACTGATGCCCACCTGAATTGTGAATTGTGCTTTCAAAAGTTAAGTGGGAGAACAGCAGCCCTAGAAATAAACTATCTCACAAATTGTAATTGCTTGTAGCCTGTGCTATATAATCTCAGAATGAGATTGTAGACCTGTGGAAAAATAATTGTTGTAAAATATGTCTTAATGTTTATGTTATCCATACAAAGTAATATAGTAGGAAGGCCAGGAAATTGACTTAAACAGTTTTAATTGGAAGAAAAGATTTAAATTAAAATGCAGCTGATGGCAGTAGCAATGAAAACAAAGAAAAGAAAAACTTATGACATACATGCTTCTGAAATAGCATATTTTCTCTTGGCTTTTCTTTTCTTTTTTCTTTATTAAACAGTTTCCCTTCCACAGATTTCAATAAAAAGGAAATGATGGCCATCCTTATCATGTTTTTACCCTTTCCATTCCTCTTTAAAAAAATACTTTAATACAACAAAGAAAGGATACATGTGATAACCATGTGTTATAATATTATTTTTAAACAAGAAAAATGGGAGTGGAAATTCTGAAACTTATGTTATAAACAGAGAAACACCAAACTTTGACCAAATTGACCCTGGCCTCTGTCAAACATATCAAAGAAAATGAAAAATAAATAAAAATATACTTAAAATATTGACAAACAACATAGATCAGCAACTGACTGAAGTAAAATATACATTTAAGTTACACTATGGAGTAATACCTGTTTGCACTAACAAAAAGTATATAGCTAATGTACTGCATGTATTGCTAATATAGTCAAGAACGAGTAGCATAGTCCGAAGTCATATTAATAATCCTATGAATTTCAGTCCAACCAAAAATAGTAGGACATTGCCCAAACCAAGAGAGTTATATTTCTAATTTGGGAAGGAAGCACAGCTGAACACTTTTCTGAATCTTCAGACAGTTGAAATGTTTGCCTCTGTCCTCAGGATAGTAAAATATAGCAACCTCCAGGTGCAGTAAAAAAAGGTAGTAACAATATAGAGATCTATATGAAATATAAATTTTAGCACCTCCACAAAGTCAATATCTTCTAGGTATGTCCCAGAGTAAGAAATCCTAATGTACTTTTCCCAATAATCCCTTTGACCTGATTCCAAACCGTAATGAGATAGCTCTTCTTCCTGATTGTGTAACATGTCATATTTCTGCAAGAAATAGAATTAGTGCTTGAATGCTTCACTGTCACTGATAAGACCCAAGAGGAAGTCTTATTTAAAATGAAGAAAAAGGTCCAGTTGTGATTAATCAATTCACAGGACGACAGAATGAGAAGGAGGAGCTGAAATTATGCATATATTTTTCCAGGCTCTTCTGAGTCTTTGTGAAGTAACAATTGCTAGCTCTGCTGTTATGAGAGCTGTCTAGGTTAATATTTCTAAAA
The DNA here is from genome assembly GCA_023053685.1 of Diadophis punctatus similis. Lineage (NCBI taxonomy): Eukaryota > Metazoa > Chordata > Lepidosauria > Squamata > Dipsadidae > Diadophis > Diadophis punctatus. The sequence continues at coordinate 35,267,152 of JALIGW010000006.1, read as the reverse complement.
GACATCCATAATCTTAAAAGGTCATTGCTTTGTTTACAAGTCTTTGGCTTTTACGAGGAAGTGATGATTAGTCTGAATTGCAAAAGAGACCCCTGAGAGGTAACTTCTGAAATGAAGCTGCCTGTTCAGATTCTTTTCCAAGGTCAAGATTATCGGACACCATGATATATCTATTTACCCACATAACAAAATGATTTGGCTTTTTAAAAAAACAGTATCTTTTTTTCCAGTATATTAAAACTGGAACCGCAAACAGTATTGCAAAAAAAACCTTTAGAAGGCCTTTCCTTCTCCTTTCCCTATTATGAATTTATTAGTTTTACCAATATAACTTTCACTTCTCCAACACTGAAAAATTAAATTTAGAAAATGTCTATTATTGTGCCAAAATGAATTGTCTCCAAAAGTAAATGTTACAGTTTAAACATCATTGCCTCGGGTCTAGCCGGCACACTTAGAATTCTGATCTCTGTTCTGGTCTGAGTAAATTGGAAGTTAACAGGCATGAAATCATTGGGGCTCATTTTAAACCACTGTTTGGACCTCAAGTGCTGTGAGGTTTGGGTGTAAATTTGAAACAGGGGTCCTATACTCCTTCCAACATTAGAATTGTCCTCTTCCCCAGATGTAAACTAATGCCCAAACTGACAGTCTTTAGACCATCTGCTTTTTGTAGGAATCAGAGAGTTCATTAATGAGCATGCCTAATTCTGTTTCTAGCTCCTATTTTCAAATGAAATGTTATGGGAATTGAAGAAAATAAATATTCTGCTTACTCTGTGAATAGCCCAGCAGGCACTTGGGGGCTATATTTTAGTTCAATTTTCTATCAAATAGAGAATTCAACGGATCAGTTGTCATTAAAAGCAAGCTGAGCAAGCTGCTGCCTTATTATCTTCTTTTTGCTCAGCTAAAACCACGATACAACTTTTGCTGACATGTCTTTTTCATTTACTTATATATGTTATTTGCAATTAGCTTTCCTTGATCATTACTCCTTATAATATGTCTATATATGTGTATCAGGAATTATGACCTTTCATATTTCTTCTATCTATCTATCTATCTATCTATCTATCTATCTATCTATCTATCTATCTATCTATCTATCTATCTATCTATCTATCTATCTATCTATCATATCTCTCCCCCCCCCCTCTCATCATATATCCATCCATCAATCCATCATCACAGCATTACTTTTTCCAAGGTTCTTTTGAGAGCTTAAATTGTATTTTGGATCTTATTGTGATATATTTTCTTCCTTCATGGATTAATAATGTCTAGAAATGTATTGGTCAGTTGACCAAAACCATTTCCTAATACACATTGGCTAGGCTATAGTAAAATCTCCACATATAACTCCTGAAGAAGTGCTCATATTGGTTTTGGTATTAAAATATCTATAAAATATATTTTAAAAAATAATCCTGTTGACTGTAATAAAATTTTGTCTTTGGTAAGAATTGCCAATGAGATAATATAATCTCAAAGATTATATAAAATAGCAAAGTCTTCTTTGGAAAGATATTTTTAATCATTTATTTATTTATTATTATTTTATTTTAGTGTTCTTATATGCCGCCCTACTCGCTGGGGACTCAGGACGGCGTACAACATGTAAAGAACAACTATAAAAAAACAGTGTCAATAAAAAATAATAACAGTTTTAATTTTTTTAAAAAATATTCAAACCATACATTCATCATTGGCTTCTTAACTTCTCTCCCATAACTGCCATAACTTATTTACAGGACAATAAAATAATATAGAATTAACTGTATTATAATTATACATAATTAAATATAATTGTATTATTAATGCTTATTAATCAATTGTTAGTGCCATTAGTTCCTGATTTTTTCTTGTTTACTCATGCTCAATGTTAGCCTTTCTACATAGGTGTACAAATACAAAATGCGATGAAGCAAAACTAGCTTCTGATGTGTGTTCTGATTGTTGTCATGAAATCCATCCAGGCCTTATGTTTGCAAGGAAATAAGTCACACATGGTTTGCATTGTGCTATTGCAATTCATCTTTTATTGTCTGTCTACTTTGTAGATGTGTTTGTGTTGCTACCATTTAGATGTATGTTTTTATACTATAGATAATGACTTAAAAACAAGCATTAAAGGGCTAAATAGAGAGGAAACATATTTATGTTAATGAAATTTATGTAAGATTTTTTTTCTTCCATTCAATTGGGTCTGATTCTCGGAGACTGCCTGGACAATTCCTACAGTTTTCTTGGCAAGATTTTTCAGAAGTGATTTGCCATTGCCTCCTTCCTAGAGTTGAGAAAAAGTGACCGGCCCAAGTCACCCATCTGACTTCAGGCCTAAAGCAAGATTAGAACTGAGAGTCTCCTGCTGTCTAATCTAAGGTGACCAGACGTCCCGCTTTTGGCGGGACAGACCCGATTTCAAACAAATTGTCCCGTGTCCCGCGGCGTTTTCAAAAAGTCCTGCTTTTTGAATTTGCGCCACGGTTTGGCCACCCCTGGTTTAGTGCGTCTTTGCTGTGTCCCCCGGAGCTATTTAAGCAGTGTGATAAAGCAAAGCAAAACATTAAAAGCCGAGGAAGGGAAAAAAAAAAGAAGAGCAGCCACCTTCCCCCCAGCAAAGCCCTGAACGGAACGGAACAGAGGCGGCAGGGGACGACAATGGAGGCTGTTTCGTTGCTTAGCAACCAAGGCGAAACAGATTCTCTCTGTCCCTCCCTTCCTCGGGCCGCAGTTCTTTGCACATGGCATGGGTTCAAATAGATATTAGCCTTTTTTTCGTCTCTGCCTCGGCGCGAATGGTGACGCAATCGGCACGCGCCTAATGTGAAAGAGGAAGGAGATGTGTGGGGCTGAGGAATTGGGAGTTTCTCCCCTCATGAAAATGTTATGGTGGTGAATTTAGGTAGGTAGCCACCGCCGGAGGAGTCAACGCAGGACGCCCAGGCGGGCGGGGGGGGAGGGAGGAGGAAAGCCAAGAGACGCTGGGGGCTGCTCCCCTTCCCAAGCCAGCCCAAGCCACTGCCGGCTCCCGAAGGGGAGGCGGGAGGCGAGGAAAGGCCTCCCGCCTCTCTCCCCCCGACGCCAACATTAGCGGTCTTTTGCCCTCTGCGCATGCGCAGCGTTCTGCGCATGCGCAGAGGGCAAAACTCGGCATCCAGGCGGCCCCGCCCCCCCATCGGTGTCCCGCTTAAAAAAAAAATCTGGTCACTTTAGTCTAATCTGATGCCTGAACCACTGCACCATAATGGCCCTCAGTATGCAAAATAACTATTATAAAATCCAATACATTTAGCAAAGAGAACTACAGATATCATTACAAATGTTCTCAGTAATGACACTTTTATTCTAGAATGCTCTCCTTAAATTTGTTGGCAACCTAAAGTAGATTTATTTACATTAAAATATACTTCTAATTACTGACTTTATGAATTTGTTATTTTCTATATCATATTTAAATGTCTGTAAAGTAACATCTAAAATAATGGAAATAGCGATACGCAAACATATTAAAAAGGAGGCTCTTGTTAAAAATGAATTATTTTATTATTTATTATTTATTTATTTATTTATTTATTTATTTATTTATTTATTTATTTATTTATTTATTTATTTATTTATTTATTTATTTATTTATTTATTTATTTATTTATTTTATATTGCCGCCTATTTGCCATGGCGACTCAAGGCAGCTTACAGAATAAAAACCACATTAAAACAATAAAAACTAACAAATTATGTGTATTTAGCTTCATTCTTTTATCTATGTCTATCTTTGTTATAATATTTGGAGCTCTCCTCTTCTTCTTTTTTATTAGTAATAACAGTCTGCAGTTCATGTTCCTAGTTTGGGACATGTAAAGGTCAATGTGAGAAAGGAGAGAAATATTAAAAAGTCAATGTTGAATTGAGGAGTACTGGATGTTGCGGGTACTTGCAGAAAAGAACAAAATGAGAAGGAAGGAAAATGAGTATTAATTAGAATACTGTGTGATCTTATTCATATCTGCTATGAATCAAATAACAAAATTGACTTGCAACTCTGAATATTTCAGTTTTTGTTGGGAATTAATGATATGGCTAAGAAATATAAATGACCCAATGTAACTTGATGTCTTCAGCATTCAAATTGTGTTCTTCAGTGAGTTGAAAATATGATAAATTGCCAAATTTTAAGAAAATTCCCAAGTTTGCTGAGAGGAAATTATTCAACTTTACAGGTCTGCTAGTCCTTGGAAAAGTTATTTTAACTGAAGAGCTCAGCTTCATTATCAATTCATATGATTGCCCTAGGTAGGGCAGCCTTTCAGCCTCATTTTTCCCCTAGTTGGAATGAGGATGATAACTACAAATATGTATTGCTTCAATCTGGGCCCTGAAAAAAAAAATGTATGCATCACAATGATCTCTGAAATGTCATTGGACAGTTTAGATTCATATTGGGTTTACTGTTGAGGAAATCTGATTCAGCTATCTCCAGAATCCACCTGCTATAATTTATGAATTCTCCCCAACTTACAACTATTTGTTTACCACCCATTCAAGGTTTCAGTGACACTGTAAAAAATGAGTTATGACCAGTCCTCATGCTTATGATTATCATAGCATCCCCACAATCAGGTAATCAAAATTAGCGCAGATGAAAACTGACACGTATTTACAAAGGTTGCAGCATACCAAGGTCACATGATTGCCATTTTCAACCTTCTCAGCCAGTTTCCAACAAGCTAGGTCAATGGGAGAACCAGGATTAGCTTAATGACTGCATGAGTCACTTAACAACTCAGTGATTTGTTAACCATGTCAAAAAATGTCATAAAATAGGGCATGACTCACTTAACAGCTGCCTTGCTTAGCAACGGAAACTGGTCCCAGTTGTGAGTGTAGGTTAAGCTAAATTACCTAGATATGAATCTGAACCATAATGTTAATACATATTTGTCCTGTTTAACAAAACCTTTGTATGTACTGTAATATATTTGAAGAATTTTGCTGCCCCCTCAAGAAGGAAACTCAAAAGTGCTAATATCCCACAAAAACTTGTAGAACAAAGAATAAGAAGATAAATTATAAATGCAACAATTTTCCATTCAAAACAGCAAGTTAATCAACAGTAGAGAATGCATTAATAACATATTAACAATGAGCAAACTTAATTATGTTAAGTCTATGAACAACAATGACTAAGAGCAAATCAGCACCAGTTTTATTTTATTCCAGTATTTCACTCAGGCACAGACAACATGATTTTTAAATCAGCCATTTCAAAGAGTGCTATTTCTTCTTTACTTTCCTTCTTTATTTAAACAAGATGTAAAGAAAAAGTCAATGAGCATGAAGCCTATCTACTGCTAGGCAATTTATGTTCCAGTTTAAAACATATTGTTCTGCCTTCTTTTGACATTAGGTTGTGGTTCAGACATTAAATCTGTTATTGTTGCTCAATGCTATTATTTCCTGCACAGAATCTTATTTCTAAATATTTATTCTTACTCACAGTTCAAGAAGTTATTGCACTTAAGGGGGGATCTGAAATGGTAACCTGATCTCCTATTTTTTCTGCTGTTGCAGTGTTATTCTGTGGTTTGTGTGCCATTTATATACTTGCACCATTAACCATAAATTATAAAGCCCATATGCCCCTTCAAAGATCATCAATTTTTCATACAGAGTTGAAATGCTCCTCAGAGAACATCCAAGCCAACTCAGTCTGGTCCAATATCAGCAATTACAACTCTATATCTGTAGAAGATGCAGATTCTCAGGGTGGAGTCAAAAGAGGAATCAGTCTGGAGTCATTACGTTCCCACAAGTGATTCAAGTCCCCTTGATGTCTGTTAATTTTTATCTAGCGCCAATTTAGTGCTGATCACTAGTTGACTAGATCTTTGTGTTTAGGCATGAGCAATAAATCTTAACTAGAACTTAATATGTGGTCCTGATTCTTCACACCTGACATTATCTCAGTCTAGAGCAATGTTTCTCAAACTTGCTGGATGGGGAATTCTGGAAGTAAAAGTCCACACACCTTAAAAGTGCCAACCTTAATAAACACTGAACTATAGCATTTCAAAACTAGCAATTATAAATTCTTTATTTATTACCTTTTGCTTCTAAGGGAAATATCAACATTTCAGTTTTCTAATGTGAAAATACAGATGCTGGAATACAGACTCTGAATTCCAAAATAAGGATTGGTACAAGTTTTTCTCATTTCTATTCTGCAAAAAGCCAAAGTACTGCATGAATGTTTTTCTTCAGAAAAATACCAGAATTATTAGGACATAGAGCCCTAACCACTTGCTGTTTGACAGGGCAAATTAATTTTTCTCACACTGTCCTACATAAATATCTTGTCCTTGCATGGAAGGTTACTTATTTTATTGTGTCCTTCACTGACACTATATTTTTCCCTTGAGAAATTTAGCACACAGTTGCCCTAACCAAGCTGGCAGTATGGATCCTTGGAAAAAAAAAATATTCTACAGCAATAAATACTTCATGAAAAAGAAAACCAGAGAATTTTACTCAAGGGACAGCTTCCGGAGACATCTTTGAGGAACAGGAATGCACAATTCAATCCGAACAATACTCTTCCTTGTTCTTTAGTATTGAACTTTATTAATGTTTGTGTAACATTGTATAAAATGAAATAGCTGTCTATATTCAAAAGTTGGGTTTTTTAGGAGTCTGTATAATTATGAGGGCCTATACCAGTGATGGCGAACCTTTTTTTTTCCTTGGGTGCCGAAAGCGTGTGCGCACACATGCTATCGCGCATGCGCGAGTGCCCACACCCATAATTCAATTCCTGGGGAGGGTGAAAATGGCATCCCCCTACCCCTGGAGGCCCTCTGGAGGCCAGAAACGGCCTGTTTCCCAACTTCTGGTGGTCCTAGTAGGCCCATTTTTTGCCCTGCCCAGGCTCCAGAGGCTTCCCTGGAGCTTGGGGAGGGTAAAAACGCCCTCCCCCGCCCCCCCAGAGGCCCTCCGGAAGCCGAAAAAGTCCTCCCAGAGCCTCTGTGTGAGCCAAAATTCAGCTGGCCGGAGTGCACATGCATGCTGGAGCTGAGCTAGGGCAACGGCTCGCGTGCCGGCAGATATGGCTCCGCGTGCCACCTGTGGCACGCGTGCCATAGGTTCGCTACCACTGGCCTATACAAAGACAGCATTGCTTAAGTTAATGTTTTCTAGCCTTGGTTAAATTCCAGCTGTGTGTTTTTAAACTCCAGGATTGTCCCACTTGCATGGCCATTACTGACAATGCTAAAAATTGAAGTTAAGATATCTGGAAGTTAGTTTGCATGTGAGGCACTGATTTACACAGAATAATAGAACAACAGAGTTGGAAGGAACCTTGAAAGTCTTCTAGTCCAACTCCCTGCTCATCATTTCAGACAAATGGTTGTCCAACCTATTCGTGAAGATCTCCAGTGATGGATCACCTACAACTTCTGAAGGCAAGCAGTTCCACTGATTAATTGTTCTAGCTGTCAGGAAATTTCTCATTTCCAGGGTAGTTCTTCCCTTGATTAGTTTCCATTCATTTATTAGAAATAATAATTTATTACAATAATGTATAATTATTAATAATTTATAAATTAAGTTATTACAAATTACCATCATTGGGAAGTGGTACTGAGATTTTTATTTTTGCTTTTTTCTCTTATTCATAGGATTGGCAAGGAGAGCTATACAAAATAGCATCAACCCGTTACTGCACAAAACATATGTGCCATATTTAATTAATTGAAAAGAAAGCTGAAGATTGAAACTATGGTAAAAGGGTGTGCAAACTGGGGGCTAAAGATTTTGACAAATTGTGCTTTATAAGAAAAGTAGCATGTACGTGCTAAGTTCAAAATTGCAAATAATATAAATAAGGTAAAAAAGGAAAGCATTGGGAAGGGAACGGTTATTGAGTTATTACTGTATACTGTATAACAGTTATTGAGTTATTACTGTATAACTCAAAGGAAATCTGGATGTGGGATTCAGAAATGATAAGTCATGTTTTTTTACCTAAATATGTCAAACCAACTGAAATTCACAAAGAACGTATGGATAAGTCTATAGTTTAACATGAGGAGCCGGGGTGGTGCAGTGGTTAAAAGCAGCACTGCAACCTACTTCAGCTGACTGCTAGTTCAGCAGTTCAGCTGTTCAAATGTCACTGGCTCAAGGTTGACTCAGCCTTCCATCCTTCCGAGGTCGGTAAAATGAGGACCCAGATTGTTGGGGGCAATATGCTGAACTCTGTAAACCGCTTAGAGAGGGCTGTAAAGCACTATGAAGCAGTATATAAGTCTAAGTGCTATTGCTATTGCTATGATTAGTTTTAAGGCACAATAGGAAAGGAATGATGAATCTGTTGTAATAACATACTCACATACACGATTGGATACTGATTTTCAGTATGCTTTGCTTCGGTAAATGTACTTGACTTCGCATTTAGCAATAAATAGAATGATCACTGAACTGAACTTTGAATGGGAAACATATTCTCTCCACTTTATTATATTGCAAGAAAGCTGATCAGTGTATTTCTACTTTGGTCAAATGATGTTTATTTTCATGTTACTACAGGCTTGTTCTCTTTTATTTTTTTTATTTTTGAGATATTTAGGAATCATGTAAATGAAAAGGCATGACTATTATTTCCAATTGGCCGCTCCAAGTTGAATTAAAAAGCTACATAGAACTTTCAGATCTTTGGATGAATATGCAAAGGCCACAAATAATAGCAATTAACCCCACATGCTTGTTCATTTTGTTCCTAAATCCCTATTATATATTTTTGTATTACACAGAAATAGTACATAAAGAGACAAAGGATGTATCAATCTGGTCGCTCCAAAATAATATTGATCTGTATTTTCAATGCAGTAGTGATCTATAGCTGAGGGGTTTTGGCATATTAGCATACTAAGAAATGCTATAAAGCAGTGCTCCCCAACCTTTTGTCACCCTCGGCACACCATAGCCTCTCCCAAAATTCCACGGCACACCACATACAAAAATTGGATAAAAAACAAATATAATCTTCAAAATATCATTTTGAAGAGTATAATAGTATAGGAATGTCAAACTGGGCATAACAGAATTACTTGATTTATTATTTTATTTGATAATTAGGGAGGTCAGTGGTGGCCAACCTTAATGATACCATGCGCCAATTGGCCCAGGCATCCTGGGTGGGCGGGCCCACCTGGATGCCGCCATTTGAGTTTTGCCCTCTGCGCATGCGCAGAACGCTGTGCTCATGCACAGAGGGCAAAAGACCCCAAATGGCGGTGTCCAGGTGGGCGGGGGAAGCGGCCAGGGGCCGCTTCCCCCACCTGCTTCTTCAGCTTGAGTTTTAAAAGAAAGCAAAACGTGGGCGGGAGAGGCAGGTCTTGCTCATTAAGCCTCACTGCAGCGGCCAGCGAGGCTTAATGAGCAAGACCTGCCTCTCCCGCCCGTGTTTTGCTGTCTTTTATAACTCAAGCCACCCAAGGCAGCCCAGAGCTGGCGAGTCAATCCAGCAAGTGAGGAGGTGTCGGCAAGAGGCGGAGCTTGGCGACAAGGAAGTTTGCTGGCTTAAGAAGCAGACATCCCTGTCGCCCTCCCTTTCGGCTCCGCCTCTTGCCGACGCCTTCCTCACTCGCACCCTGCCAAGCCCCAAATCAAGCCAGCCCTAGTGCGAGATGCGTGAGACTGCGTTCCAGGCTGTATGTGGAAGCTGAAGAGTTTGGGAGAAAGAAAGTTTTTTGCTGCTTCTGCTTTTGAGTGCACTGAAGGAAAGCAGCAAAAAACTTTCTTTCTTTCTCCCAAACTACCGGTAAGGCTCTTCGGCTTCCACAAACAGAAGCGGCAGGGAGGAGGACTCGCGCCCTGCCCCGCCCCCCTGCCAAGCCTCAAATCAAGCCAGCCTGCGACTAGAGTTACCGGGAAAAGTCCCAGGTAGGACGCGCGCCCTGTCCCGCCCGCCAGTCCTGCCCCGCCCGCCCTGCCAACCCCCAGCATGAGACGCGTGTCCTATCTGGGACTTTTCCCAGTAGCTCCAGTCAATCCTTGCTACCGTAATAGCGTCCAGAGTAGAACAGCCCCTTCCAAAAGATAACATCTCGCGAGACGTTATCTTTTGGAAGGGGCTGTTCTGCTCTGGACGCTATTAGCAAGGAACGCGACTGGAGCTACCAGGAAAAGTCCCAGGTAGGACGCGGGCCCCGTCCCACCCACCAGTCCTGCCCCACCCGTCCTGCCAATCCCCAGCACGAGACGCGTGTCCTACCTGGGACATGCCCCGGTACCTCCTCCTCCCGTTCCTCGCTGTTGTGTCCAGGGCAGCAGGTCTGCTCATTAAGCCTCGCTGCAGCGGCCAGCAGGCTTAATGACCAGACCTGCCTCTCCTGCCCGCGTCTTGCCGTGGCGTCTTGCCACGGCACACTGGTTGGGGAGCACTGCTATAAAGTAATCATTTTCCAAATTTCTGAACAAAATTTCTACAGGAATACGACCAAAATATTCACAAAGTATACGCATCATTGATGACTGTGCACTTTTGTATATATACAGAATTCAGGTCTGCTTCTTCAGAAACATGAAATGGTGTCTAGTGGGGATCTTCCATATTTTTGATTTGATTTGGAAGATATATTTAGCACCTGTCTGTCAAGCCAAATCTTTATTATAGTCATCAACCAGCATGGCATCTGTTTTTTGACTCATTAAAGCAGCCATGTCTTTTATCATATTTACCCAGCTTCTCTGGAGATTCTTCCAAAGAAGTGCAAAGTTCAAGTAACTAATAGTAATTATAGGAATGATATGGTTCCACAGAGCATTTTGAAGGGGCACTTTGAGATGCATTTTGTAATGAATCAAGTATTCACATTGAAGTATTGAGACACTGTGTATACAAGACTTAGTGTGCTTTTGTGAAGACATTCCCAGGTTTTTGTGCATATTGGCACATGGATGTTACTCTGGCAATGCTTGTGAATTGCAATAGTTGTAAATGTACACATCTTTGGGATTGACCTGAAAAATTCCCTCAAGCACTAAGAGCTTCTGAAAGATGTGGCCGTGTATCTTTGACAACGAATAGTTTGCTTGCACCAATGCACTTAGCAAACATATCATGGCATGCTTCATATAGCCCTACAATACAATTCTAGCATTATATCCAGTGCACTGTTGTTCAGCATGATAACAAATTGCACTGGTCAGCCTTTCTTTCTTTCTGGATATGAAAACCATGAATTTTCTTTGTACTCAAAACCAGGAATGTCCCGAGTGGACTTCTTGTCTCTTGATCCAAAGGATAAATGTACACAATAATTGTAAGCAAGCATAAAAGAGCAAAACATTCGGCCTTTTCAAGTCTGTTTTCTCACAGAGAGAATTTTGTACATTACTTGTATCTAGTTGAATCATTACTTTGCTATGTGCTAATGAAAATTATGTCCTAATCCATTCTAGCAAGCCACAGCTATGGCTGGATAAGCATGTCTTAATGAAATCTTCTTCCATTTGTTCCTTGGCCAGTGAGAAATAAATGGAACTTCAAATTACTTGCTCATTTTACACAGTTTGAATTTCCACACTTTCCTTTCACTCACCTGTGTCTTGATTTCCTTTCCAATGACTGAAACTGAACCCCCCCCCCATCTGCATACTAAGGGCCAGTTTAAAAGGAAGAAAGTCTTCCTGTGAGTTATGTGGATATATAATTTTATGATATTGTAAGCTGCCCAGAGTCACTTTGGATGTAAATTTAAGAAATAAATATTATGCTCTGGGCATAATAATAATGTATATGATTAGTGACAGGAACTGATGTCGTCTTAGGAATCTTGTTGGGAAGATTTGATTAACTGAGGAGCTGATTCTTGTTGTCTATGAAGAAATATCTGAAAAGAAAATGTTTCCCCCCCAATAGTTTATCATTCATGCTGTATCAGTTACTTTATGTTTTTTGGAATTCTGGAATTATAGTTTGTGTGTGTGTGTGTGTGTGTGTGTGTGTGTGCGCGCACACACACACACACACACCATATTTTTCAGAATATAAGATGCACCTTTCCCCCCCCAAAAGAGGGTGAAAATCTGGGTGCATCTTATACTCTGAATGTATCTCCGCCCAGCCTCTCAAACGGAGATTTCAGAGGCTGAAAAAATCCTCTGAAATGGAGCTTCAAGCCTCTGAAACGGAGCTTCAGAAAAAAAAGCCTCTGAAATGGAGCTTCATTTTTAAAAAAGCCTCTGAAACGGAGCTTCAGAAAAAAAGCCTCGGAAATGGAGATTTCAGAGGCAGAAAAAAAAGCAAGGCGCAAAGCTCACAACCAATGAACCTGTTGCTAAAATTCACCTCTGGGAACAGCTGATTGAGGTATTATGGGAGGTCGATCTACCCGCCAATCAGCTTTTTTCTTATTTTCCTCCACAAAAACTAAGGTGCGAGCACAAATGATATGGGATGGACTATTGTCTATCGCTCCACCAACCAAGGGATAAGTCCAAAGTTATATACACATACACAAACATCTTGCAGAATAGTTTAATATCTTTAGATAAAATTGTGCTTCATAACCACTCAAATTCATTTCTTGCTGAGCAAGCAATCTGTACCTCTCTTTCTTGGAGCTAGGGTGTGTCAGATCGATATTACGGAACCTATGTCTTTACAGCCATCAGCAAACAATCAGTAATCACCAGCAGCCAAAAAAACACAAACATCAATAAAACAATACTCACTCATACTTAAATCATCTTTTGCTTGTTTCATCATAGTTACATAGTACTTAGTAATCATGCAGATCATGGAATGTTTTGGGTTGAAAGAATATAAAAATGAGGAGAAAAATTATCTGTTTCATCAAGATACTGGGGCAAAATATACTCTCATACAAGGTATACAAAAGGCAGCATAATTACATTGAAACAATACAATTAAGCCCATTTTATTCTCTTGCTAGTAGAACAGCATTTTCTTTTGTTGTTAGACCTTTTTAGAAAAAAAATCTACATACATTTTTATTCACAATTTTCCTGAAATATATAATATATACAAATTTGCAGATGACACCAAGCGAGCAGGAATAGCCAACATTCTGGAAGATAGGTTTAAAATACAGAAGGATCTTGACAGACTTGTACATTGGGCTCTATCTAACAAAATTAAATTCAATGGTGAAAAAAATAAGGTTCTACATTTAAACAAGAAAAACAAAATGTACAGGTACAGTATATGTGGTACCTTGCTCAATAGTAGTAACTGTGAAAGGGATCTTGGAGTGCTAGTGGACAACCATTTAAATATGAGCCAGCAGTGTGCAACAGCTGCCAAAAAAGCCCACACAGTTCTAGGCTGCATAAACAAAGGTCACATGAAGTGTTCAAGATCACATGAAGTGTTAAACCTGAAGTTAGCTTGCCGGAAGGAAGATGCAGGAAGGCAGCTTGTATAAAATTGCTGTTTATTCACACAATGCAGTTCAACAGAAAAACACACAGAATAGAGCTGACAGCTTCCTCTTTATAGGAGGCTGCCATGGAGGGACCAATGAGAGCCAACTAATCAGCCAATCAGCCAATCAGCCGGCATGACTTCAAGCCAGGATTCAACACCCCTCCCCCCTTAAATCGCACAAACATAGTCCTTCAAATAGGCAGGGCTCCGCCGGCTCCGCCCAGACCTTCTCAGAACAGGTCCTGGAGTTAAAGGAGGGAGGGACCGCTGAGCGCCGCTCTCGCCCTCTGCCGAGTCGACAGGATCCGTTATCCCCAAAGGAGAGATCGGTGCTGACGAAGCCATCCCTAGAGGCGAGACCGGTGCTGGAGAAGCCATCCCAGCAGATGATGGTGCTGGTGAAACCGTGGTGAGCGAGGGCACGATCGGAAGGCTGCCTGGAGTCGGTGCAGGTGACATACTAGAAGGTTGGGTGGTATCAGGTACACGGCGGCGAAGCTGGTTTATGTGCCGCCGCCAAGTTCGTCCATCCTCTAACAGAACCTTGTAAGAACAAGGTCCTGTTACTTGAGAGATATGTCTGGAGACCCACTTAGGCCCAATCCCTAGGTTCAATGCGAAAACAGGATCCCCCAGTTGTAACGATCTAGGAGTGGTCTGCCTGCAGGGTTGTTGTAAGTCCACATACCTGGGATGGAGACGATCGAGTATGGTTCTTAAGCGTCGTCCCATTAAGAGTTCAGCGGGGCTTAGGCCTGTAGTCTGACATGGAGTTGTGTGCTGGGCAAATAGGTATGTAGTTAAACTAGCCTGCCAGTTGGAGGTGCCCAAACGGCTTAGGGCCTCTTTGGCAGACCTCACGGCCCTTTCTGCCAATCCATTAGCAGCAGGGTGAGCGGGGGCAGTTTTAGCGTGGCGCATCCCCATCTGAGCCAGGTAAGCCTTGAACCCCGAGGAAGTAAACTGTGGTCCGTTATCCGTAACTAGTACATCAGGAAGGCCATGTGAGGCAAAAATAGGGTCCAGGATTGAAATAATGGACTCAGAAGTGGTGGAGGGCATTCGAGCCAACTCAACCCATTTGGAATAAGAATCTACCAGTACTAGGAAGGTTTGGCCATGGAAAGGGCCTGCCAGGTCCATATGCAGACGAGACCAAGGGGCTCTAGCAGATTCCCATTCTAAGACAGGAGCAGCAGGAGGGCTTGGCCTAGACAACTGGCATGGCCTACATTTATTAACCCAGTCTTCTATTTGTTCCTCCATCCTAGGCCACCAGGCATAGCTGCGTGCAAGCGCTTTCATCCGGACTATGCCTGGATGAGCCCTATGGAGACATTGGAGGATGTTGGTTCTAAGACTGGGAGGTACCACCACCCTTTGCCCCCAAAGCAAGCATCCTTTCATCACTGTTAGTTCATGCCTTCTATTAAAGAAAGGCTGGAACATGAGAGAAGGGGAAACTGATGGCCATCCCCTACGTACCCAGTCTAAAACCTGCAAAAGGACAGGGTCCTTCGCAGATTTGGACGCGATATGAGAAGCAGTGACAGGCACAGACAATTCATCCACAAGCAAAATAGAGACCGTCGGTGCTGGATCCTGAACGGGCCTGGGCAATGGGCATCTGCTTAAAGCATCTGCATTTCCCATTTGCCGGCCCGGGCAGTAGTGAAGAGTGTATGAATAAGAGGCCATAAACTCCAACCAGCGAGACATCCTAAGGGATAAGACGTTAGGACTCTGCCTATTATTTGCAAGAATTCCTAGGAGGGGCTTATGATCAGTCAGAAGATGAAAGTGCCGCCCGTAAAGATAATTGTGAAACTTTCTTACGCCAGCGACACATGCGAGAGCCTCGCGGTCAAGCTGGCTATAGTTCCTCTCTGTCTGAGACATTGTGCGAGAATAAAAGGCCAATGGTGCCTCTGAGCCATTTGGGAGGATGTGACTTAGTACCGCTCCCACCCCGTATGGGGAGGCATCACAGGCTAGCAGCAGGGGGAGGCTGTCACTGTATTGAACAAGGACAGCCTCAGAAGTTAAAAGCTGCTTAATTGCTCTGAAAGCAGTCTCCTCTGCTGAACCCCAATGCCATACCGTACTGTTGTCTAAAAGTCTGTGAAGAGGTTCAGCCAGGGTGGCCTTGTGAGGTAAAAATACCGAATAGAAACTGAGGAGGCCTAAGAAAGCCTGCAACTCTGACCTGGAAGAGGGAGTAGGAGCTAATTGAATAGCCTCAATTTTGGAAGGGGTGGGACGAATGCCATGGCCATCAATAAGAAACCCAAGGAATTCCACCTGGGGGACCCCAAAATAGCATTTATCAGGACGCAAACGCAGGCCTACTTCTCTAAACTTGAGGAGAACGGCTCTAACCCTTGAGAGTAGTTCTGAGGGGGTGGAGGCAGAAATAAGCACATCATCAAAATAAGGCACCACCCCCTGCAACCCATGTAGGAGCCTTTCCATGAGGCTCTGAAAAATGCCGGGGGCAATGCTAACGCCAAACTGGAGCCTAGTACATTTAAAAGCTCCCCGGTGGGTAACAATAGTTTGAGCTAAGGCAGTCGGCTCGTCCACCGGGAGCTGCTGGTAAGCTTGTGCCAGGTCCAGCTTGGCGAAAACAGACCCCCGGCCCAACGAGTGCAGGAGGTGTTGCACTACTGGAACAGGATACGGATTGGACTGAAGGGCCTTGTTCAATGTAGCTTTATAATCAGCGCAAATTCTCACTGTCCCGTCAGGTTTAAGGGGAATTACGATGGGAGTTTCCCACCTTGCATGATCAATGGGCTGTAATACCCCTTGAGAAATTAGTTTATCCAATTCACGGTCTACTTTAGGCCCTAGAGTTAATGGGACCCTTCGAGGCTTCAACCGGATGGGGGCCACCTGAGGATCCAAATTAAAAGAAATTGGGGTGCCATTATATTTACCAAGCCCTGGGGCGAAAACATCAGGAAACTCCTTCTGTAACAATGCCATATGGCCCTCGGAGGAGATGGTAAGGTCTGGTAAAGCAGTGGTAGTATGTATTCCAGAGACAGCCAGACCAAGCGCATTGAACCAATTAAGGCCAAGCAGGGCAGGCAAGTGTCCGTTGACAACAATGAGAGGAAGGTAATCTTTAAAACCTGCATAAGAAATAAGAAAGGACCCACACCCCACAAGGGGAATTCGATTCCCTTGATAATCTTTGAGAGCAATGGGGCATGGTTCTAAACGTCCTTTATCAAAATTAGGAAATAACTGGACCAAGGTAGCCCAGGAGAGTAGAGTTTTGGATGACCCCGTATCCACCTCCATCCAACATTTTTGACCCTCAATATGAATAGTAACAAACAACTTTTGTGAGGGGTCAACCAAAGAAGCATAGTTCACATGGTAAGAAACTGGAGAAGGGTCTCTGGAGGTGGAATAACATGACTCTTGAATAGTAGAAGATCTACGAGAAGATCTTGATCTAAATCCTGGAGGTGGTCTTGATGTAGGAACAGAAGGAAACTTTTGGGGATATACCCCAGTAGGTATTCTTGCTGATGCCAACAAAGAAGATCTGCAAACTCTAGCTAAGTGTCCTTGCTTTCCGCAACGGCGGCAGGTGACATTTCTAAAACGACAATCAGTTCTATTATGCCCGCCCCCACAACTGAAACAAGTTTGCTGGGATGATTTTTCAATTTTGGAGGGTTTTCTCCTTGCTGTTTGGAGTTTGCAAATGTCATGTTCGTCATCTGAGAAGATGTCAGGGTCTGAATCCTCATGGTGAATAGATTGAGGTCTAGTTTGAATAGATACAGGTCTGGCTTTCTGCATTTCTGAGGCAGACTTCTCAGAAAGCTCAGAAGCCCTTGCCTCATCCAATGCAGTAGTAAGATTAAGGTCTTTCTTTGCCAGTAAACGTCTCTGAAGTCGCAAATCTTGGACCCCACAAATCAATTGATCAAGAAGGAGGTCCTCCCAATCTGTGAATTCACAGTTCACAGCTGCAGTACGCAGGGCAGCGATGTAATCATTTATCGACTCGCCCTCCTTCTGAAAACGCTGTCTAAAAGCGTGTCTCCTCGCCACTCTAGAGGGTGCAGGAGAATAATGATTCCGAAGCCTATCTATGAGCGTGTCCCAGGAAACAAGGTACACCTCCTGGGGGGCAGTGAGGGCTCTAGCAGTGGCAAAAATGTCCCTACCACAGGAGCTTAAAAAATAACCCAACTTGCGAGAGCTGGATAATTCAGTCAAGTCAGCAGCCCTAAGCACACACTCAAAACGGGTCAAATAATCATCCCAGGTCTCAGTGGCTGGTTCAAACGATGGAAACGAGGGCAGGGCCGTCATCTTAAAAGAACAAAAAATAACAATTGCTGTGATAAACGACGTCCAGTTTGACCCTAGAAAAAGCTGGAGCAATAAATTAACCCAGGCTTGAACAGCTCAGAAAACAACAACAGTCCGGCAGAAGAGAAAGAAGAAGAAAAAAATGCATTAAAAAACCTCACAGGGGCAACAGTCAGCAAAGGCTCAGCTTTCACCTTAGTCGCCAGATGTTAAACCTGAAGTTAGCTTGCCGGAAGGAAGATGCAGGAAGGCAGCTTGTATAAAATTGCTGTTTATTCACACAATGCAGTTCAACAGAAAAACACACAGAATAGAGCTGACAGCTTCCTCTTTATAGGAGGCTGCCATGGAGGGACCAATGAGAGCCAACTAATCAGCCAATCAGCCAATCAGCCGGCATGACTTCAAGCCAGGATTCAACATGAAGTGTTAATACCACTTTATAATGCCTTGGTAAGGTCACACTTGGAATACTACATTCAGTTTTAATCACCACGGTGTAAAAAAGATGTGGAGACTCTGGAAGGACTGCAGAGAAGAGCAACAAAGATGATTAAAGGACTGGAGCACAGGTGGGTTCCTGCTGGAGCTCTCCGGTACGGAGCTCCAGTAGGGAACGGCCGATTGCGCAATTTGCATGCGACCGCTCCGGAGCCCTCTCCGCCGGTCCGGCGCGCGCATCGCCATCTTTTTGGATGAATTTTTGGCCGATTTTGCTTCTCCGCATGCGCAGAAGCAAAATCTCGCCAAAATCTTGTGCGTGTGCGCGTCCTCTCGCAAGATTTCAGCAAGATTTTGCTACCGCGCATGCGGAGAAGCAAAATCGCCCCAAGGGGGCGTGCGTGCGCAGCGAGCATGCCCCCCCGAATTGTGGAGATGCGCACACAGCGCACCAGCACCGGTAAGTAAGCAACCCGCCCCTGGACTGGAGGCTAAAACATATGAAGAACGGTTGCAGGAACTTGGTATGTCTAGTTTAATGAAAAGAAGGACTAGGGGAGACATGATAGCAGTGTTCCAATATCTCAGGGGCTGCCACAAAGAAGAGGGAGTCAAACTATTCTCCAAAGCACTGAGGGCAGGACAAGAAGCAATGGGTGGAAACTAATCTAGGAAAGAAGCAACCTAGAACTAAGGAGAAATTTCCTGACAGTTAGAACAATTAATCAGTGGAACAACTTGCCTCCAGAAGTTGTGAATGCTGCTGTCAGGTTCCAAAACGAAAAGAAAAAGAAAGGAACACAGTCAAACACAAACCTGGTTTGCTAATGTCTCCTTTACTTCTTTCCTGGCACTCACTGACAATCTCAAAGAGAAACTCTTGTTAGGGCTGCTCACCCGTGCTCCCCATCACCTTATATTCATTAATCACCACCCACCCACTCACGCACTCACATCCCTCCCCCATGGTCCGGAAATGAGCCGTGCTACTCCATAAGCCAGCCTCTGTCTTCAGTTGCCTGCAGTTCTTAAAGGAGAATCGCTCCTTGCATTAGTGTCCAAGCTGCTCAAAGACAGTTGGTTCTGTGCAGCCTCTCCCCACCGAATGGCAGCTCCCAGATTGTCGGTATGCAGGAGCTGACAGCTGCAACACTGAAAGTTTTTAAGAAGATATTGGATAACCATTTGTCTGAAGTGGTGTAGGGTTTCCTGCCTAAGCAGGGGGTTGGACTAGAGGACCTCCAAGGTCCCTTCCAGCTCTGTTATTCTATTATAGAGCTTTCTACACATTTCCTAGATATTGGTCTTTATCAGTATTTCTTAAACTTTTTGCTTCCACTTTTTGTATCCCACTTTTTAAAATGATGAAAGACCCCATACAAGTTTTCATTTATATGGGTTGTACTTACTGATTTACCATAATTAAATAAAAATAGCACATTTATAGAATATGTATATATTGAATCATATTAAAAATAACAATATTAAACCCATTAGATATTAAACAAAAAATATTTTCCATTAGAACCCTATATTTTTCAACAAAGTTAAAAAAAGGAGATTGACATTGTTTTAAAATTTTGCAAATACCCGGCAAATAATTAAAACAAATATCTGGCAAATAATTTTGATTTTGCAGATCCCTCATCTGAGCAGATTATGAAGTGTCCTAGGACTATACTTTATGAAATGTTCTATGTTATCTTGACTTTGCTCTCCTTTTAAGTATAACTACCATTTCATGGATAACTTTCAGAAATATATTCTTCTGAAAATACATACCCTGCAAACAAATTGGTTTTCATTGCTGATGGATTTTTCACTAGAAACAAGGAGATGATAGTTTTGTCCATGGTGGAATCAGTTTTGGAGGATCTTATATGTGGGCTCCCATGACCTCTGTTATAGATGTCTGTTAAATATTATTTGAACCATCATATTTCTATTTTGCTATGTTGTCTCATATAATTAATCTTCTTAAAGCAATATCTTGGGTTCCACTCTACGGCCATTTATATAACTATGTTTGGTGACAACACAGAAGTGATCTATTTTTGATTTCTCCTAATAGCTTGAATAACACACTTTCACAATCTATTTTGCTATTAAGTGACATAAAATATTGAATAGTGCATACAAAGACATATAACTGCTAATGCAGAAATGCTGTATGTTTCAATAATTAGGTATTTATATGCCTTTCTCCATGTTTTAGTTAAAGATAAGAAGGCAATTTTTTCTTTTGCTTAGAATATTGCAAAGAGAGGAATCAAAAGAGAAAACGCAATGGCAAAATTGTATAAAATATTAAAGAGCATGTGTCAAAATGCTTGAAATAGTAACTGTGTAATTTAGATCTTCATCTGATTGGCAGAAATGTGTACTAATTAACTGTGAAATTGAGTGGCAGAGTACCCAAAATGAAATACTTCAAACAAGATGGGCTCCTTGACTTTAGAAGAGGTGAACATTGAAAGGACACAAAGTTGCTACAGTCAGACAATCATTATTGAAGATACACCAAAATGGTAGAAGATTATAAACTGCTATAATGAACAGTTAGTTACCTATATTTTAATATTTAATAGGATAAAGACACTATTAAAACTTGTTTTACAAAATTAAATAGATGATATAAAGACATATGGTTACCACAGTTTATCTGATAATAAGAGTAGAATACAATTCATTTTGCAATTATCATTTAGATAAAAATCATCAATGGCTAAAAATTAGATTTAGATAAATTCACTTTTATATGAATATTGATATGAGGGTACTGTATGTTTATTAGCCCTGCCTCCTGCTTAGACAACCCTAACTCCACCAGGTTTATAAAACTCTACCCTAACCCATCAAGGAGGAGGACCTCTAACAATATCTAATACACTATGAGTGAATGAGTAAATAAGTAGGTGGTTTAATACCATGAGAATTCTGTAATACGGAAATCTTACTATAAACAAGGGGAAAGAAAAGTCCATGTTGAAATGCTACAGTAAATACTTTGCATTTACTTATTAAAGTTTCCAATTCATTGTTCTCACCTTTGAATCCTCTTTGACATCTGTTGCTTGTCAATGCAACAACACAGATGACCAATGAACCAACAAAAAGGAGATACAGAATACAATGCTACATGGAATAGATTCTATCAATGGTTAGAAACACGAGGTAGAAGTTGGAATGCGGAAGAATCAGGTTAGGTGGACATGGAAAGAGATACTATGTATGTATTAGAATGCAGGTATTAGAATGATAGATAAATTGTCATTCCAGAATATGATGGTCCGAAATAACTGTACAACACTAGCACTGTTTAAAATAGTATATATATTACTTTGTTTTTACCTTTGTTTCATAGCAAGTGGAATGCCAGGACAATTACACTGTATTCAATATATTTATATGTAAACAATAAAAATATATTTAAAAATAAAAAATAAATTAAAAAGATTCTAAATCAACATGATGTTCAATAGCACTTTCTAACCTGTTTCCCATCAAATGTGCAAGTAATGCAACATTCAGAATCCAAGTAATACTAATACTAACTATTCCATTGTGACTAACCCTAACTATATGAAACTTTACATCTTGCTTAATTATTATCCTATTTTTGATTGCTTCCAATTCCTTTCTTTCTGATTTCCTTGTATCGATTTTTTAGATTATAAAATCTAAAAATTCTCCTTGGAAGAATTCTGTCTTGTATTTGTTCTTTCATTCAAGGTTGACGTGTCTGCTTTGATTTATGGTAGACTGTGGGATACAAAGATGTGGTGAAGCCTTATCTCTTTCATATTGTATGCTTTTGGTCAAATTAAGTTGGTTTCCCACTTTTAGTTTGACCAAACCAAGTTGATTTTTTTCATCTCCAAGGCAAGAGAATGCCCCCGAGACTTTTGAACACAAGACACCATTGAGCACATTTTTTGCTTCTTCCACCTAGGTATCCATTTCAGAGCATACACAAAATTTTTATGGAAAGTGCAAAGGGAATAGTTGGGACATCCCCTTGATTTGTCCCCTGCGTTGTCCTATGATATTCTGTAATGTACTTGATTGTACTGAAATAATACTTCAGTACTTGGTTGTACTGAAATAATACTTGTAATGTGCTGTAAAAATTAAAACACTCAATCCTAACTTTAAGATTAGTGACAGGAACTGATGTCATCTTAGGGATCTTCTTGGGAAGATTTGATTAACTGAGGAGCTGATTCTTGTTGTTTATGAAGAAATGTCTGAAGAGAAAATGTTTTCCCCCAGTAGTTTTTATTTTTTATTTATTTTTGTCAAGTACGTGTTGGTAATATACATAGATATAACATTGTTTATATACATAAGATGGGTACTGATAAGAGGGATCATTAGGACAGGGACGGTAGATACGCTGGTGTACTTATGCACGCCCCTTACTGACCTCTTAGGAATCGGGTGAGGTCAACAGTGGACAGTCTAAGGGTAAAGTTTTGGGGGTTTGGTGACGAAACCACAATGTCAGGTAGTGAGTGCCAGGCATTTACCACTCTGTTGCTAAAATCGTATTTTCTACAGTCAAGTTTGGAGCGGTTCACTTTGAGTTTGTATCTGTTGTGTGCTCATGTATTGTTGTGGTTTATCATTCATGCTGTATATTCTATCAGCTACTTTATGTTTTTTGGAATTCTACTAGATTTCCATGAACTATCAATATTTTGTTAAAAACAGCCCAGATTCACACAAGTTTCATCCTTCCCATCTTTGCTTTTTGACATTATTGAAACATTCATCCACTCCACATATTTATACATATGTACAGTATATACACATATTTAGGAAAATACATTTGAATCTGATGTTGATAGTAACCTCTATTGTATAACCTCTGATTCTGTATCATCCTTCAATAGACTTCAATATTTCAAAATATTGTCAAGGGTTTCTGAAGGATTTTATATCTGTGTGAGTTTTTATCACTTTTCCACAGCACTCTATTTCTGTTAGCAGTTCCTTCTACTAGAAAGGAAAAAATAATTTACATTTTATTTAAAGTATGTATTTCTCTGAGCATTGAGTGGAAGATGTTTCTGATAAGATGTAAAAGCGTAATTCACACAAGATTCCTTATATAAGCTAGGCTTGTTGGTTGTTCAGCAGAATGCAAAATGAATCTCATGTCTTAGTAATCTTTGTATATACACCTATGAAGTTGTTAGTGAAAATATTTTCTGAACAAATTGGCAGTGTGGAATACTAAAATTTTGAGATGATGCACAAATTTTGGAAAAGCAAGGACTCCTAAAGCGGAGGAGGAGGAGGAGGAATTTCTAGCCTATCAGAGTGATTAAGACTATGCATTATTGCTTTAGCAAAAATTTAGGTTGGTATTATGATAACATACTGTATGTGGAGAAAGTAGAATTTTGATAAATAAATGAGCATCAGCACAATGGTTAAAGGATATACACAGTTTTAAAACTGAATAATATTGTTATTTTATTACATTTAGTTTACCTGCCCAAACACTGAAAGACCTTTGGCCTCAAAAGTATTACCTATTCTGCATTACCTATTCTACTCATGTTCTGTTCATATATTTTGCATACATCTGTGTATAGCATACATACAGGATTGTCTACAGTTTGAGATTATATTTTTAAAGATAAATCTGAATGCTTTAGGATATTCAGATCATATTCCTCTGGAAAAAGAGACCTCTTAGCAAAATGCATTATATGAATTTATAAGGTGCCTATAATTATGCTTATGGTGGTAGAATCATAGAACTAAGACCCACTGTGTTAATGGATGTAGCTGAACTTTGCTAAAGGATGTAGTCTCCATTTTTGTATTGATTACTGTGTGTAAATAAATATTCTAATACTAAGTTAGATAGTCTTCTGCAGCAGGGGTGGGTTCTAACTTACCCCGCCACCAGTTTGATTCCTCTTGCGCCGTGTGGCCGCACGCACATTGCGCGCCATGCAAGCATGCACTCATGCACAGTGCCAAAAACCACGCTTCTGCTCATGCGCAGAAGCAAAAAACAAGATGGCACCACCGTAGGGGAGAGCCAGTTTGGGGGTGTGGCCAACCAGCGATCGCTCCCGGTTCGGCAAGCGGGGGGAAATTCCCGCTACCGGTTCTAAAGAACCGGTCCAAACCGGGAGCAACCCACCTCTCTTCTGCAGGGCAGCAAAGCACTTCTGCAGAGGTTGAGAAGAACTTTATAAAAAGTGTGATCCAGTAAAGTCTGCTACAGCTTCAGAATCTGTCAAAGCCTACATACACTGTTACATGTCATTAAGGACATGTATTAGTGTTAAGTCCTTTACAATATTTTTGAGCCTTAATGTGACTCAAATTGAATCCTTATCCTAAGACTCAAAGTTCTTTTTTTTAAAGACATTTATAATCGTTCATAAGATTATTCACAAATCAACCTACTGCATTCTGTAGTATTTGTACTTAAGATAGCACCCATTACAATTACATTTAATTATTGTAGCAATGAATAGTTTTTGTTTCGGTACATTAATGTCTCTTCACTGGAAGCATTTTCAAATAGATTCTATTATTTACAGCTAAAGCTTTTATTGTTATGGGTTGCCCACAGATCTTAGCTCAGTTGGTGGAAATTGTTAAAACAGAGAGACGGCTCCGAAGGTGTTATTCCCTTCTGTGTATTGAGTGTATGCATGAAAAAAGCATATTTTCACATTTTCCTTTAAACTTGCTCCTTCACTGAAGTTATTAATCATCTCTCTTAAGAGGAAGTTATTTTATTGCATTCTTCATGTAGCAGCTAAGAATGTGAAGTTGGCTTGCATTTTTTAAAAATACATTCAGACTGGATGCAGAACCATTCTTAATCTAATCCACATGACATGGTCAAAGAAAACTATACAAGTGGAATACAATGGCTTATATAGTCTGAGAGTTTGCTTCTTTTTGTAGGTGACAAAAGTCATAATTCGTTCCCTCTCTTTTGTTCAAATCAATCAGCTAGAAAAATGTATCTTCAAATCCTTTATCAGGCCTAAGGAATAGTTGTTGAGCCTGGTGTTCCTCAAAGCCTTATTCTTTTATTTACTTAATTAATATTCTACCTTTCTATTGTGCCCTTAGTCACAATTCCCAGAGACTTCCGGAAATTGTTTCTAAATTGCAATATTTAATGTGACAGAAGGAGAAAATGATTAAATACATGACTGTAATCATATCAAGGATTATGCATTTTAATTAAAATCAAATTTAGCTTATGACTTAACCCCACCCGGGACATTGCAGCCCCAGCCGTCAATGAAAGGCTACAGATGAGCCTGAGTTTGGAGAATGTTGTACAAGTTCTTGACATTTTGTGGACAACTGACTATATTGAACGCTGTGCCATAAGTTTCCTATATGGAGATTGAATGCAGGCTAAAAATTGCCAGTTTACCTAGGTCATTAAGGGACTAAAGTACAAGGGCATAAGAATTCAGGCATGGAATCAGTGATGGGCTGCTGGTGGTTTGGACCGGTGCACCCAAATCAGTAGTTCCGAGCACTGGTTGCCCTCCCTTGCCCCGACGCTATCTGAACCTAGATATCTCACTTTCTGGCTCGCTCACCCTGCCCCGCAGCCAAGCTGATTTGTGTGTGTCTCCCATTCTACTAACCGTGACTGACCTAGCAGGTGGGCAGGAAGACGCCCCCATTAAAAAAGCCTTGTTTTAGGTGTTGCGCACAAGTGCGGAAGGTCCGTGCATGTAGCGCACATGTGAAGCGGGCGTGCGCACATGGTCACATTTTCGGCGAACCAGTTGTTAAAGTATGTGCAGCCCACCTCTACATGGAAGTATGACTACAAAAGACCATGATCTGAGACACCCTGCATCTTATGGGCAAGTCTATATAAAGGGATCACTTAAGTCTCCAAGATTTTAACTGAGCTCCCAAACCAATTGGGACACCATAGACTACAAAATTAACATCTCTATGGTTTTTTTTGGTATAGTTACTATATTGCAATTTCTGAAAGTACCTTAAAAGCATTCCAATAAAGCTTGATCATTCAGTCTGGTAAGTTCAAAGCATTGTCATATTTTTGATATGCAACATTTCACCTGCTAAACTGACCTAAGATCTAAATTGAGCCTAATGTCATCTTGGAAACATGCAGGCTGACACTGAATTCAAAATCATGCCTTAATTTCAAATTGAAGTACCATTTAACATAGAGTGTATCTGTACACTAGAATCAATTTTGCTCTCCATCAATAGTACTTTGTGGTGCCCACATACAGGTACTGAATGTAAAATAGTAAGTTGTTGTATAAAGTTATAATGTTGTTAAAAGGAACTTTAAACAAGTAAGTATAGAGCCAAACAGCTTTTAAAATGTATGGTAAGTAGAAAGGGGGACGTGTTTATCCCAGTGCTCCAGAAGGGAAGGGGAATAGATGACATCATAAGAGACAGCCAATCTGATCATAGATAGCAGGGCCAGGAACTATAAAAGGCCTGGCTGAGAAAGATGTGGAGCGCTCTGTTTTGTGTGAACTTCCATGAGGGAAGGATTTAGTGAGAAGTGCTGTGAAGAGCTGAGGGAAGCTCTGTTATGTAATAAATCCCAGGAGGGAAGGCTTAGTGTGGAGAGCTGAGGAGCTCTGTGTGTGACTTCCAAAGAGGGAAGATTTATAGAGAATCTCTGCCTGAGTTTGACTGTCCAAGAGGGAAGTTGACAGGAGAGAAAAGATAGGCCTTAGGCAGTTCTGTGGGAAGCAGGAGCCAGGGTCAGGGAACAAGATTGATTGATATGTATTGAGTAATTTGTAGATATAGATAAACAGTGAAACATGCTCTTATCTATAGGCCTAGAAACAAAGAAGAATTGGATTTGCTTAGATTTAGGCAGGAAAGCAAGGAGAGTCTCTTGAGAGGAAGAAGAGAAAAGAAAGAATTAAATAGCTGCTTGTGGTTTTAACAAATTCACTTGACAATTACTGAGATTTGTATTTAAATAAACTGTTTACTAGTTTGTTCAAGAAGCGTGTCAACGTCTGTCTATTCCACACATAAAGCAAATCTCAAACAATCCTGCAGAGCTTAGAGATATTGTAAAAGTAAAAGCAAGCCTCTAAAGAGAGAGAGAAGTGAAACAGAGGGTGCGACCCTTGGTCAGGGAGATATAAAAAGAAAAGAAAATTAAACACAAATCTCTACCAAGACATATAAAATAATAAACCTGACTGAAAGGGGACGGGTGGCATCCTCGCACACTTCTATTTTGTTTTGGTAAAGCTTCATTTTGTTATTTAGCACACATTACATTTTCCAGACACTATTTAGAGAGTGATGATCTTACTGTTATATTATCTGTTATGTCCCATTCCCTATTTTAGACATGGACAAACTGATATATTCTTATAGTCTATCCTTGCTTTTAACCCACAGAAACTATAACACTGAACATTTTGAAAGCTAGAATTCTTTAAAATCTTAGGCTACTTTACCTGGTCTGTATCTTTCTTTATTGAAGACTTTAAAGGCTCCTTTTAAAAAGCTGATAGTGTAGAATGGAGGAGTAAAATTATCAATATACTGATTCTTTGTACTTTGAGAATCCTATCATTTCTTAGGTGTCCTACTTTTCTTTTTCCATCTTTCCCCTCTAATATTTCTTAAGGCAAAGCATTGTGAATTTTGCCACTGCTGTTCTATCAGATTCCGTCGATAGGTTGGCAGAGGTCCCATTGGAAGAAGTTCATCATATATTTGGACATATGCATAGCACCCCTGGTTGTCCCAAATATGTAACATTGTCGATCAAATTTCAAAGGTATCTACTTTAATATGGGTGGCAGTGGCTCAGAATTTAAGACTCTGGGTTTATCGGTTGGAAAGCCAGCAGCCCAAGTTCAAGACCCGAACACCACATGACAGGATGAGCTCCCATCCTGGCCCCAGCTCCTGCCAAGGTAGCAGTTCAAAAGCATGCAAATATGAATAGATAAATAAACAATTTGTTTCAACTCCTATCCCCAAAACGTCGCTATAGAGCACTGCACACCAAGATAACAAAACACAAGAACAGTTTTCCCCGAACGCCATCACTCCGCTAAACAAATAATTCCCTCACCACTGTCAAACTATTCACTAAGCCTGCATTACTATTACTATTAGTTTTTCTCATTGTTCCTATCACCCATCTCCTCCCACTTATGACTGTATGACTGTAACTTGTTGATTGTATCCTTACGATTTATATTAATATTGATTGTTTCCTGATTGCTTATTTGAACCCTATGACAATCATTAAGTGTTGTACCTCATGATTCTTGACAAATGTTTCTTTTCTTTTATGTACACTGAGAGCATATGCACCAAAGACAAATTTCTTGTGTGTCCAATCACACTTGGCCAATAAAGAATTCTATTCTATGCTATACCACTTCAGTGGGAAGATTACAGCGCTCCATCCATCATGCTGGCCACATGATTACAGAAATGTCTTTGGACATCACTGGCTCAATAGCCTTGAAACGGAAATGAGCACCACTTCCTGGAGAAGGCAACAACTAGCAGAGTAAAATCTGCAGGGACTCCTTTACCCTTTTTACCTATTTTAATATTTAAAACAATATAAAGGCAGTATATGATATGTATTCATTATGTCTGTCAATGTGGATAATATTGAGCACTTTAAAATAGTTTTTCAAAAAAAAAATCTCAAAATAACTACATTATCTTTTGCCTTGAATAGTATAGCATAGAATAAAATTGCCATGCCACTCATTTTTAAACCAAGAAAGAATTTTTTACATGCTTTATGTAGCAATGCTTTATATCTATCTCAAACAGTGCTTCATTTACTACCAGGGTTTTCATCACTATTCATCAATTTTATTGTGTATAGTTTGATATATACAACACTATATAAGGATAAATCCACTAATTATTTAAGCCCTGAACTCCATAACTGTGAGAGACATTTTAAAGCTCTATCACCTTCATAATATATTTTGGGTGAATATGTCAGTTTAACCTTAGGGTACAAAAAGAAATATAGAGAGAGTGAAAGAAAATGAAACAGATTAAGATAGAAAGTAAGCAAGATTAAGGCAGCTCAACAGGAGGCTGGTTTAACAAAAACAGCAACACTGATACATATTTATATCATCCTTTTTAAAACAAATAGGAAAATAGCAAACTTATTTAGGGCTAAATTTAGGGCTAAATAGTACCTATAGGGACGCGGTGGCTCAGTGGCTAAGATGCTGAGCTTGTCAATCAAAAGGTCGGCAGTTCAGGGGTTTGAATCCCTAGCGCCACGTAACGGAGTGAGCTCCCGTTACTTGTCCCAGCTTCTGCCAACCTAGCAGTTCAAAAGCACATAAAAATGCAAGTAGAAAAATAGGGACCACCTTTGGTGGGAAGGTAACAGCGTTCCGTGCACCTTTGGCATTTAGTCATGCCGGCCACATGACCACGGAGATGTCTTCAGATAGCGCTGGCTCTTCGGCTTTGAAACGGAGATGAGCACCACTCCCTAGAGTTGGGAAAGACTAGCACATATGTGTGAGGGGAACCTTTACCTTTACCTTAAATAGTACCTATTTAGACAGGTTCAGTCATATGTGAAGAATGTCACAGATAAGGAAGTTATTGCCATAGAAGTGCAAAACTTTCATCAACTTTTGAAATTTAAATATAATTTGGGACCACAATTCCCAGCATTCATAGGTCCCATGAAAGTCAAAGGGTCAGTCAGGAATGGTAAACTTAGCACAGTCAGAGGCCATGGGGTTTGGAAGATCAGTTTACCCACAAACAGTATAATCTAGCATTACGTTATATATCCAAGATGAAATACAATTGCCAAAATCTGCCCCTTAGTTTCTCCAAAGCATTCTTTCTCTGTGAAAAAGGCTTACACTTTAGTCATTCTCAATGCGCTAAAGAACTTCATTTGGTCGTGTTTTGTGCTTTATTATATTGTACTAATATAGCACAGATGTTCTAATCATTCTGTAGCCTTCCAGTTTTGATCATTGACAGTCTAAAGGTAGGAGCTATTTCAGGAAACCGTATCATGGAATTTAAAGGATGTTTAAACAGCCAGGGAGGTTACAAATTACTCAAGAAGAGCACAGAAGTAGAAAGATGTTTCTTGGATGGCCCTCGGCTACCTTATAAGAAAAGTAAATTTTCAAATTCCACATTTCATTTACTATATGAGATTTACCTGAAAGATAATTCTTGAAGGATAACTTTAAAAATATAATAGGAATTTTATAGCAATAAGCAAATAAATTTCTCTCTGACCTGTCCTCTAACCCTTTCCTAGTTCATTTTGAATTATGTTTGTCTTTCAGTGGACAGAATTAAATGAGAATGTAGCCGAAGGAAAATGCCAGCGTTCTAGGCATAACTTTCATTTGGAGGGAGGGGGTAATTAGTTTCATACTCTGTGCCTGAAAGGTACACCTAAAATGGGTTTCTGAGGAGGGAAAGAAAAGGAAATTGAACTCTAATGGTGGACAGAAAGCAAAGGGTGCTGGAATTCTTTATTCAGCCTTTTAAAAAGGGCTGGCCTGAACACAGCTTCTTTCCCTGGTGAAGACCCAAACCATTATTTTCAACATATTGCCAGGGAAGAAGCAGAAGAGCTGGCTGTTGTAAAGGAAGGTGGCTTATTTGGCTGATTTCTTCAAATGACTATTATAATTGGATTTAATAGTTCAAAGATTTGAACTATTTGTTGTGAAGAAGCGAACCAATTGGTGAATCTTTTTGGTGAGTCCAATGTTTATCTTCTGATACGTTTATCTTCTGATATGGCGTTTATCTTAATGTTTATCTTAATGTTTATCTTCTGATATGTTTATCTTCTGATACGTTTATCTTCTGATATGTTTATCTTCTGATATGGCGTGCATAAGTGCACCAGCGTGCCTACCGTCCCTGTCCTAATGTTCCCTCTTATCAGTACCCATCTTATGCATATAAACAATGTTATATCTATGTATATTACCAATACGTACTTGAATGAATGAATGAATGAATGAATGAATAAATAAATAAATAAATAAATAAATAAATAAATAAATAAATAAATAAATAAATAAATAAATAAATAAATAAATAAATAAATACTTGCAGTGGCTTGTCTGCTCTTTCTCTCTACCTAAAAGGCATTTCTCTCTACCTAAAAGGCATTTAGTCAGAGAGACTAAATAAAGAGCCAGATTACCAAAATCAGAAAATGTATGTAGCACTGGGTTCAGCTGTGAAATCCTTGGTGTTTCTCAGCTTGGTTGCTTGCAGAGGTGCCATTACCAGACTAAGCAGCGGTGAAATCTACTTACCTTCCCTACTGGTTCGGAAGTACACGCAAGCAGAGCTTGTGTGCGTGAGCTTTTTCACCTGTGCTCTGTTCGTGTGCGTGCTTCTTTACCCTCTGCACATGCACAGGATGCTTTGCACATGCACAGAAGGTTAAAAAAGAAAATGGTGGCAGAGCCTCATGCTGCCGCCCTTTAAACTTTTTCTGTTCCTCTCCCATTTCTACTCCCATTTCACCATGCAGTGACGTTTTACGTAATCCAACCCTAGATAACAATATCAGCACTCAGGGGGGGGGAAGTAAATTTGAATGGGGGGGTGATACTTTGATTCTTCTAAATAAATCCTCATTTCCTTTAATGGTAGAATTTCTTTCAACTTTGAGATGTCCACAGATTTTTTTTTTTAATTTATCCTTTCCATTTAAAAAAAAAGTTTTTTTTTTAATCCTAATTTGATTTCACCAGTTTTCTGGGAATGTTTTAAGATATCCATATAATGTGGTACAATCTTCAGAGGTGGGTAGGTGAGAGGAAGAATTTTTAGTTTTTCCTATATGTTTTGTTGATGAAGTGTCTGGGCAGTAGAGGAGCTTTTGCAGAAAGAATGACAATATCTTTTGGAGCATCTTTTTCCACATTTATTTTTTTTCTAGTACTCTTTTGATGCTTGCAGCATCCATTTGTAAAATAGCAATTTTTCTAATAGGAAAATAATTGAATATTATATTTTTCTATGACTCACACAATGATAGAAGTATAATTCAATAAACCTTGGTCAAAAACTAACAGTAAACATTTACATTTACAATATTGATACTTGGACATGGAGTCAAGATCCAGTCTGGAGTACAAGGGAAAGGGTTGATATAGAAGGGCCAGGCAGGCAGCAAATATTGCTAAATCTCAGATAGAAATTGAGTTGTACAAATGTCAATGGTTAGTTTCAAGGAACAGAACAGTTTCTTGCAGTTTGTCATACACATTGTTTTAGCATTTGAATAAATCCAAGTATCATTTTAACCCAGAAATTTCTGGTTTCCATGCAAGCAAGCTCAGTTGCTTAGATTTGGAATTATTTAATTTATTTTCATTTATTTCTGCCACAAAACCAGTATTACCAAGATGATGCACATTCAATCTTTAAGAAAAATGTTTTTAAAAGTTAATGCTAAAATAGAAGTTAAGAAATAAAATGTCCATAACCTAGTGAGAACATCCAACACTGAGCAGTCAACTTTAGAACATAGCAAACTATAGGACAGTGATGGCGAACCTTCTTTCCATCGGGTGCCAAAAGTGTGTGTGTGCGCACTGTCACACGTGCGTGAGTGCCCACACTCATAATGCAATGCCCCTCCTGCACGTCCCACCCCTGCACATGCATGTGCGACCCCCGCACGTGCGCGCACGACCCCACTGTTTTGGGTCACATCCCAAAACAGCAGTGGGAGGGGGGAAAGGCTCCCATTCCCAAACAGAGCTGGGAGAGGAGAAAAGCCTCCTTTCCCCAAATGAAGCTGGGAAGGGGGGGAAAGCCTCCTTTCCCCAAATGGAGTTGGGAAGGGGGGGAAAGCCTCCTTTCCCCAAATGGAGCTGGGAGGGGAGAAAAGCCTCCTTTTCCCAAACGGTGCTGTGAGGGAGGGAAAGCTTCCTTTCCCCAAATGGAGCTATGAGGGGGGAAGCCTTCTTTCCCAAATGGAGCTGGGAGGGAGAGAAAGCCTCCTTTCCCCAAACAGAGCTGGAGCTGGGAGAGGGGAAAGCCTCCTTTCCCCAAACGGAGCTGGGAGGGGGGAAAAGCTTCGCGTGCCCAAACAGCACTGGCGTGGAATCTCCAGAGATCTGGGAAGGCACCGGCCGCAGAAAGTGAGGAGAAAGCATGGGCTTGTCTGACCCAAAAATCAGCTGGCCAGCGGGAGGCATGCGCGCATGTGAAGTGGAGCTGAGCTGGTCAACGACTCGCATGCCTACAGAGAGGGCTCCGCGTACCACCTGTGGCACCCGTGCCATAGGTTCACCATCACAGCTCTAGGACAACATTTGGCAGTCATATATATTGTACATATATGAAAGAGAATCTTGAAAGGGCCAGCAGGTGGTTTTCTCTGCCTTTGGTATTTTTGCCCCAATGACTTTAAAGGAGCACTATTCCATGTCTATGCACCAGTGACAAAAGGAAAATGCTGGTGGCACCTGAGTGTGAATGTGTGAATGCAAAAAGATTCTTGTTGTGTGAGAGACAGCAGACAGGAGGTATTTGCAGCTGAGAGAGTGAAGGAGCCATCAGGACAAGGTGCAGCTTTCCCATTCCAGATGGTGAAGTAGGAGTGGGCACACTTTCCACAAAACCAATAACAGAAGTGCTGAAAGGGAAAATGGAGTACACAAATCTCTCTACAGCAGCAAGAAAGATACTAACTGCCTACAGCCAGCTGGCCAGTGGTAAAGCACCTCTCTGCCCCAATACAGCTAAAAGACTGTGCACAGCCAACTCTTTAGCAGCAGTTTGAAGCTGCAAGTAACATTACTGTCAACTAACTGCAAGTTGCCTAAATGGTGGCTAAAATTATTACACTTCAAGCAAGAAGAATTGTTTATAGCAATTGTTTAAATTAGATACATATGTAGGCATAGACACATAAGTAGAAGAAGTTTAATGATAAGCATAATGTGATAAATTCAGAAATATGTTCAGTTTTAAGTGAAATCAGAATATTTTTGTAACACAAAGAGAACAGGAGTGTGTTTATTGGTGGTCTAGAGAACCCGCACATCCTTTTCATCTCTATGGTAATAGATAAAATACAAAGTCATTGGTGTGCCCAAAGTTTCAGCTAGAACAGAGACAAATACTGAATAAAAGCTACGAAACTGTCAGTAAAATAGCCTACTAGGAAGAGACTTACTTTCAAGGATGCCTTTCCAAAGGTCTAACTTTATTCATTTCGCTGCTTTCTTGGAGGCTTAAATGCTCTTGTAGACTCGCTAGATGTGTCCTTGTTTCAAAATCCAGAATTTGCAAGGGGGAGGGGCAGAAATAAATCTTAACAAACCTGCAGATTTTGATCCTGAATCCTCAGGTTTTCTCTTGCCTTGATATTTATCTTCATCACCTCCTGATTGTCATTTGAGAAGGAGAGGACATGCTTACTTAAAATCATATGACTTTAGAGTATAGGTATTGAATCTAGATCAGTGATTCCTTGATTCAATTGCCCATTTTCCCAGTCTCAAACTATGTTGTGATTCCCACAAAAAAAGAGACTGTTGTAAAAGTATCTTGACAGTGACAGTCCCGAACTGAATTCCTGCCTTATAAACAAGCAATTACAAATTATTTCATTAACTGCAACATATGCCCACATTGCACCCAGTTTAAGAATTACTGATTTAGACTGCAAAATCAGGTGACCAGTAGATCCCACTTTGTTTTTTATGTCCCTTTGGGACCTTCTAGTAGCTGTCTGGAATTTTGAAGCCCACATTTAGCATCTTCAGAAGGTAAATTTTACAGATCATAATAGCACAATAGATCTTATTTTATATTATTTTATCTATTTTATTTTATCTTATTTTATCTATCTTCAAAAAAGGAGATCCAAGTAACGTTGAAAATTACAGACCAATCTCTTTGTGTTGCGTCACCTGCAAAGTCATGGAATCAATCATAAACCAATCCATTACACTCCACTTAGAAACTAACAACCTACTTTCCAACAAACAATTCGGCTTCAGGAAAAAAATATCCTGTAATCTACAACTCTTACACTGCAAAAACAAATCGACCACTAAACTTGATCAGGGTAAAAAAATAGACGCAATTTACATAGACTTTTGTAAAGCCTTTGATTCAGTAGTACACGACAAACTACTTCTGAAACTAAAATCCTATGGCATCTCTGGACCCCTACATGATTGGATAACTGTGTTCCTGTCTAACAGACAAGAAGTGGTCAAAATAGGGAGTGCCCTATCAAATCCTGCTCCTGTCAACAGTGGTGTCCCTCAAGGCAGTGTTCTAGGACCAACACTCTTCATACTTTACATAAACAATCTTTGTGATCATATTATAAGCAACTGCATTCTCTTTGCTGACAATGTTAAACTATTTAACACCACCGACAATGCTGCTACCCTTCAAAAAGACCTTGACCATGTAGCAGAATGGTCATACAACTGGCAACTTCAAATCTCAACCAACAAATGCTCTGTATTACACATTGGCAAAAAGAATCAGAATACAAAATACAAACTTGGAGGAAATGAACTTGTAGACGACCCTCACTCTGTCAAAGACCTTGGAGTACTCATATCCAACGACCTAAGTGCCAGAGCCCACTGTAACAACATTGCCAAAAAGGCACTAAGAGTTGTTAATCTAATCTTGCGTAGCTTCTTCTCTGGCAAAATTACACTGCTAACCAGAGCATACAAAACATTTGTTAGACCAATTCCGGAATACAACTCACCTGTCTGGAACCCGCACTGCATATCAGACATTAATACAATCGAGAGAGTCCAGAAATATTTCACTAGAAGAGTCCTCCACTCCTCTGCTTGCAATAAAATACCTTATTCCACCAGACTTGAAATATTGGGATTAGACAATTTACAACTACATAGCCTCTGATCTAATCTAAATGTAGTTCATAAAATCATACACCCAAATGTCCTTCCTGTCAATGATTTCTTCTGCTTCAACCGCAACAATACACGAGCACTTAATAGATTCAAACTTAATGTAAACCGCTCCAAACTCGACTGCATAAAATACGACTTCAGCAACAGAGTGA
Source organism: Diadophis punctatus similis (assembly GCA_023053685.1). Taxonomy (NCBI): domain Eukaryota; kingdom Metazoa; phylum Chordata; class Lepidosauria; order Squamata; family Dipsadidae; genus Diadophis; species Diadophis punctatus. The sequence continues at coordinate 35,230,811 of JALIGW010000006.1, read as the reverse complement.
TCAATGCCTGGAATGCACTACCTGACTCTGTGGTTTCTTCCCCAAACCCCAAAAACTTTAACCTTAGACTGTCTATAGTCGACCTCACTCCATTTCTAAGAGGTCTGTAAGGGGCGTGCATAAGCGCACCACCACTACCGTCCCTGTCCTACTGTCCTATTGTCCTCTTTTATCGGTACTTTTTACTTATGTTATGTTTATACAAACAACTACTATCCTGTACATGTTTGACTAAATAAATAAATAAATAAATAAATAAATAAATAAATAAATAAATAAATAAATAAATAAATAAATAAATAAATAAATAAATAAATAAATAAATAAATAAATAAATAAAATAAAATAATATAAAATAATATAAAATAATATAAAATAATAAAATAATAAATAAAATAAAATAAAATAATAAAATAAAATAATAAAATAAAATAAAATAAAATAAAATAAAATAAAATAAAATAAAATAAAATAAAATAAAATAAAATAATGAAATGAAATGAAATGAAATGAAATGAAATGAAATGAAATGAAATGAAATGATGAAATGAAATAAATAAAATAAATAAAATTTAGAGCTGGTAGCCAGATAGATTCTACAAGCAGTAAAAAGTGGAGTAAAATTTGGACATAATTTATGGGGTTACCGTTATGCCGTCTTCAGAAGCAATATGTCCCTCTCATTAATTTCTGGGCTTATTTTAATTACAGGGCAAAAGCTGAAACCCCATGAAAAAACTGTGGACAGCATCTTGAGGTTTTGAGGTGAAGATTGGCAATGTCATAATATAAGCAGGCTGTATATTTTTTTTATGATGGGTGAAAGTATTATCCTTGTTGCCCTTGTGCAATTTGTATCAATGAATGCAGTGGTATTGGCAGAAGGGACTTGTCTTGATGTTCTCCTTTACTTTTATAACAAAGGCTTTTTATAATCAGCAGAATGTGGTTATTTTTCTTAGACTAATACAAATTAAAAAAAGAGGAGACAAGAAAATGAAACAATTCTCTCTCAGTGATCTTTGCCATAAATATGCTTCTTTTGTTCTTCATTGGCCAATTATGTGTTCTTTCCATAGTAACTGAAAAATGAAAGCAGCTCAAAAAGGATTATTTAATTACAGAGAGCCTTATTACTTCTTTATTAAACTCAACCTGTCAGAGTACTGCAATGTGTACAGCTACAAAGAGCTTCAAGTTTACATTCTCAGTTCATCTCTCCTCAATTTTTTCACAAGATCTCCCCCTCACGTTGTTACTCTCCAGATATGTTGGGACTATAATTCTAGCAATTTCCAGTGGACGTTTAGAGGCCACCGATTTGGAGGAAAACTAATTCAGAACAAAAAAAATTAAATTTGAGCTTTGACCTTTAAAACTTCCTTTAACAAGCAAAGAAAGGTCTGAAATGTTTAGCCCTTCCAGGAATGGGACAGAGAGGGAATTTGATGTAGTGGGAAGCTGCAAGTTCTAGGCCTACTTTAGGCTCAAAGCCAGCTAGATGACCATAGTCCTAAAAAAGAAGCAATGGCAAATTACAGGTGGTTCTCGATTTATGGTCTTAATGACAATTTGAAGTCACAATAGAACCCTCCCTTCAAAAAAAGCTACTTACGACATGGTTTTGAAGCTTTGAATTCACCCCCAAAGATCAAATACATTTTGAGCAATCAACAACTTGTCCGCATTTATGTCTGTTTGCAATGCCTTGACTATCTTGTGACTACAATTTACAACTTGCTGGAAACTGATGTTTACTTCTGATTTCTGGCAAAAAACCAACAACCCATAGTGAACAATGTGTTTGCTTAATAACTGCAGTGTTTTCTTAATGACCCAACAAAGAAGGTCATAAAATTAGGTCCATTCCAATCTACCATTATTTTTCTATTTTCCTTACTTACCACTATAGCTTCTAGACCTGGGATTCCTTGGTGATCTTCCATGCAAATAGTAAAACGTCCTGCTTAGCTGCAGAGTCCCTATAGGATCCCTATTTGAAAACATGCTGTATCCATGAATAAACTATAGTATTATAGCACTACACCT